>OU452225.1:3288864-3673017 GCA_911728455.2 Marthasterias glacialis | reverse complement strand
TATAGTCTGTATCCTGGTGCTCCTTCCACTTTTAGACGCCTCTGAGTAGAAGACACCAGCCCTGTCCAACCCACCAGCCTCGGGTAATATCAGAGACATTGCTGCTCGACCCAGTATGGAATCAGCTGCTTCCATTGATCCTATGGGGAGTCCAGTATTAGTTCCTCCTGTTGTCAGTTGTCTGCCAAACGAAACACTAGCCGTTAAGTCACTGCATCCTTTGTACGCTGTAATGGCTGCTTCGTTATTCCCACTCTGACCAATCAGAGGAATGTTGCTGACCAAAGTAAAATCTATTCCTATAATTATAAATGACGGATTTTGGAAGAATGTTATGATTGAAAGATTTATATACCATTAAATAAAAACATTCCATAATCATGCGATACGCTTGGCCTAAAACGGTATTTAAAACTTTATCTGAAACCATAGAAACGAACACAAACACCTGTAAAACTCCTCTCTAAAAAATAATTAGTCAATTTGACTAAAACACAGTCTGAGCATGACTAAGGTTTTAGTCAAAAATGTGACTAGTTTACATTAGTCCAGTGACTTGACTAAAATGATGTCTCATACGACTAATGTTTAGTCCAGCAACATTTTGGCTTAGTCCAGCGACTTTTAATCTTGGTCCAGTACTTCACTGTAGGTCATTCGTTGATTTGACTAATGGCATTAGTCAAAGCAACAATTTAAATTTTGCCTAGTTGGCATCAGTCAGGAATAAAAAAAGGCATTGCACATCATGTGTGGGGTAGTAAAACCTAAAGCAAGGACATACATTGCATACAAACTACAATAATTAGGCCCATCGTTTGTGGGCGTGCACGTACACATACACACGCCGTAGCCCCACTGGAAAAACAACAACATGCTAAACAAGCTTTTTTGTTTCGTCCTTTTACAGTCGCTATATCTTGAAAATATACAAACTTTACATTAAAGTGTTCTACATTAAATTCTCAGTCTGGCAATATTAATTATGGGGTGAAAGTCAGAGCGTTTTAAACTTGAACATAGTGATAAACTTCGCCTGCCTGCTCCATTTTGACACATAATGCAAGGCCTAGCCGCCGTAAGTGCTGGCCTATGCATCCAGAGTTGTGGCCAAAAACACCAACAACTTTTCCACAATATGAATTGTAGACTAACGTCAATGTAACGGTCTCCCTCTGGCTGAGGAGTCATTTTGGGTCATAGTATGTTACGGTTTTAAAAATGTAACGGGAAAACCAATATTCTCACCTTGTTTCTGAGACTGGTCAGAGCCTGGATTGAGCCTACACCTTGCCCTGTGAAGTGTATGTATCACGCCGAACGGGCGAGTATCATACGCATGCATGCTGTAGTTTGCAAGTTAACGGGTACAAGCTAAAAACCCAAGTTACGCACTAACTATACATTGACGTAGTCGCCAGGTACCAACATCCTGCTAATTCGCGGGCAATTTATATTTTTTACACGTCTAAGGCGGGAACATGACCAATCTTACTTAGTCAAAGCACCGTAGCTTCAGACCAGTCAAAATTAGTCAAAACCCAACATTTTGACTAAATCGTTTTAGTCCAAACAAAATTCTAGTCACGGGTTAAAGTTCTGACTTATAGTGATTAGTCACAGCAAATACAAGATTAGTCTGGCTAACAGTACATTAGTCAGAGACACGGGACTAGGCAAACTTAGTCATTTTGACCAATTTATAAGCAAGATTGACTAATAAACATACGCCCCCACAATAAAAAAAAAAAATAAAGAAATTAATAATACTAACAATATAAATAAATAAATAAAACAAACAAAACAAACAACTACGGCTCTCTAGCATAACATTCGCAAAAAAGGTTGTAAACACATTGACTTACTGGCTGAAATTCTCGGTAACTTACCCATTGATATTCTTTCAGTGATTTCTTGAACCATGAGATCGCCAATAAGTACACTTTTCCCACTGTGTTGTATGCTAACATATCGAGCGATGACGATAGGATCCACGGTCAAATTAACAACCAGTCCATTCACAGCTTGATCGGATGTTAATGGTGGTGCAATCATTATGTTCCGTAAATAGTTTGAATTCAAACCAGCCCGCAAAACCGCTCCTTGCATTCTATTAGCTGCAATATAAACACAAACAACGAACTAACTGAATGCAATAAACAGGTGGAGAAAATTATTTTCGCTATTTCGTCGAATGAAATCTAAAGAAATGTGCATTACTAAATCGTTCTAAAGTTTAAGAATAACAATTTCCTCGTGACAGTTTCGGCAAATCATAGCAATCTTGAAAAGGTAAGGAAAATGTCAAATCAACCGTTCAACTGAATTTAATCAAAACTAAATCATCACTTATTGTCCCATGCATTTTCATTGCGCAAGTTGTAAAATCATTGTACCGTTGAAAATACCTTTTGTTCCATTGAAGTACAGTATTCCTACGTGTTCAACATGTAATGATCTCCTACTAGAAGAGATGGTTGATTTGATAAAAGCTGACTGATTAATGTCCAAAGTTTAGACAAAATGTGCTCTGTTAGTCGAAACAGTTAATGTACTCCCTAACCACGGACCCTTGCTCTGTGCACGGAACAACCGGAAAAAAACTACTTCATTGCAACCTATCAAAGATTGGCTGTGATGGCATAAACCGTTTTAGAAAACTACAGCTGAAGTTCATGAGTTGTGAGCAAGGGGTACACAATATGAACAATGGACTTAAGAAAGTTACTTCGTTTGTATCAATGACTTGAATTTTTCTTCATTTCTGCACTTAATTTTATTTGCTGACAATACGAACGTCACTTACTCTCATTATAATCTTCATACTGTAATCAACAACGCAGATTTTCAATGTCCCATCGTGGTTTAAAGCTAACAAATTTTCATTTAACCAAAATAAGACAAATTTAATATTCTTTACCATGTCCTAAAGGTCTCCTGAGAACCTCGATTTCATTGACATTAACAACATTGCTATGTCAAGAGTTTACTCAAACAAATTCTTACGAGTTGTAAATGGTGAGAAACTTTTCTGGACTGACCACAATCACCACCCCACTAAAACTGTATCACGCAACACCGGTTTCATAGCTAAACTGTGGGTTTTCGTTCCCCAATGTATTTTGTTGTCACACTTTACATTTCTGTTATTCTGCCTCATGTCATTTATTGCAACACTGTCTGGGCACGTACTAGCAATTTTGAACTTCACTCAGCAACAAACATTCATTAATGGGCTGCCGCATTGGGATTTGTACTTTCTCCCATCCTCGTATTCATAGTGCACCACTTTTTGTTTGCTAGTTTAAATGTAACTCTTTCTCATATTAACAAACTACACACGCCATCTGTTACGTTTAAGAACACTTACAACATCTTTCCCCGTATCCTGTCTTATTATTTCCCTACCGTACGAGACATACACACACACACACCCACGCACGTTTGTGTATGGCGTAAACCGAGGACTTCTCTTTGTTCTCAGTTTCTTCCTAAACCTCTTTGTGCTCTTCTGTATGTATACTTGCAGTGATTTCGTATATGTTTGTACCTACTCAAGTCATGTCTACATCGTGTGATTTGTGCCAAATACTAACCATGTTTCAAGATACTAATCACAAGAAAAATGTACGTGTTACGTGTACCAATTGCCTGTTCTTTGGTGTGTAAGGGGTTTCATTATTCATTGATACAACAGGAGATTGCATACCGAAGGAAAACATAATAGTCAATGTGTTATCTTGAAAAGGATAAACTAAAATTCAGCCTTTATTTGTTTATGTTGTTATCATGTTTCTGCGTGTATATTTTACTAGGTCTAGGAACTATGAATATTTAATTTAAATTAATTTGACATTCAGTGTCCTCGTTGTTAAGTTTTGTCCCCGCATAGTGCAGAAGTTTGAAACTGTCAACGTTTAAGAAAATGATGCACTTTTTGGGGAATAATTATTATGGTAACAGGAGAAAAAACCGGAAACGAAAAATTCGTAGCTATTAATACTTGTTTTTTTTTTTTTTTTTCTTTGTTGTTGTTGTTGTTGTTGTTGTTGTTGCTTTTTAATGTTCCGACTAAAAATATATATTTTAAGCTGACAATTTGAAAAATAAAAAGAAATAAAAAATGCAGTTAAAAATGAACATGTTGTTTATATCTCCCCATGTCTTGCTCTGCGCATTGGGGTAGGTGTATATCACGTAAAAAATAGCTCACACCTCGAGTGGCTTCGCAATGGGCGAATCGCATAAAAAAAAAAAAAAAAAAAAAAAAAGGAATCAAGAACGAACGAAATTTAAAAGAGCATGTTGTTTTATCAACGATTAAATTTAATAACTTACTTTTTGACATAACCTGTAGATGGCTGTAAAAGTGCAGTTTTTGAAAAAATTACCCCGGCCAACAAATCTACGCGAAAATGTTTAGGACGGAAGATCCCTCTGCTGGTACTCTGAAGTCAGTCATATTACAACGTCATTTTGCATGCATTTTTGTAACTGCATGCACTGTTTTGTAAGGCACCCGGTTAAAAATTGAGCCGGCAGCGCGCGAACTATATTTACTGCGCTCATCAATAAAATAAATAAATAAATAAATAAATAAATAAAACAAATAATAATTACTCTTTTAGTATTTGCTAATGGATTTTTTCGTTCGATATCTCATTTGAACGCTAATAACAATCCACACTTGGACTATTTTTCAAGGCTTGAGCACGGATCATATTTAACTAGGCATTATTCGTTCAAACAGCTAGAAGAACCTTGTAAGCATAGAATGGCGACCGTGAGCGCAGCACTCCGCGGGAAGCAGAGCCATGAAATTGCGCCCGATCGTAAACAGTCTTTCCCTGGAAAGTGACCAGGGAGTATTTACCTGCGGAATACTTGGCCTCTCCAAATAATCATATCAGTCCCAAGCTTAACTTCATCACCGAATCTCGAGGAAAGAGTCGATACGCAAAAAGGGAACAGTGCATGACTCACCATTATGAGTAGGTTCGTTAACAAAGGTTATATTTTGGAGACAGTAGATATCTCCAAGATTCACTTTCCACCACTCGGTACGTCTAGCAACTGTAAAGAAAGTACGGTATAAAAGGTCAGTGGGTTTCAAAAATTGGGCGTGGCATTACTGCCGAAAGCTACCTGCCCGTGGTAAGAGCAGGAGTATGCTTACATTCAGTTGCATTATTTTATATTTGGCCGAACTCATGTACATTTCTTTGTTCATTCAATTTTAGGAATCTTACATTTATCATGAAGTATGACATTTTGCTGTATACAGGTAGTTTATAAAATCGCTTCGTTCCCTTTGCTTCATGAGCTTCAGTCTCATAAAGTGTGGGCACCTCATTGGTAGGAAAAAAAATAATACGAAGAAAAACAAATGACCAAATTCTTAATCAAACTATCTGCATTTTTATTTCAGTGTTGAACCATGCGAAAAGTGTCTTCACCGTAAACATTAAGTTCCACTAAACAATATGATATCGTTAAGAAATGTACATCTCCATGGTATCATAACTTATGAAAAAAAACAGCAAAAAAGACAAACCCAGTATGTTGCCGAATTATTCCAATGACTATAACAACTAACAAATAAGTTTTGTTTTATTCAAATATCGTTTTTAAGCGGGGTGATTGTGTTTTTTAGTTCGTACAAAAACCGTTTGCGTAGAATAATCCATCACTGTACATTGTATACGTCATCAAGGCCAGCCGTTTTTGTAAGGTTCCTGGCCGAAAATTGTGTATTAAAGTCGCTGAATCTATTTAATTTACTTGAAATGAATGTTACATTCGGCCCAACATACAGTGTTGATTTTGGCTGGGACTTATAAAAGTGTTAAAACCCTGACGTTCGGAAGGACAGCACAACAGTTGCACGTATGTTATTAATATTTTTGAAGAGGTTGGTTCTTGCTGGGGGGGGGGGGGGACGCACTCAATCATTACATGTATCTGGATTCCGGAATTTAGCAAACAACCTCCGCAAGTTTGCAGTATTCATTCAACCATTTTTTGTTTTACATTCATACCCCCTAGAGTTGATAATAATAATAATAATAATAATAATAATAATAATAATAATAATAATAAAAATAATAATAATAATAAAAATAATAAAAATAATAATAATAATAATAAAAATAATAATAATAATAATAATAATAATAATAATAATAATAATAATAATAATAATAATAATAATAATAATAATAATAATAATAATAATAATAATAATAATAATAATAATAATAATAATAATAATAATAATAATAATAATAATAATAATAATAATATTGATGATGATGATGATGATGATGATGATGATGATGATGATGATGATGATGATGATGATGATGATGATGATGATGATGATGATGATGATGATGATGATGATGATGATGATGATGATGATGATGATGATGATGATGATGATGATGATGATGATGATGATGATGATGATGATGATGATGATGATGATGATGATGATGATGATGATGATGATGATGATGATGATGATGATGATGATGATGATGATGATGATGATGATGATGATGATGATGATGATGATGATGATGATGATGATGATGATGATGATGATGATGATGATGATGATGATGATGATGATGATGATGATGATGATGATGATGATGATGATGATGATAATAATAACAACAATAATAAGCATTTACATAGCGCCTCTTCCGAGCATCGACGCGCTTAAAACATACAAGTACAATGTAAACGACGTTTTAAAATAGAACGTTATTTTATTAAAAACAAATACTACACCAGAAGATCATTCCACAACCTAGGGCCAAGAGCGGAAAATGCACTTGAGTTTTAACACATAAACTTACATGACTTTTGATGTTTGGATATCGAAAATGTTACTTCAAACAAAAGTTGGTTGGAGGACAAAATTTAGGTAGCTGCTATGTTTACAATTGTATTCAGCAGCTTTATGCCATGCAGCATGCACTCAATTGTTACTTCAGTCCCATTAATCATAAAAAGAAAAAGCTTCAGCTCCCCGCCAGCTCCGTTTTTCATGTGCCTGGTAAAAAAAAAACGTTTCCTCAAAATTTGTCAAAGTTTTCAAATTAAATCAAATAAATAAACACAAAATATAATGTTTCCTCCAAATACAGTTTGTGTCATCATTCTGTTCAATGTGCAGCAAACAATTTAAATGACCTAGTGGTTGTGTACATGACTGATTGTTTTCATTTGCACCAAATTATTCGATTCCTTTTTTATATAAGTAATCCTGTCACGGTTATTTGTACTCTAAATTACTATTACAGGGAGTCGATTTTTGTCTCCATTCGGTAATGAATAGTATCGAATAAATGCGGCTTGGAAAATTGCGAATCCTGTTCATGACGTTCATATCGTTCCCAATTGCTTATAAATGTTTTTTTGGTGCTTGAAATAGTGGTTTGTGATGAAATAACATTAAAATCTTCTATTCTGCACCCTATAAACTAATTATTAAGATCGAGTGATAGTATCAATCCTCTAGTTTATAATTATTTTATTGCACGGATGTCTACTGATGGAATACTTGTCAATGCCTCCTCTTGTCCTGCTTGGAAGAAAACAATTATGACTTGCAGTAAGAGCACTGGCCCAAGTCCTTCGCAACCAAGGATAGCATCCCTTCCATATTGTCCCCTGACATGTTAATAAATGTTTGGTGGTGTCCGAGTGGACAAGCGGCGGTTTCCTTTGGGGCGAGAAGCAGACAACGATTCTCTCGAAGTTCTTTCGTCGTGAAGCTCTATGTTCTGAAGAAGCTTGGTCCTGGACCCTGATGAGACGATTGTGTGTACGGTCTCGTAGTCACTGTAAGGCGAAGAAGGTTCTTGGCATGGTTGATGTCTTGAGTGAATTGGGAATCCGTCAAATTCCTGGCCATCCCAAAAGTCATCAATTTCACCCATGGCCTGATCGAAACGTTTGGCCTCTTTGGCTTCTCTCTCTTCATCTGCCAGGTTTGTTTGGGCGGAAGGTGTCTTCGTCTCTCCTGGAAGGGTACACCTCAGACGAACCGACGTTAACATCCTACTAAGAGGAGCCCAGCCATGTTCTATGGGGTTTAACGCCGAATTCTTTGGTACATATTTCGTCATGCAGACGAAGTCCAAATCAAGACGGCGCAGAAGACGTGACAAGTACAAGAGGACTGTCCACGACGAATCGTTCCAATCAGGGCCTCCGTCCACGACGAGCACAACACCAGTTTGTCCGTGAGACGTACAGTCTGCCAGAATTGGTATTAAATCATTTACATGCTCCTGTATTGTCATTTTGTGAAATGTTTGAGAGCGGTTAGTAATGTGAATGTTCCCGGTTCTTGGTGTGTACATGTGGTTTCGTGGTGGGGTGCATCATTTTTCTTCTCCAGAACCATGTATCCGCATGGAGTGATGAGGCATCATGATCCTTGAGGGAAATCGTGGTCCGGATAGTTTGGGGAATCGTCCAGCATATGGAATCTTTTAATTTGATGATACCGGCTAACGGCCATACCGCCAATGTGTATTTTGTTCATGCAATCGCATGAAAAGAACGGTAACTTCGGTGTCGTGCTTTGCTGCAAATTCAAGCCTATATTTTACTCTGGCACTGCAATAGTGGCTGTCGACGTGAACTGCCCGTTCGTTATTTTTCTTAAAAGCCACCTTTCCTTCTATCAATCCCTTGTATTGCTTGCTTGAGGATCTCTTCTTGTTTGGAGTAACCATTAGTCTTGCACAGGAGGAAGCGCTGATGGAAAGATGCGGGACTTCATTTTCAAGATGTCTCTTCAATGAAGGCATGGATGTTCCACACGCACGTATGTCGGGCCGAAGTAACATTTATTACCATTAGCAAGTTGTTTAAAACAATTTAATGCTATTAACGATGTCTTTGGTGTATTAAAAGATATCTCTAAATGATTTAGAAATATCTCTAAATCATTTAGAGATATCTCTAAATCATTAAGAGATATCTCTAAATCATTAAGAGATATCTCTAAATCATTAAGAGATATCTCTAAATCGTATTTCTATTTGAAACAGCATTGAGGTGTTGTTAACACGTCAGTGACAACATCGATGTGTGTAAAAATCATGACTACCTTGAGTGTGGACAAAACCGCTACCGATTTAGAGATATCTCTAAATGATTTAGAGATATTTTTAATTCATTTAGAGATATCTCTAAATGATTTAGAGATATCTCTAAATGATTTGGAGATATCTCTAAATGATTTGGAGATATCTCTAAATGATTTGGAGATATCTCTAAATGAATTAGAGATATCTCTAATTCATTTAGAGATATCTCTAAATCGGTAGCGGTTTTGTGCACACTCAATGTATATGATGTTGCCAATTTTGTTAGTCATGATGATTACACACATCGATGTTACCAGCAACATTTTAACAACACCTTGTTTTAAACACCTTGCTAATGGTAATAAATGTTACTTCGGCCCGCCATAGCGCCGTTTAATGTGGTGACTGCTTATTCTCAAACGTTACAGGCACATCGCTACACTCGAAAACAGATCCGAAGAAAAAAATAACTATTGGCCAAAGGAGGGCGCTTTATTAGAATTCCCTCAGTCCAGCGATTTCGCTGCAGTGATTATTATTTTCATCACGCAATCGTCTATGCTTACATTTATAGATATCTCTAAAGGATTTAGAGATATCTCTAAATCATTTAGAGATATCTCTAAATCATTTAAAGACATCTCTACATCGTGGACAAAAATGTTCTTACGTGTAGTACTTATTTAGAAACAATATTCGTCTCTTCAACGAATGGGAGCAATGTTAAATGATTTTGAGATATATTTAAATATGTAGAGATATCGCTAAATAATCTTCAATTATTTTAAACACCTTGCTAATGGTAATAAATGTTACTTCGGCCCGCCATTTTTAAGTAAATAACATTGTCGTGACAGGGAATTATCGTGTTTTAAAACAATCGTCGATGTCGACATTTAGAGATATTTCTAAATGATTTAGAGATATCGCTAAATCAGAGATATCTCTAAATCATTTGGAGATGTCTCTTAATCATTTAAAGATATCTTTAAAACGTTGACAAAAATGCTCTTACGTGTAGTACTTATTAAGAAACAAAATTCGTCTCTTCAACGAATGGGAGAAATGTTTAATGATTTAGAGATATCTCTAAATATTTAGAGATATCTCTAAATAATAAAAGATATCTCTAAATATTTAAAGATATCTTTAAATATTTAAAGATATCTTTAAATATTTATAGATATCTTCAATTATTTTTAAACACCTTGCTAATGGTAATAAATGTTACTTCGGCCCGCCATAACCCGGCCTCCGCTTCCTCTCTGAACATTGTTCGAGGAAAGATCACAATTCCCATTCAGCATGAAAATGTGAACTCTGGTGCCATATACGAGCCCATTGAGATCGATGCTGAGGAATATGGCATGCTTCGTTCGAAATCGGACAAAGTGACACATTTCTTCGCGGTCTCATGGGCTACTTCTTCGATGCAAAAGTGATGAAAAGATCCAACTTTGAAGGGTTTACCGTGAAAACGAAACATGGGTTGGTGAAAAAGGATCGGCTTGACAGAAGATTGGTGCTCTCGATGAATTTCCATGACAAGTTCAGGGAAAACAGTCATTTGCAAAAATCAGAGCAGTCATCAACGACAAATGCAGACACAGTTAAACCCCAAAACATCTGGTTTCATTTCACGGTAGACCAATCAATACTGTAGTTTAGCGTCCCCTCCAACATTCTTATTGTATTAAGTTGAATCACTTTGCTTTTTCTTCCCTTTTGTAACGGCCACTTCATTGTTTTTGAAAAACCAAGTAAGCAATTTTGTTTGGGGCTTTAAAATGAAATTTGGTGGCTATTTTGAATTGATGCTTGATAGTCAACTTGGCGAATTAGGGATTTGTCTGTGCGACAAACAGCTGTTTGTTTCTCTTTTTTGTTTATACAAAATAGTAGTAATAAAAAATGATAGTATTAGCCGGTTCTTTTTAAGCACAATTCAAAAAAAGGGCTGTTGCACTTCCAACTTTATTATTTTGAGTCAGAAATTGGTTTGTTTTGTGTTCATCAACAAAACATACAATGTACAATGAATTCGTAAATTCAAATGTAGACACAATTAAAGAAGAGCATCATAATAATAATAATAATAATAATTTATTCATTTATAAAGCGCAAATTCCAAATAAAGTTTGTTCAAATGCGCTGAACAATAAAATGACTAAAAGTACATAATAATAAAAACACGCTAAAAAATATCCATGACGGATCATAGTACATCTTAAAAATACAATCAAAGCAACAACAACAACCCACTAATATATACAATTAGAACCACCAATTCAAATTGGATTTGTAAAAACACCAGAGGTGCGGATCAATAACTCACAAAGAGCTCAGCACAACCCAGCACATTTTAAAACACTATCATAAGACGTTTAACCACGCTCAGAGCCCTTCATATTTTATGGCCTTTTCAAAGTCATCATACCTTAATGTTGTATTCACTATAACAGTGTTGGTCACCAAATCGCTGTGATCGATTGTTCATGAAAAGGACTTGAGCATTTTGTAACTCAATGCAAGATTGCAAATTGTTTTAAAAATGGTACTTTGTATCAGAATAAACCATATATATTTTTAATAAAACACATGATGACAGTTTGTAATGCAGTTTGAATTATAAATTTGTTCTCTTACGGCTCCGTTTCATTTGTTAATGCCGCATTGTCGTTTAGTGAAATATAAGTTACCTCAAGTAGATTGTTTTTGCAACAAGAAAAAAAAAATATGTCAGCATGCCCCAACACCTAAATTTTAGTAAACTGTCAGGTACTTGGGAAGTGAAATGTGCTTGCTCAGTTTTTACTTTTATCAAACGCATACATCGTTTCCGAGGAAGCCGATCAGTTTTACTCTAGGATTTTGTTGGATTATTGTTTGCACAATGCCTACTTTGCCTAGCTTGGTGGTTCATTGTCCGAGAACCTGAAGCCATTGAAGCAACACTTCCTATAATGGAGCCGCAACATCTTAATGAGCCCGAATGACCTCTAGTGGATATTGATTATTCAAGTTTATCAGAATCTATTCATACCTAGCTAGGAGAGACCCTTATGGTGGTACCGCTAAAAAAAAAAAAAAAAAAAAAAAAAAAAAAAAAAAAAAAAAAAAAAAAAACAGCGGTACCGGTGTAAAAACCGCTTGTTTTATTTAGCAGCCTTCCCTTACATGGCCCACAGAGAAGGAAATCGTGCTTGTGGTTTTACACTCAGAGCAAAGTAACAACCCCCCCCCCATCTTTGAGACACCTTAAAGAACTCATCAGCCACGTACTAACTAAGAATAAATTTTCTTTCACAGAAAGGCATTTCTTACAGACACAAGGTACCGCCATGGGTACTAAAATGGCGCCCTCATATGCCAACTTGTTTATGTCTGACTAAAAAGACAAACTGTTGTCCTCTGCTCCCAACCGCCCACTCGTCTGGTGGAAATGTTTGGATATGTTCTCTATCTGGTGTGGTAGTGAAGATAGCTTTGAAGAATTCATTGATCACATCAACTCATTCCACCTCACCACAAAAATCTTTCCAAAATCCAAGATGACCGCCAAAAATTCCAAAAGCATTTCAGACTATCGCGTGACTCTAGTGACTATCACTTTTCAGGGGAAAAAAATCAAAAACAACTTACAAAAAACGCATGAAAATCCTGTGACCCAAGGTCAAACATGGTAATAGCTCACCATCGGTATGAATTATTTTATGCCAATATGTCTCTAGATATATTTTGGGAAAAGTCAGAAAATTCCGTGGTGATCAAACTAAGCGTTAATAATTTACAGACAAACATTTGATAGGGTTAACAATGTTAACTGTTCAGTTTCCTTCTGCTTGGATTTTTTTTAATTTTTTTATTTTTTTTTTATATACATTAACCACTGATTAATCCATCGATCTGTTGGCATGCTAGACATCTGGGAATGTGTGCTTGGGAATAGTTATACAATTCGACGAGCGTACTTTTCATGAGTAATTTCTCCAATATTTTCTCCAAAATATAATTGACGATTCTGATGAATGCCCGACCAAACCCTTACATTGGTTCAGACAAAATTGAATGAACATTACCATACTTTTAATTTGAATCACCTTTTAAGGTAATGTTTGAATCTAAAAGACGATGAAATGCTCAGGTCGCGAAATTAAATTATTTTGTTTTATTTTTGTTAAAATGACATTCTGCATGACTTTTCAAAATCAATCTAAATTATTGATATTAATATTATCAATTTCTGGTAATGAAACCGAGGATGCCTCGGAAGCAAACTTATTCACTGTAGCTCGGAAGCCTGAGGAAACCTGTAGATAAGGGTGCTTGCTGTCTGAATCAGAAACACCAAGGTAAACCCCTACTCTTTCACGATACGTGTTTTCGCTCCTTTTACGTGCACTATCCATCCTAGTGCACATGTCCTACGACTTAACGTCCTATCCAAAGGACAAATCAATTATGGTAAAGTGTATTGCTAAAGGACACAAGTGTCGCGACTGGCCAGGCCGGGATTCGTTCCCAGATTCTGTGAACTACAGAAAGTATAGTTTGGCGGACCAGACCGCTCGGCCACGGCACTCCACAATACCGTAAAACTGAATGAGACAGGTGTTCAACTGAATGAAATCTTGGTAAAATTGTTCGGAAACACCTACATCATTTGTAAAATAAACATTAAACATAAACGAGGGTTGAATACGTCTTGAGGTGCGCCCCCTTTCAGGTTTTCAGGTATTCTTTGATTGAGTTGTGTACAAATTGTACCTGTACAGAAAGTCCAGACAACGCGCCTGAAGTAAACATGGTACTTCAGTTTAAGCTTACGATTCAACTACGACTAGTGAAGCAAAGTACGTTGTATACTGAACCACCCAGTTCTTTTTTATTTCAGTGATCCTCTTAATATTTTCTGATTTGTGTTATTTTACTGATCAAACTTACGTGTTACTGATTGTGTGTCAGGGTCTCCATCCACAGCTCTACTTGCAACATATACACCCTTGTAGTCAGAGTATGTACTACGCTGGGATGCCAGACTGCCATCCAGCTCAAGGGCACAACCTGTATTTGGATTTAATATACAGTTGAATAGTGCGGGAGTTAGTTGACTTCGAGGACAAGAAACACACAAATTGGTGAACTGTAACCAAGTTCATTGTACGAAAACATGACACATTAATGCATATGACACATTAATGTAAGGAGGCGCGCAATATCGAGGCAAGGGCACTAACATGCACCTTTCTGAGTGGGAGAGAGATGGGAGGGGGGGGAAGACATAGTAGAGGAGATGGGAGAGTGGGAGAGAAGGGGTGGGGACGCTTAGATCAATGTTTCATCCCCACCACCAACTGAATTGTGCATGCAATCGAGTGCTTTGGGGGACTATCAACAAAATTAGTCAATTTGTTTTGGTTTCAAATTAAGGTCCGTAGAAAAACAGAATATTATTAAACATTGTTTGATTAATTTTAAAACATGCATTGATTAGTCAAGAACAAATTAATGTGTGTTATTCCTCATTTTGCAGTATATTAGTCACTTTAAAGTACTCGCACTCGAAATGTCCCTTTGCACTGACGTCACACGCGGTTACTGTCTGCCCATGGTCGGCCTTTTAGGAGTCAAATTGCGTGTAAAGATAATGGCGAACGTGTAAACGTGCCCTCCAGTCTAACAGACGGGTTACTGACTCCCAAGTAGGGCAACAAAATCAATATTCTGTGGCAATAAAGTACAGTTTTGTGAATTGGATAAACACTCGTACTCGGAAATAGGCCTACTTTTAATCTGCTGTTTCAGATTGTATTCTAATGTCAGAGTACGTTTCTTGGGACTCGGATACCTGTACTCAGCCAAAAATTACTTGACTACCACACTGCATAGTGAGAAGCAAACGTTTGTTCTGAAACTATGGGAAGATTATCGCCACGGTATAGCGTTGTCTATGTACACGCGCAGCAGGCGACATAACTACCAGAAGGCCAACTTTCATAGAGCTGCTTCAGCACAAAAAGTAGCCGAGCACAAAATAATGATGCTTTCAAAACAAGGTTACCAACAAACAAACCATATAGATACAAAGACAAGTGACCTGTCAACACTATACACGGCTCACGTAGAAATGTTTGTTTGATGCTGATGAATCTTTCAGGTAGTGGGGTAGATAGGAAAAATACAGGAAGGGGGGATTGTGCGTTTGATGATGCAAACATGGAATTTGGCACACAGTCAGAGTTTGTCATTTTGGCAAAAGAGACATCGTAGATTTGTCTTGTGAAAAAAAAAAATAGATACAAAAACAAAAAAAGAATCAAAATTGTCAAAAAGGCTGTCATGGCTTGTTACTCTTCCTTTATTTTTTCAAAGGTACAGAACTGCCCTGCCCTACTGCTAAAAACTGCGATGACAATACTTGCATTATTTGGTTGGCCATCGATAGGCTGTATCAGGGTCAAATATATTTTCTTTCTTGTGACATACTTTGATTGTGTTCCAAAGTGCATTCTTGCATCATCAAAAGTACAATCCCATCACCTACCTGACATACTGTAAGCAATGCATTAATTCATATGTTTATACAATTCTCGTTATTATCATTTTCAACTAAATAAAACAGACAGATTACTGGAAACATCGCCTCTCTTTGGACAATTCTTGGTGATGCACTGTATGCCCCCATTATGATCAATATGTGGCGAACGCCAAATAAATATGTGGCGGCCGCTATAAAACTATATGGTAACCGCTGCGTAAAAATATCCACCACTTCTGGCCATTCATCGACAAACATGTATAACTACCTTGGCATCAACAGATCATCTCACAACACAGTAGAATTTAAATATGACCGACAGTTTACTTCCTGCTCCGCCATTTTATACAGAACAAAAATCTCTACCTACCGTTATTGAGATTGAAATAAATCAATAGAAGCATCGAATACACAATGTGTTTGCAGAATGGTAACGACATGGTGTCTGTGTGCAAATTCCTCTACATTTCGGTGACAATAATCCAATAGATTTTGTTCAAAACCGGTACTAGAGTTGAACACATAGGATAGGCTAACTGTACTGCAGCTACGTGTGGGTGTAATGAACCTCGTGGTTGACGGCACGGCATGCACAAGAACTCAAATCCATCTCGACTCAAAACCATCTCGACGCAAAACCGACTCGACTCAAGTCAAGTCGACTCAAATCCATCTCGACTCAAAACCGACTCGACGCATCTGCAATACCAACTCGACGCATCACCAATACTAACGCACTTTATGATTGATGGCTCTGTTCATTTCACTTCAAAATAATTTGTCGTCTATGAAGATGTTGTTAAAAATTTCAATATACATTTTGTAATAAGGGAATGAAGGTGTGATGAAGAGGTTTTTAACTATTGTTTAAAACCGACGAGGGGCCTGGTGGCAGATAATTGCCCGAGCCGCAGGCGAGGGCAATTTTTTGCCACCAGGCCCCTCAGAGGCAAACTTGGCAAACTTGTACATTTTAACAAGATAAATATATTTGAACCTGATTTGGTCACTAGAGTTATCTTTAGGGGGCATAAGAATTTATTCATTTATCCAAATTTCGGAAAAAAAAATGTTTTTTTTTTGCATTTTTTCACTTAACAATCAAAATGGCTGCCGCCAAGGGCTCAGGGAGAAATAATAAGGCTTGATTGACAAATCTGAACATTTTTGGGGGTCTGAAAAGTAAGACATTAGCAGGTTGAAAATGTTCTATTGTTAAAAAACTTGATACAATTTGACCCCCCTACTTACAGGCTGAAAACACAATGTGCTGCCTTTTCTCGAAAGGAATTCATAAAACTCGTTCATTGTTCAATTCGGTGTTTACTTTACACATGTTATTACTCTAAACCCAACAGCACAGATTTGATGTACACAACCTCCATCTGTTAGCATTGTGATGCTTTGCACAGGTATAAACGTTGGTGCCTCAAGGAAAAAAAAAATACAATAAAATAAAACTGAAACATCGACGTAGATCATCTTCGTGTTAAAAATTGTTATCCAGCGCAAACTTGGCGAGTTATTTCTTTCAGTTTTTCTTTCCCACGCTGCAATCATTCGATCTAGAACAGAAAGCTCAGTTAAAGAGTCATTCGTTTATAATGTAAGCATCAAACTGTTTCCATACTGGTATAAACAAAGGACTTTTATACGGTATTGTATATTGTGGTTATGTTAAATGCTGGGCAATGTTTGCGGATAAAATGAATCAGGGCCAAGGTCGTATAGTAGTTTCTTTTGGGGAATTCCCTTTTATTGTGAGCTTTGTGCATGGGCAATGAATCCATTAAATTGATACACAAGCTTAGTTTTGGAAGTGTATATTCAAACATATGTACTACTAAATGTTGTGAGACTGTACGGGCTTTACTGAGCATGCACGTTAGGTTCTTCTTTTAATTACAAAATGGCGTTGGACCATTTTTGTTGTGTTGTTTGGTAAAATAACTGAAACAGAGCGGAACCTTGATGTAGATATTTAGTTTTACTGGAGCACAAATATAACATCATGCCTGAAATAATGATTAGACCAAATTCATTATCAATAATTCTACTTTTGACACATTTTTAAAACTCATAATGAAAGACAAACATCATACCGATGCTATTTTGTTTGTTTGAATGTTTTACACGTCAAACCTCACAATATTTTGTGTTACATTTCCTTAGTATTAAATGAATTTTCTTAAGAAAAAAATAATAATACAGAAAATAAACTAAACTAAATAAATAAAGAATAAACAGAAGTAATTATATCTACTCCATCCCGATAAAATCACATATACGCATTACTGATATGGCTGATGACTATGGTTGAATTAAGCATTTTTTTTTCAAAATGAATTTGAGAATGCTGAAAGAACTTTGAAAGGCAAACCAATTGATTATTTAGTATTGTATGTACTCTAACTTGGCAGAAATGGATACTATGTTGCACATTGCACATTGCACGAAAGAGACGGACGGTAATTGTATTTCCCCATAAGATTGTTGACACTAAAATAATCACAACCCTAGGTTTGCCTTGATAGATTTTACTGACACAGCCACGAAGGTTTGTGTTGCTTTGCGTTAACACAAACAATTACAGAGTCCAGGTTGCGCCTTCCGGCTCTGCAATTAAATTATATCAGTATTATAAATTGGAGTGACCTGCATAATTTCAGGAAATACATATGACCTTTGCGATTCCAACACCGGGTCATGTCTTTATAGTTTTCTCAACACATTATGCTACGGAAGCGCATAGTTGCTAACATAATAACAAATTTTCCATCCAATTAAGTCGTACGTACAAGATACTAAGTCGTGCGTACGAGATAAAAAGTCGTACGTAAGAAATATTAATTCGTACAAAGAGATAATTAAGTCCCACGTACGAGATAACTAAGTCGTACGTACGAGATAACAGTCTTGCTGCAAAACACTCATTATTCTTTTTATTCCGTGGTCGCTAAAGGGGGCTGTTTGTGCGCTTGACTGTCTTGATTCTGTTACTAGTTAGTGTTGCTTCAGTCGGATCTCTCCCCCAATCCCAACGACTCTGGCTTTGACGAAGGTCAAGATGAAGCACCCGAAAATCTATTTTCCTTATTGGAAGAACAAGTCACAAACAAACAAGGCTGGACAGCACTCAAAATAGCCTTCCACTAACGGACTGTCAGTAATTAGTTCGAACCGAAGCCATCTAATTCAACCATACCGTCTACAAATCAAACACGACACATATATGGGGCCTACGGATTCTCTTAGAATCAACTGGCGAGTGCCAGTGCCTGTACTCGAGGCATGTACTCGAAGCATGAAATAATTTTATTGCTACTCGAGGATCTGTAAACATATCCTCAGTCTCACTGCCCCGAGTTAAAAATCATTGACTCAATTTGTCGTGCAAGTACCTCTGGTCATTTTTTTGGTCATAAGAAATAACCCTTGTCAATACGATAAAAAACTATATATTTCTTGGTCATGGACCCCACCAATAAAACATGTCAAACATTTTGTTCTTCAGGTCAACAGTTTTGGAGTGTCACTGAATTGGACAGCACCATAATGGTTTATCAAATCTTATTTAACTACTAGTGTACCTGTACAAACCATGTGTGCTGTCGTTGTAGTATTGTTTCTAGACTGTGTTCAATCACGGTTCAATGTGAAATCCGACAACTGAACCACAAACACTAACTAGTAACATACTTAAGACAGTCAAGCGCACCAACAGCCCCCTCTAGCGACCGCAGAAAAAAAAATAAGGAATGTCTTTTGCAGCAAGACTATTTTATTTTCTCGTACGTACGACTTAAGTTTCTCGTACCTACGACTTAATATTTCGTACGCACGACTTAATATCTCGTTCATACGACTTGTTATCTTGTACGTACGACTTACTATCTCATACGTACGACTTATTATCTCGTACGTAAGAAATGTATGTTTTATGTTGGCATCTATACGCTTCCGTACCGTACAGTACTTTAGCTGACATCTAAATTGCTCAGTGTTTGTTAAAATATCACAATTAAAATAATTGTGACCTTTAGAAAGAATACGGGCTAAACGGCAAGTTATCTGTTTCTTTAGCTGGTTTAGTTTATTAAATCTGATGGGTGAAGACAGCAAACAGTGACACGTCATGAGGGTCTTCAACCCAGAACAGAAAAAATCTTACAAAATAACAACTAATATATTAAAAAAAGTTAACACTAAAATAATGTAATAAACAATATCCGCGGTTGGCGCCAAAACTCCAGACGCGGCAGACATCTTTGATTTTAGGAAAACGAATGAGGAAATCTAAGAAACATAAGTCATTTCCAATCTTAAAAGCAGTGATTAAACAAACTAACAATTTCCTCACTGGCACAATCATTACTTAAAGGTAATAATGACAAGGAAAATATCTAAAACATAAATGTCGCTAGTCAGTGTATTGCTAACGCTGTTTCGTCTTACCAAAATATCCATCAAAGCTAATAGACCATGATCTAGACCAAATGCAACATAAGGATATTATTGTCTATACTAAATACTAATTGATCTAAGAAATAAGTATGAAATATTAAGCATTAATAAATAAACAAAGTATTTACCTGTTGGGTGAAGGGAAGCTGCCAGAGGGCGCTAGCCATGCAATTTAAATGAAACAGATGATTACGTAATTTATGCAAAAAGTAAGATGGAGTACGCATCGCACTCGTCACATAATAGAAAAAAAAACAACAATAAAAAAAAAACAGTTAGATTTGTACGAAATAAAAATTGCTAATTGTCTGAATGTAGATACGCAACTAGGAGTAAACTTCATTATTTTCATGAAAGTCAGTGGCGTTCATTACCATGAGGGAGATTGTACTTTTGTTCCAAAGTGAAGTTCGGTTAAAAAATTCCTTTAAAAATATATGTTTTGCATTTTATTATTTTATTGTACAGCAGGGCTTCGACCAAGCTCTTTGTGTTTACCATAAGGAGATTGTTTTTCTGTGTAAAAACAGTGAGCATTGTGAGATTTTATGATGTGCTTTCACGAAATTAAGGTTTTTTAATGTTTGTATGTGGGGGTTAGCCACCTCTTAAGGCTCAAGCCCACCGCTGGTTACGCCACTTCTGCGCGGGTTATCAGCGAAGGACCAGCATAGGGGTTTCTCGAGTCAATTGTGTTGAAAAAAAAAATCGGTAGGTTGCATTTATAAAATAGCCAGAACGCACTCTCGTACCCAGGGTAAACACTATTTATCAAGAAATTAACTAACTAAAACAAGATCTAAGTCAACAGCTAATTTACAATGTTATTGTTCATGTCTGATCACTTAAGCCAAAATTTTATCGCGGCCCTTTACTTTTGGCACCATTGGCCTTCCAAGGTACACTTCTTTAAAGTTAAATGAAACAGCATACGCATTGTTGTTAATGGAGGTAACAGACAGTTCTTGGTTAGTAATATATCAAAGCAGTGTTTAAACTACATGCATATACTTAATAATTAACTCCATTCAAAATCTGAGACAATAATAATAGATGGCAGTATAGTTTTCAAGTAAGAACCTTATTTGCACATTATAATGCGTTAACATGGAAGCATACATTATTGTATTTGTTTCTCGTTCTGAATCATAAAGTATAACTGGTTACTTACTCCATGAAGGCTATGCCCAGGCCCTCATGTATGTACTATTGGGTATATTGAAAGAAATCATTCAAATGTAAACGTTATTGTTAGAGACATCTGAGTAAATATACATTTCTGTACACAAATTCATTCTGCACGAACACACTGTGTTTCAATGCAAAGTGGAAGAGCCAAACGTTGATCAAAAATCGTTTAATGAACAATAACAAAGAGTTTAAATCCCTAGGGAATGACTATTTTATCACCAGGCTTTTTCTTACCTATAAGGGAAACATCTCAAGCCATTCTTCCAGATTTTATCTTCAAAACTGCATAAATACCAAAATGACTTGTTCAATAAAATGAGCTGATCACCATTCCTAGACTGGTTTAGGCAAAAAAAGAGTAGAATACCATTAGAAACGGTTTGGTATATGCTTGTAAAATATAGTTGCAGGGCTATGTCTGAGCGTTGTGCTTTGAAACGGTGTAGGGGTCGCTTGGTGTGTTTCTTGAGAGCAATTTCCTGTAACTGCAAGCTTTGTGTATGGACAAAGAATCGATTGAACGAAATGGTTTCATGATACAATGGTGACACATCACCTCAGAGTTTGGAATGCGAAGAATTTTGAAGAGGTTGCAATTAACTATACAGTGGATACACCATTGTTAATTAAACCGTACGTGTGTTAACAGTTCACAATTAATAGAATATCGCTCGATAAAATGAGCAGATTGCAAAATGACGTAGGCCAATGTTTGCATTATTTGGGTGCCGCACAATTATACTAATCCTCATTAAGTAACAGATCTTTGAAATGTCATCAATTTGGCTTTCATTTCCTTATTCAACGCAACGTCGACAACTACTTGATGTTTATTTTTTCAGTTTGATAAAATGACCCGGTACACTATTCCTCTATTCACAACTTCTCAGTGTGAATCAATATCTTGTCGGTAAGTGATGACGTTTTGGAGCAGGAAGTACTCTTCTTTGGCCAACATATTACTAGATAAATGTTGGGAAAAGACAGAAAATTAGGCGGTGATCGGACTAAAACTTTAAAAGTTACGGACAAAAAGTTGGTAGAGTAATGATAGGGTTAAATTCCCTTGCAAGTTGACAACAAAACAACTTGAAGCAACAATACAGCTATCCACTTAGTAGGCCACCAGGGTGGGTTAATGTACAACATATGTAATTGCAAGCCAACAGTAAACACTGTACTCTTTCTGCACCGTGCACAACTTTTGTACGAGAGGGATTTTTGTTTCTTGAGTAAACAAAATGTTGTTAAGATGGAGTGAAATAGTTCGAGGGACGAAATATTAATTCGAGGGAATTAAATAATAATGTGTTTTTACCTGAGTGTTCTCTTTTTTTTTCTTCTTTTTTTTACGTGTGCCTTTTTGGGCTCCGTACTTTAGATTATCAGAAACAATTTTGTTCACCCGAACATTTTTATTCTTTAACACTACTGTACAGTAAAAACATGCGTTGCATACAAGTAGTAAGATGTACAGTGGAACACTCATTCACGCCATTTACCTTACTTTCTCTTTTCACTTCAAAGCACTTAACGAAAATTTAACAATTTTAAGATGTAATGTGGTTAATGACAACCAGTATAAAGATCATTTTGCATATTACAATTTAAAACACCCTTCTATGGAATTTAATATGCCTCCATTATTTTCTTTTTAAATCTTATTAATACTTCCAGTATATCATATCAACAAGCATGTATGTACATTATTTAATAATTCAAATGCATATGCCTAATGTCATGAACGTAATCTAGTCTAATGTAGTAGCTGTGGAATACAAAAGAAATACGCACTAGTAATACGTTTTTATAACTCATTCTTTCCTCCAGAGAAAAGTGAGAGGACAAGAGGTTACGTATCCTCATTGTACCTTTTGACAAATCAAATTAGCCCAAACTAACAAACACTGCTGGCCGTGCACAAACTTAGGGCAAGACCAAAGATGGGCAAGACCCACTACGTCGTTGACTCACCGTTGGCATTAAGATGACGCGTAAGAGCGCGCGAGGACATAATTTATTGTATACGTAGTTACATATATCATTTAGGTAAATCTAATCATATGGGCAACCTGAACATACTTTTGTATATAACCCAAGTTCTTCCTTCACCTTAAGTACATAATCATCTCAATCTATGAAATTATTTGTGTGGAATGATAAACATAATAAAGTATACACTTCCTAATCTACCTTCAAAATGGACTTAGATTGGAATGCCTGTTCATGTGATAAGCATTTGTTATTTTGGTCTACCGGCCCCAGTCCTTCTCAATTCTTCACTTTGGCAATTTGGGACTGTAAGGGTTTCGACGCGTTCAAATCCATGCATGCTTCCCTAATTCATTTAAAATAGGGTTTCTTTTTTAACTGCCATAACATCTGATTTCGTTTTCGTGCACGCATGATTTTGTCCTCTTCGTTTTCGTCCTTCTGTTTTATTTATAGACTTTCAAGACAACCAACGCTTCACCATTCTTCAGTTGAATGTCTACCACATTTGTTATTATGTTATTTTATTTTTTACAATTAATGACATTGAATGATTGACCAGCCTTTTTACTGTTGGCTGACCTTATGAATATGTATGATATTTTATGACTAAAGTGAATAGTACACTGTATAAATTGAATGATTCCTTTTGACCATGACCGCCGCAAAGGAGCATTCCTTTTGAAACCAAATTGAATGAGCCGGGTGTTAAATTGTAGAAATTTATGTTCAAATTGGCCGGGAAAACATTATACCAAAAAGACTGTCACATCAGTTTCACGATAAATCACGTTATCCAGCATGCATCTAGTTATCGTCAAACTCTGGCTTGATGACGCTGAAATTCTCATAAATTGTTTGTGATGCTTGTGTCTGGAAAACAAAGACAGAAAAGAAAGAGATAAAGCGAACCAACGTCCAATTCAAAACTAGACATAGTGAATATAATCGTTCGTGTCATTTAAATGTATTTCACAACTATCTAACAGCAGACCATAAAAGAGCAGTTTCAGGCCGGTCTTAATCACTTGGTTCATTGGAAGTTTGAGCCTTTGTCCTTAACTAATCTTGCCAATTGATAAATTGACCAAACAATGAAACGTATAACAAAGTGAATACGAACATTTACATTGATGGCCAGGACTTGTCGTATTTTCCCCAGAGCTTCAGTGATTTCTTCGAAACCCGGGCGCTTGTTTGGCGCTTTCTCCCAACACTTCAACATCAAGTTGTAGCTGCAAACAAATGATGCAAGAGTAAGAAGTTTACAGCGACATATCAATATCCAACGTGGCTGGTATTTTGATCCATGTAGACTAGAAAGCACTTTATTGTACCCTCAGATTTTAGGATGATTGCTACTATTACAAACAACATCGTGGTAGCAAAAGCAAATGGCGGCGTGATTTGGTTTATCTTACTTGGATATACGATTACATATCCCAAGTCATATTGGTGGTGTGTGTTATGTAAAGTTCTGATTCTGTGTTTATAGCAAATCCACAGTATCTCGACTGATCAGTGATCTGGTGTTGAATGCTGAATATTGCTTACATATCGTCCGGGCAGTTTTCTGGTTGAGGCATTCTGTATCCATCGAGTAGTTTATCAGCCAATTCCCTGCTCTGAATACCTGGGTAGGGAGTTCCTCCTAGGGATTTTAATATGAAGATAGTCCATCATTGTACACACTATTTCAATTCGAAATTGGAATTGTACATGTCGATTTTCAGGATTTGGTTGTAGTTAAAAGCGAATTGATCTAACTTCGTCTTATCGGATTCAAATTCAAAGTAAAACACGGCTCAATCCAGGTTTCAGTAAAGTAATTAAAACAGTTTTTTGGACGTTTTGTGAATCAATCGAATCAAACTTCACGATGGATTTGTATAATGCCCATTCCTTTAAAAAAACAAAACAAAACAAAACAAAACAAAACAAAAAAACAAAAAATCAACCATCCAACTAAATGAAGTTAGTGAATGTCAAGTAAGTGTCGTTAGACTGGGTTTACAGTACTCACCAAATGTCGCAATCTCCCAAAGTAAGACTCCGAAAGACCATCTACATGTTAAGCACAATATATTTATTTCATATAATTAGTGTAATTATATATTTTTTAGTTGTTCTTATTCATTTTTTAAACTCTCTTTGACTCCAATAGTTGTTACAATTTCAGAGTTTGCTTATAAGATGAATTTGACACCAACATGATTCTACCGAACTAGAGAGTCAAAGGCTTTTAATAATTAACAGTTGCTGTTCATTAATTATAACCCAAGTCAGATATTTACGGAACCTCTGAAGGGACAAGATGGTAACAAAGTAACAAACACAACAATTACTTAAGTTCTTCATTTTGTGGGCTTGAAATCATTTCGTGCCCTTTAAATGATTTTGAACGTAAACAATGAATTCGAGTAAACGAAATGATTTTGAGGGACGGAAATGGTTCATTTCCAGCGAGCGAAAATATTTGTTTCGAGTGGACTGAATGATTTATTTGGAGCGCTCACAATCATGCCATGCACTCAGAGTATGATCGTTCGTATATTTTGTGCACTCGAAATCAGTTTTTGCAATCTACCCGAAATCAGTTTTTGCAATCTACTCGAAATAAGTTCGAAATCATTTCGAGCGCTTGAAATATTTTATTATGTACGCTAGAAATAAAGTATTTCATGCATTTCGAGTGCACGAAACGATTTCGAGCTCACAAAACAACTCATTTGGCGTGCACGACATGATTTCGTGTGCACGAAATGAAGAACTCAAACTGTTTTTTGGTGTGTGTTAGTGTTTTCATGATTTCTCCTTTTAGAAGCTCCGTAGATATTTGAGTATACTTTTAACTACACCAAACACAAAGGATTAGCGAAAAAAGTTAACAGTTACAGTGAATTATTTTGTTAAGTCAAGAGTTATAGCATACTTCGTTCATAAGTTATTACGCAGATAATGACTTACACGTCACTTTTGGAGACGTATCGGCGATGCGTCAAAGATTCAATGGCCAACCAGCGCAGGGGAATCCGGGTCTATGTTAATAAAACAAAAACGAGTACAATAACTCATGACTATTAGTAATCGGAACGGTCGTTATTATTGTTAACAAGTTTTTTAATTACTAGGTTTAAGAAACATTATTTTGGCATTTTGTGGTTTACGTCTGAAATAATTATCTGGAACTTAATGCAATTTCCTATCAAACAAAAACGAATCGGTTATGTTTATAACCACAATGTTTCTTGAACAAATGTATGGTTTAAAAGTGAACGTGAACGCATTTGGTTTTATTATATAGGTGTACACAATACAAAATGTATTTTTGTTAAAGGGGCACACCGGCTTCGTTGGGCTATTCGGGCTACAAAATAGGCTAACATATGACTTCAAAGGTCTTTCAGGAATGGAGAAGAACGGTTCCTAAAAGAAATCATCAAATTTTGCCGTTTTCGAGCATTTTTCAAAAAACGATTTATCCGAACGAAAAAAAGTGTTTCGGATAAATCACGTGATCTTCGGAGTTAGTTTTACTTCCAGCCGTATAAAAGTAAATTACTGAACCAAATTTAAATCCTTTTTTTTACAATTATTCATGAGTATTCGACAAAAAGACTTATGTATTCAGATTATTGATACAATTTGTAAATAATGATGAAAAAGCGAACGTAATATTCACATTCAGAGGTGTCCGTGTAACCGAAGCGTGTCTTACGGCGCACCAGCGTGGGAGCTAGCGGAACGTAAACCTTGGGGGATATCCCGTACAGCTGGTGCCGTGTCTCGTGGGGCCAGAGGGACAAACTCCGGGGCATGAACTCCCCAGCTTGCCGGTCAGTCTAGCCATAAGCGTGGGAGCTTGTCGGAGGGGTAGGGAGCCAGACCAACAATTACGTTTTTTAGGAGGGTTTTAGTCTGTACCCCTAGCTATTATCCCCTATTTATTGTAACGAGTTGCCTGCGCTACGCACACGAGCGACGACGATGGGGAATGTTTATCCCATACAGCTGATCTATCTACTTCTATGATAGCTGCATAATGTCCACTCCCCCCCCCCCAATCGCCACAACAAAAAACCGGTGGCGGTGGCCGCGGCCGGCCAGTGAAGTCATCGCCCAAAAAACTGTTATTGGCCAAGCCAATGTGAAAAGATGGTCCAAGATTAGGGACACTACCATTAGTTTTTAGACTGCAGCAGGCTGGTCACGATGAGAATATGAAGGATGTGGTCTTTGCCATAATGTTGATGGACAGGTTTGTGTCATAGAACTGTATTGTGAATATGCCTGCGTATAATTATTTTAATTCATGAAAACTCACATTTTGACAATATTTATGGTCCATCATGTCTGTGATGTCCACATTATGTCAAGCTTATTCTCTCCCTTTCTACATTTGAACACGACCTGACAACACAGATTAGTCCTGGACCCAACTGGCATTCGTCCAAGTAATTTTTTTACAACATAGGGCCTACTTGCGATATAATGAAGAAACGGTCTCCATTGCAAGTAAGTTCGTCTAGTTCGTCGTACACAGAATACAGTCTGTTTATGTCTGTTTTTTTTATTAGCTGTTCCGACTTAGCAGTCGGAACAGGTTTTGTTTTTCTTCTGATTATTATTTTTATTATTATTATTATTCTTATTATACATTTGTTTCTGTCAAAATCGTCATAGCATTTGTACATGATTTCGTTAGAACGTAATCTCAAAATTAGTACATATGGGAGACTTAGATCTTATATCGAATTGAAGCTTAGTACATGAACTTACCATAAAATAAAAATTGTTAAAATTCTTAATTAATTAGCTGACTTATAATGACGTGAATATTTAATTAGCCAATATTGTTCTCACCATATCTCAAGAAGTATACATCCGATCCTCAAACTTTTTTCAGTTATAGACTTGTCCTATATTGTAGATGTGTCTTCTGGTCTAACATTTCCCGTCACGTCATCATGACATCATTT
Source organism: Marthasterias glacialis (assembly GCA_911728455.2). Lineage (NCBI taxonomy): Eukaryota > Metazoa > Echinodermata > Asteroidea > Forcipulatida > Asteriidae > Marthasterias > Marthasterias glacialis. Next base: position 3,644,740 of record OU452225.1, on the reverse strand, counting down.
ATAATGTGGGTTTTAATCTATGTACAAAAGGCATGGCTCAAAAAGTGTCCAGATTTGGAAAGTTTTTAACACAATATTTCTAAATAAGTTAATTGTTAGTTTCCTAAATTACATAAGATGTTTTGGAAAGTTAAACGCTTATATAAGAGATGTTCCAGGTCATTAAAAACTAATAAAAGTACAATATCCAGGATAATTTAACGATTAAGTGACAAATCGGACACCATGGCTAGTTGTTTTGATTGCGCAATCACGGCAATGAATTGGAGATTTCCTTGATATTTGAATCGTAACCGAGAGAGTACCTATAGTTAGTGTATAGCCCATTCTGTATGTGTACGGACGATACATGCAACGTGCGTTTTGATAGGGTTTTCTTTAAAAGGCATTGGATGGTCATAAGTTACATACCATCTTGTAGCTTATAAAATTTGTTAGTATGAAAAACACATTTTTTCGTCATGACGTCATCAGGGATGACCGTTATCGGCGCGTGAATATTTAATTAGTCAAGTTTGTGTCCATCATATCTCAAAAAGTATATGTCCGATCCTCAAACTTTTTCAGTTATAGACTTGTCCTATATTGTAGATGTGATTTCTGGTCTAACATTTACCGTCACGTCATTATGACATCATTTTAACGGGGCTTTTAATCTATGTACAAAAAGCATAGGTTTTGGAAAGTGTCCAGATTTGGACATTTTTGAACACATTTTTCAAAATAAATGCAATTTTAGGTTCCCTATTTAGCTCAAATCAATTTGAAAACAGAGAGAACAATACAAGTCATTTCAGACTGACATTAATTATAGGGCAGTGTGTTTCTCCAGTAATTAACTGTTAATTGGTAACTCAGTCAACACCATAGCTATTAGTGCGTATGTACTGCACTAGATCGAAATTTACCGCGACTGGAATGTAACCATGTAAGCTTATGATACTTCATGGGCGTAATGGTGGCAATGATCATTTTAGCTTTGCTGGTGCATCTTTTGGCCTCACTATCTTAAGAAACTAATTACTCACGTGACTGTCGCGTGAATATTTAATAAGCAACTTTCATATCGCTATATCTGAAGAAGGGCACAACCGATTTTCAAACTTTTTTCGGTCATTATAGTCATTGGGCATTAAGGCTGAGCTTCGGGTTGATGTGACCTCGGGTTGACCTTAACATCCGAGTAAACCGGAAGTTGAACCATGACTTAAGAAGTACACAGCCGATTTTAAAAATCTTTTTCAATTATATAGTCCTTGAAAATTCAACATTACCCTCGGGATACCGTGACCGCATGTTGGTCTTAAATTTAGGGTCAACCGGAAGCTTGACGATATCTCAAGAACTACAAATCAAGTACCTTAAAAAACAATAATCGGAACAGCTTTGATTTTGTCCTAGAGACAAAATCTTAATGTCTAGTTTACACGTGAATTTGTGCTGGATTGATATGAAGTCTGGATCCTCATGCCTCGTCATTGTAATAATTCATACATAAACAGAGCACCAGTCCACTTACAACATTGCGCAACATTGGCACGTAAACTTGACAGTTGCAACGGCTGGAAAGGCGTATAAGCTGACCTTTGACCGTGTTTTGTTTTTTTTTCACATTTTTCGTTAATTACGTGATATTTTGATGATTTTTTTTAAGAACAACCATTTAAAAATTATTGTCTGTCATTCCACATCACTAAATTAGGTAAACAGTAAGCCGGTGTGTACCTTTAAACATGACTTGTAATAATTAAACCGGTTTTCTGAATCCTTACAAAAGTTCTAATGGAACCAATACGTCAATGTAGGCTCACCTTAGATTCCTGTACATAGACGTCTTCTCCTCTGGACAGCCCAAAATCGGAAACCTTGGCAATCAACTCTTCCCCAAGAAGTATGTTCCGCGAGGCTAAGTCACGGTGAATTATCTACGAGCAAAAGGGCACTGGTATAGTTTACCATTATTTTGATTCACCACCAATATCATTTATGACCGTGACAATTTTCAAACGCTGCTTTAATTAACATAATTCAATTCGAAAGCACAATCGGGTCATGTCCCAGAAAAAATACAAAATACAAACAAACAAACAAACAAACAAACAAACAAACAAATAAGTTAACTTCTGGTTATTCCCTTCTGACATTTGTATACCTTTAAGTGAACTTAGAAACAACAAATCTTGTTGATATGCTGCTAGGCGCTTTATGATCAACACAAACTATTAATTTGCGGTAATTTCAGGGTGGTGTACCTCGCAGCATTAATAATTACCGCAACATTTTGGGGTAATAACTTTGACAACGATCATTAACCGTAACTATATTGAATCAACCGACAACATATTACCCTGATAACCGGCTTTAAATTGAGAGAGTACACAATGTAAATGAAACTTGAACAGCAACAGTTGTGTACCCTTGCTACCTGGTAAATAATCACTGTAAATTATAGTAAACTGTTTTTACGGTTAATATTGCCTACCCCAACTTCGGCAAGGTGTTGCATTCCTCTTGAAACATCCACACCGAACTTCAACAACTGTGACAATGTAACAAGAGATGTTTTGTTTTTAGAGTGTTGATCCTGGAGTTGAATTTCCCGATTTCTCCTTAGATATTTACGTAGGTTATCTCCTGGTAGGAATTCCAAGGCAACATACAACGTTCCTGCAAACAAGAGAGCATAAATCTGCTTGTTTTTCACGTTAACGTTTTTAACATTCCATGCACAGGACTAGGGAAAGTACCATAATGGATAAAACATAAATACTAGTCTCGTTTCCAAATACAAACTTAACATCTATTAAAAATTCCACTTCTTGTGAACTAGATTTGTCGTGCCTAATTTGATGGGAAAGTGGAGCGAAGGAAAATTAAAAGTAGTCAAAATAAATTCATCGGATAAAAAATGAAACGTGCGATTATTAACCCTATCAGGACCGGGGTGTGGGGGCACAATGTGCCCCCCCCCTCCCTCTTCCATTTCCCCCGTAACTTTTTAACGCTTACTCTAATCACCGCGATTTTTTTCCCTCTGACTTTTCCCAAAATTTATCTAGGATCATGTTGGCAAAAAATGATTGATACTGTGAATAAGCTGTTGACATTGCAACCATTTATTTGACTTCAGGTCACACGATTTACTGTTTTAGTGATTTTTTTTTATAATTTCCACTTATTTTTGATTTCTTTGCCAGAAAAGTGATAGTGATGAATCAAGTGATAGTCTGAAATGGTTTTGGGAATCAAAATAACCGCCATTTTTGGCGGCCATCTTTGATTTTGTGTATTCAGCCTGTAATTAGGGGGTCAAATTATGTCAAGGTTTTTTAACCATGGAATATTTTCAACATGCTATCTTCTTTCTTTTCAGACCTAAAAAATATTTAGATTTGTCAGTCCAGCCTTATTACTTTTCTCTGGGCCCTTGGCGGCGTCCATTTAGATTTTTAAGTGAAAAAAACCCACAAAAAAAACCTTTTTTTTTTTACCCCAAAATGAGATAAATTATTGGATTTTAAACCCAAAAGGTGACTCCAGTAACTAAATAGGTTCACATTATATTGATTTTGTAAAAATGTACAAGTTTGCCAAGTTTCAAAACATTCGGACAAAAAGTACATAAGTTATGGCAAAAACACGATTTTCTACCACAAATTGGCAAAAAGCAGTCAAAACGCCCTCAAGTGACGATTTGTTAAAATTGTTTGACGTCATCATGTAGAACTTGATAAAATAAACATTTTTGGCAAGTTTCATCGAAATCAGTCTATCAGTCCCCGTACATTCCCCCCCCCCAAAAAAAAAAAAATAAATAAATAAAAAATAAAAATAAAATAACGGTCCTGATATGGTTAGCAAGCCAACAACATGGAAACGTAAGGAAGCCAGATAATATTCATGGGCTTGTCAAGGAAATAATTCAACTATTTTACCCCTTGCACTATCTGGCTTCTTAGGAAGGACCTTAATACTTTAACAAAGGGTTCGTGTGTTGATGATGCACAAAGAAAAGTTAACTAATTCTTCAAATAACCTATTAGCATGTATAATTATGTAACAAATCTACCTGCATTAAAACAAGCACCCAACAGCCCAACAACATTGGGATGTAATCCGATTACAGTCATAGTTTGAAACTCCTTCAGGAAATCATCAGCAGCATCTTGGGAAGCACCACCTGGAAGTTGATAGAATAGTTGATTGATTTACTTTGACTCAAGCTGTGTTGTACGTGCTTTAATCCCAAGCTATTGATCCTACCTACTCACACAAACATGACGTTAGTGGATAACATGTTATAATACACCTTTTTATACCTTGATAGTGCGATGAAAACTAAGCTCCTTCACTGTTCTTTGATAACATGTTGATTGTTATTTACACGTGAAAACTATTAACAATTGGCTGTTGATTGTTTGATAGTTTCAAGAGGGTCTTGTAAGAGCTTAGACCTTGGCTTGGTGTGTGATTTACGCCCGTTGTTACGAAACGTGAACGAGGAATAACCAACAACGAATAGTTGTTTCCTGACCTTTGAGCATTTTCACAGCTGCTTTAGTGACCTTTCCTCTTGTTTTGACGCCACCGAGATGGACTTCTCCGAAGTTTCCTTTTCCAAGTATTGTATCTTCCACAATCAGATGTTTCCATTTAATTTCCCAGTTAATCGCCCACTTGGGGAGACCAATGTCCTCGTAGATGTCTTTATCCTCGGTCAGATGTGCTGCTTTTGACGGTTGCATTTCCATAACAGATGGGTTCTGGTTATGAGAGATCTCCTTTATGAAGGAATTATTACATGTAAATTAAAAGGTACAATACAGGAATGGTAAAGCTGATATAGTGTAATTACTTTTAACATGAAAAAAAAAAAAAAAAAAAAAAACACCCAGCCTGTGAAAAGTTGGGCCCGATCCGTCATTGGCAATTTTGATAAATACCAATCATGTATTCTACCATTTTAATTGACTATTTGTTATTTACAATTATACAAATTGGAAAACAATTCGGAAACAAACCATAAGTGAGATGGCCATGGATGGTGTAGAGCAAACACATTTTTTAGAGATTCTTCCATCTACATTCCTCTTTGGCAAGGATGGTGACACCAGTTTATGTAATTTCTCATTATGATAAAACATTATTATTCGGTAACATGTAAAGTAATTAACTTTTGTTTCAGAAGAGAACCAATTAGAAATGTTTGAAATTTACTAACGGTCACACTCATCTATTTAAGTGTAATGATGATTTCTTCCAATAGGCCTACCTTTGGTCTTGTGGTGTAATCCAAAAGATCATTTCGAGCTTTTCTGAACTTGAAGTAAAGGACGATATCAACTGGAACAAGAATTAGGACAATGAGTCCCAACAGGATCACTGGAGCAATCAAAGGGTTACTTCCACTCATCTGCGTTCCGGCTGGAATAATAGTATAAATAATTACATCAAAATCTCGGAATTTGTTGAGAAGGGAAAATGAACTAACCAGAATGACTCTTAAGTCCTCCCATCCCCTCCAATTCAGAAATAAAGACAATGTGCATGTACTGGATCGGTAACTATCCGGGAATAACAAGTAAAAAAATAAAAAAATAAATAAAAAAATAAAAATAAATAAATCACTATTAAGTAAAGTTCAAACCAGTACCAGTAACAGGTTCGGCTGTTTTTCTATTCAAAGTATGAGGCCAAGGTAATTAATAGTTGACATTATAATGAAAGGACATTTTTGAGATGTCATGTAAGCAGGGATTGATTAAACTACACCCCTGCCGTCTGGAAACTGTCCCCCAACACGACTGGTTTACAACTTAACGGAAATAAACGTATAGCGCCACCCATTGTCGACGTCAGAGGAACTGCAGAACTTATTACAAATGGGCGACAGCAAGACGCGACGGGCGACAACACGATGCGACATACAATGGCACTACTCTCGATAACACTCTCGATAAAATATTTGTTTGAATTAAAATCAACAAAAACTAAATCCAATAGTAATAGAAATGATAACAAATCTGGACAGTATTAATCTTTGAGTATAACCACTTCCAGTTTAGTATGACATTAAGCAACGCCAATTATTCAATTATTATAAATTTCGAACCGTGCGATTATTCGCAAATTACTGCAAGACCACATTACAGCCACAACAACTGTAAGGCATGTTTGTAATATTACGTTTTGTTCATGTCAAAACAATACAAATAATATTAATAAATCAAAATAAAAGTTATGCAATTTAAATTACATAATGTAGGCTACATAATTAAATGAATTATACTTTACTACTTACATGAAATTGTAACTGGTTCTGAGTAAGTGACAGATGCATCCTGTAGAAAGTACCAGAATAATTGAATTTAATATCAGACAGCAACAACATGAATCTCCAACACAAGTCACTGGTTATTTTATACGGGACAGCCACTTTATAAGCATCTATAGATTGCTGTTTCTGTTGATTTACCCGTTAGAATGGGCCATAAACGTTTTGCATCATTTTCTGTTCTGTTTTAAAAAGATAAGTACTAAAAGGAAAAAAGCATAAGTCATTTGTTCTGATTCGAATTCGTCCTAATTCAATACGTAAGATAAACTTACCGTCCCATTGCCTCTGCTGACTGCCCCAACGCTGACGCTATACTTCACTCCAGGATCCAGTGGTGCATTGTAGTAGCCGCCATAAATCTCGCCATCTCCAACTACGAAAGAGTTTTGAACCATATCCTTTTGGATTTCAGCTGCGATATAGTCATTGCTAGAGTCATCATAATGGATGGGATCTAACGCTTCCCTCTTAGTCTCAGATATTTTCCTTTTGACGTGTATCACGTAAGATCTGTACAAGAGAAACCAGCAATGAATTAAATGAAAAATATACATCACTATTCCCCTTCCAAAAGTGTCAAAGGTAGAATCCAGGATTGGCATTCAACAACTGTTTTTTTTTTTGTATCTGTCTGAAAGCTTTTACTGATTATAAAGTTCATACCAGTACCAATCTTCTATGTAAATGTTTCTCTCTGAAATACTGTCAACGTCGAGAAAATAGAATTTGAAGACTCTAATTTTAATTTTGGTGGTATCAATCGAAATTGAAGACAATGTATATACATGTTTATTTATATTTAAATAATGCTTACGTGATCAGAGCATCGTTGCAAATGGGCATTAGATTGATGGTGACGGTTTTCTCTGTGGCTTCATCTTGGTTTCTTATTGGTGATGGGGGCTTAGGAGGTTCTGCATGAGATAATTTATTATACTAGTAAAGAGAAAATTTTACCAAATTTACCAAACGTTCCCTCCCCTAAGAAAAAAAAAAATAATGATAATAATAAATAAAATAAAATAAATAAATAATAGGCCTAAATAGGCCTAGTTCATCATACGTTTTACTCATTGAAAATAAACTAGATATTTATATTTCAAATAGCTGAAATGCCTGTCATTACGGTAACTAATACTTGTCACCACTACAAAACTAACATTTATAACATACAACCGAGAAACAACCCCTATCCCCACCCCCCAAAAAAACCAAACATAAATAAATAAATAAAATAATAAAAAAGTAAAAATATATAACTGACTGGGAGAATATTATAAATAAATAGCCGAAAAGTAAGCAAATATACATAAATATATATATATATATATATATATAAGTTGTCATCTATAATCAATGACAACATGCCAATTCTCCACTCCTCCAACAGGTTGCGCTCAGCAATTTCTGAGCGCCCCATGGTCGCCTTTCGTCGCCCTAAGAGCCTAGGTGACATTCTAGTTAGAGCAAAACTCCCCCAGGTACAGGCCAAACTCCCTCCCCACAAGACATACAGGGTTGTCACCACTGCACCCGCTCTAAGTGCAAGACTTGTATGTATATCAAACCCACTGTACAGGTCAAAAGCCACAGCACTGGCTTTACCTACAAAATCAAGACCAACTCCCAATGCCAAACCCCAAATGTCATCTATGTCATATCATGTAAGAGATGTGGAGTACAGTATGTGGGAGAGACAAAGACCAAACTTAGTCTTCGCTTTGCAAACCATGTCTCCTCCATAAAGACCAAAAAACTGTACCCAGTATCTATCCACTTTAATAGTCCTAATCATAGTGTTAAAGATGTGGAACTAACTGTCATTGAGGCCTGCAACGGCGACGATTCACATCGTAAACTCAGAGAATCCCACTGGATTCACAAACTCCGAACAATCCAACCATTCGGATTAAACATAAACACAGGTGTTAAATAATTCCTCTTGGCAAATAACTACTTTATTTCCATGCTTTTACATTATCAATATAGTATTCTCATTATAGCCCCCTCTCTATTATTCAATGTTTACACTTCTACTGCTTTATTTAGGGAGATTACCCTTAATCACCTCCCTCTTGTGAATAAATAATCCTGTCCTTTCATGTCAGCCGCTCTTCCCACCATGCAGCTTTCCTCCTTTGTTCACTAATCTCCTTTTTGTACTAACCGACCACTGGACATCCCATTGTCCACACTGCTGTATTTTGATTGGTCATCAACAATCTCTTTGTCTGCATTTAATTAACTTTGATTGGTTGTCTTTTTCCCGCCTATTTTGGATACTCTCCATCTATTTTAATCCCAAGGTTTTTCTATAAATGGATCTGTTTTTGTGTTTGTGCTTGTTTTTGCCTCTGACGAAGGTCCGGTTTGGATCGAAAGCTAAGGCCATCAACCCTACTAGTTTTATATATATATATATATATATATATTTTCTTTGCTCACGCTATTTATTTATAATATTCTCCCAGTCAGTTTCTCATGTACTTTCTCTGTGTAAATCCACGTAAAAAGCTGTATCCATTCGTTGTGTATCCCCGCTACTGCCGTTTACCAGGTTGTTTGCATCTTAACCGGGGTAGTGATCCCTGGCTTATCGGCAGCACGGTTCGGCTTCTGACTGGTCCCCCCGAGCAAAGTGGATTTGGTATTGCACATAGGACCGCCCACCAACTATAAGGGCTGGTTAGCTCAGTTGGTAGAGCGCTCGTACGGTATTTGAGAGGTCGCGGGTTCGAGTCCGGCATCAGCCAAATTTTCTTTGCTCACGCTATTTATTTATAATATTCTCCCAGTCAGTTTCTCATGTACTTTCTCTGTGTAAATCCACGTAAAAGCTGTATCCATTCGTTGTGTATCCCCGCTACTGCCGTTTACCAGGTTGTTTGCATCTTAACCGGGGTAGTGATCCCTGGCTTATCGGCAGCACGGTTCGGCTTCTGACTGGTCCCCCCGAGCAAAGTGGATTTGGTATTGCACATAGGACCGCCCACCAACTATAAGGGCTGGTTAGCTCAGTTGGTAGAGCGCTCGTACGGTATTCGAGAGGTCGCGGGTTCGAGTCCGGCATCAGCCATATTTTCTTTGCTCACGCTATTTATTTATATATATATATATATAAAACCAGAATTGAACCAAAGTGAACTAAACTAATTTAAAAACAGAAACTCATTGATCTTTAAAAGCAATCTTGCACATTTTGTAATGAAATTAATTGTAAGATTTTGAAAAAAGAAGAAGTTTTGCTTACTTTGTGGTATGGTGTACACATGAATTATTGTTGCATTGCCGGTGTACATTTGGTTTTTAGCTGAAACCTTGAATTCATATTTTGTGGTCGGTTGGAGATCATTGACTGTGACTCTTCCAATACCAAGTTCCATTCTCTTGTACTCATTCTCTGCAATAAAATCCGCTTGGTGAAGTTTCTCCTCAGCTCTGTACTCAACCTAGTAAGTAAAACGTGCTTTTGTTTAGGTGTTTATTTTGAAGAATGATTTATGAGATTGTGCGTCCGGTCCACTACACTGTCAGTTTTATCTTAGTTTGTTAATAACCGCCCTTTTAGAAACATATTCAGGGTCAAATACTTAAGTTCTTCAACACTAAAATGTTATAGAAACAACAATACCAAGTGAAACAAATTTATAAACGAAATTATCAACATTTGATTTACTTTGACGAAACACTGATTAAGTTACCCTTGACAATAAGACAATTGCATGCAACTAACTAAAAAATAAAAATAAAACAATATACAAACTATGTATTTGACGATTACTCCATTAGGACTCAGCGGTTGATCCCACTCCAAGGTTATTGACATTTCAGTTTGATCTATAGAACGAAAATTCTCAACTGGACCAGGTTCTGAAAGAGAAACAGAGAAAAGACGTAGAGGAAAAATGAAGGTTCAATAATCGAAAGAATAAATGAACAGAAAATAGTGTTACAGTATCAGAATGCTTATGTGACGTTACACCAATTAATTGGCACGGCACTCTTTAGGCACTGATACTTCATCTACGGTGGATGTTAAGTGAGATGTAATTATCACACAAGATTATGATTCCATGTGGTAATTATAACCGTTATTGTAGCGCCATCAGTGTCCCTGACCGTGGTGCTCATTTTTTTTTATTTTCTTTTTGTACAATTTGCCCATCACAAAGGCCCAAAGGCCACTCAAGGTGTGGGCTACTTTTTTAAGGGATAGAAACCTGCACCAATGCGCAAAAACAAGACATGGATCGAAATAACCGCAAGTCTCTTCACAAAACAGCTAAGAATCAGGTAGGGGTAATGAATCTGTTGCGAGACGAACATAACTGGCTCTTCCTCTATTTGAAGCAATTATAGTTGTTTGCCATGCTCAAGGACACAGATGTCTTGACCAGGATTCGAACCTACATCCCAATGACTTAGCCACCGGAACTTGAGTCTGATACACTAAACCGCTCGGCCACGACACGCTATAAGATTGGTAGCACTGTGACTGCATGTGGTTAATTTTCGATAGTTTTTGACTTGAAAGTGTATTAATTTGTACTCATTGTACTCAACGTGTTTGCAAAAACATGGGGAGATATTACACATGTTATTAGCTATATATAAATAGGCATGTATGTAAACAAACACCATCAAACCATGTTGAACGATGTCATCTGAATTTTAGTTGCAATAATAATATGTAAAACGTACTTTTTTCAGTAATTTTAATTCTATATTGCGCAAATGCCTTTTTTTATTGCACAAAAGGCGTTTCAAGACTTTTTTATATGTCCCTTTTTAAATGTTTATACATATTTAATGGCAATCCATTTTGGAAACTAATGGGTATTTTTAATCAAAAGGGTCCTGAGTATTTAAGATGTTAATTTTTATAGCAATCGATTTTTGAAAGTACACCCTTTCAAACAGGGCCTACGTGGTATTTAAAAATAATCAATGATAGCTCAATGTCGAGTACAGGATGTCATGATGTTACCTTTTACTAGTTTTAAAAGAGCCCCATCAATCTTAGCATAGCCATAAACAACGTTTGGTTAAATCATGAATTATTATAAAACATGATAAAAAGGTCCCCCCCCCCCCCTAAAGTATTTTTTTACAAGTAATGTATTATTCAAGTTTTACTAGTTGTTGAGGGCATTAATAAACCAAATGAGAAAGTAATATCCTTACTTGCCACTAGTGTTCTCACATCAACCGCATCACTGAATGGTCCGATACCTGCACTGGTGTTGGCCGCGACCTGGAACCTGTAATCTGTATATGGTATTAATCCATCGATTGTTACCATTGAACTTGCCGTACTAGACTGTTTCACTACAATGTCATCCATTGAGCCTACTTGAGTCAGCTTGTACGTGTACTCTGTGATGGGTCCACCTCGACTTCCACATGGTGGCTCACTCCAGGAGAAACTCACACTCCGTTGATCGACGGAGTTTGACGTGACGTCACTTGGGAAAGCTGTAGGGGCTGCAACTAAACATTGTAAGTGCAAATATAAAATATTCAAACAATAACCGATAAATGCTGGCCTTGAAGGGTATCGAACATAAATACTGACGTCAATATTCATGACATAATGCACTACTTGTGCCCAGTGAATATTGACGCAACTAATCATGACATGACAAATTTCACGCTTTGTGTCCCAAGATGTGAACATTGACGCCAACATTTACGAAAACGTTCTCGACTTTTGCTCAAATTCGTAAATATTGACGCCAATATTCATGAAAAATGTGACGTCTTGAAGTCGTAATTATTGACGCCAATATTCTTGACCAAATCTATTATGTGTCATAATAACATGCAGAACGTTAAAGTAGTTTCTCATTTGTTTCGTAATTACATGTTAGTGATATCTCTGAGACTGACGATTCAGGTCCCTCCATCCCATCATAAAGAGGTGTAATATAAACGTTGTACGTTGAGGTTGTCACCAGACCAGTAATGAGAAGACTAGTAGCTTGTCTACTGAGAGTGTCTTGTATTCTTATTCTCTGTGGTGATGAAATGTCCTCACACTGATCCATATTCGTGTAGATTAATTCATATTCCACGACGTAACCAGAGGGACACAAATCACGTTGCCAGATGACGTTTAGCGAAGTAGGATCCTGAAGAAATACCTGAAGACCCCGAACTTTATTATCAGTTGAATTGAGAACAAAACAAAACAAAAATGATAATGATTGCACTGCTGACTTCATTGTCTGCTGAATGAAATCAAAACAACACAGATGGTCTTAATGCAGTTCTCGGAGATTGTAAGTCATACATTAAACGAATCACTTCGAAATCACTTGAATGATAGTTTGTCCCTCTTAAAGTGATAACTCAAGGCAAACAATCGTTTAGGTTAAGTCCTGAGTACGCTAGACCTACTTGCAGGACTAGAGTTTAAGAACCCTTTTGCGGTTCGCATTAAGCATTCGACGTAAGCCTTGACAGATAATCCCTGAATCAACACTCTTATGCGGCATTTTGAAATGTATATATTAACACAGACATGAACAATAAATAAATAAATCAGAAAATGTATCGACACGGTGGAATCTTACTTGAACACTGACAGTTCGCCCCATAATATGAAGATTCACATCCTGAAAAAAAAATATATTAAAACAAAATTAGAGATCGTTAAAGTCCAGACGTGCTTTAATGATCTTGTAACGGGGAAACCATACGGTAATTTTGCTTAACAAACAGACATTGAAGATACTGAAAATATGATAATACATTATATGGTACAGCTACTATTGATTTGTTCAATAGTTTAATATCACAATACAAAATGCTTACTTCAGTTATTGTCTTCAAAATCGTTTGGATGCGTGCAATTTGTTTGTTCCGACATCCGCTGCATTTTATTTATTGACTTGAAAAAATGCTTACTTTTGAGAGAAAATGAAATATTCCATGCAAGATATTGTAGTAATAAAGTAGATTTGACCTACCCCCGCCGTTTCCATTGTTGCACTCTCCCGTATCCTTAAGACAAGTCCCTTGGTCTTGACAGTGACATGTCTGCTTACAGTCTGCACCATACATCCCCATACTGCAGTCTTAAAAAAAAAACATGCAATAAAAACATTCCACTGCATTAGCTAAAATAATTGGAGGCAAAGTGCACATTTAATACCCTCCCCCAGATTAGCACCACTTGTGTTCACAATAAACACATCATTATAACCAACAACTGTGCATTATATCATATTCGGTAGGCACGGTTAGCGGTAAACAACGAGGAATTGTATCAATATTTCGTTAAAGTATCAGTGCACATTCATAATGAGCTAATAAAATAAGCACCTGGGTTTTTGTTTCTTAGTTTTTTTCCCTGTGTTCTTTTCAAATAATTTCAGCCAGAATGACTTCATTGGAAGATTTGTACTGTTATGAGCTTTTCAATCAATGAGCCCAAAAGCTACAATCATTACCAATATGTATTTTGCCTATAAGTAGTATTAATAATCTGAAATCACGTCTAACGATTCGCTGAAATTTGTCTTGATCTTTAATGTTCTGCATTATGTTCTGTCCTTACTTGTCATGCAGTCCAGTCCCGTGTAGCCGGCAGCACATGAACATCCATAAGGATCAGGAAGGCAGAACAGATGACCCTGGCAGGCAAAGTTGTGAGGATCGTGACTATCAGAGCAGCTGTATTGAGCGTCCTTACCAAACACATCGCGACCATGAACTTAAACAAACACATAAGACGTTTGTCCGAAGACGTGAATGGGAACTGCTTTTGTTACTTTAGTAAATATTACTAACAGACAGAAGAGTTCTGTTGCTGGAATAACATGATCTTTTTCTAAAACGGAAAAACGAGAAAAACTAGTACTTAGATATAATTTATAATTACATAATGCTTTGTACCTTTTTCACAAATTTCACCACTGAATCCTGGAGAACAGACGCAAGTCCCTGTCTTGTCATCACATATACCTCCGTTGTAGCACCGAGGGCATGTATTTAAGCATATCGGACCCCACATTCCTGATGGACAATCTTGGGGAACAGGAAAGTGAAAACAATATAGGTCGTCAATGAAATCATGAGTATCCGTTACTTCTTATAGTCCATATGAAAGTAGAACAAACCTCGTACTATAAGTCTCATTATGCCGTGAAGTTGCTGATGTTCTTGGCCGTCTACGAAGCAGCTGTAAATCCCTTCATCAGCTTTGCCAACACTTGGAATAGTCACAGTGAGCTGATTGTTCCATTCATCTTTTACATCTCCATTATGCTTCCACCTGTAGTCACCGGTCGGTGAATTCTTGTTGATCATACGAAGTGTGATTGACTCTCCTACATTCACTGTTAATGTTCGCTGCTCAGGGCGAATATGAACAGCACTATCTGAAAGTAGTGTTTGAATGGAAACAGACTACTGTTTTACCTGTATGCTGAGAAATTTGATGCAATAAGTGACCAACGTTATTACCAGCGTCAATTAATTTAGAATTTGTGTATCTTACTGTCAATTTGGATTTAGAGTCGTGGTCTGGTACAGACATCACACATATCTTTAATAGCATGACATCATTGGTTTTTAAAAGGATGAACTTTTCCGCAGTACTCTATTTGAAAAAAAGTATGCACCATTCAACCAATTTGTACGAGTGTCATCAAATTCCATTTTCCAAGTTGAGTGAAATACGGTTTTGTTACGAGTGTGTAATTTTGTGCAAGTTCTTATTGAGCCGGCTATTCCAATTGCTGCAATTGAAATAAGCAATGTTGATAAGGATATACAGGTATGACATTTAGATTCAGTAAATTTGTTCTGATACTCAAATTTTCAATCAAGCATTCAACGTGTCCTCATTTTACAAACTTTTGTCAACAAATGGATATTATTGGGATGCACTTTCATACGAGCCTTTTTCAATTGCTGCTATTGAAGTGATGCAATTTTTGCTTTTGGGTTCCTCCAATACTAAATTCGTAACTCTGATAGCATTTTAGTGGATGGCGTTAAGATGGCAGGTTGAATTAGGTATGGTCTTTATAGTCAGTGAGCTCTCAGATTGACCAATACATACAAAAATACAAATAAAGCAAAAATCGTACTTTGTATAACAAAATGAATGTTTGTTTTTATCATGTCATTATAGATGGACACTGTAAGAAAATTCGTTCTTGTAAAACAATATATAATAATAATATATAATAATATATATAATAATAATATTAATACTAACAACATATCGGGCTTTATGTATGTTGAAGGAGTGTTCGTTTCATTTGAAATTACCATTGGAATGTTTCTATTGATTTTTATTGAGATCAGGGGTTCATAATTTATGATTGTGAACTAAGCTTGTAAAACTATTTGCAGACAAAAGAAACAAAATCGTGAAACTAGGACAGGAGTTCAAAAGACAAAATTAGTTTGTCTAACAATCGGGATCGATATGAAGCACTGATGCAAGTCTAAGTATTGTGTCATAAATTCCTTGGGCTAAAAGGTTTGTTTCACGTAGGAAGTGCGCATTCGGTTTATGTGCAAAGTTTTGCGTTTTTTTTATTAAAAAAGAAACAAAATATTGCCTTTTTTCTGGAAAACGGGAGAAAGGAAAATTAGCAATCGTTGCTGGTGATTGCAAAAGCTGAGGAAGTCATCCAAACCTGCGACTCGTTGTAAACGAGAGCTAACTGTTTGTTTTCATTTCTCACCCTTCCACCCTTCCCTAAAATCAATTTAGGAACCAGTCAACCACATAACCCAGGGATTTTATTTTTTACTTTTGATTTTTGCAGCACACAGTATCACAATTTTTGTTATTCTTTATCGGTTGTTATTTATTGATTAGTATTTGTTTGATTAATTGAATACATTACTCTCAATCTTCAGTTAGGCCTCTCCGTAGCAATTTCACCTTGTGTACCGAGGTTACATGTAGCTTGAGACTTCATTGCGTATTCAAAAACTAAGCATTTTTTTTATTCACTTTGGTACCCATGCTTTTTTTAATCAGTCACCTAGTTATTCCTTTATTTTTAGTTTATCAATTTAAATTATAATTTTGAAAAGCGCCTCCCAAACAACAAAAAACTGAATAGAGAGACAAATATAGGAGAAAAAACGAAATAAAAACAGTCAAAACGAACAAACAAACAAACAACAACGCCCCGCAATAACTTTCGTTTGCACGCATCTGACATCTTAATGTAACCTTCATTAGTCATTGGAGTCGGAGATACAACGGTTTCGAAAAGCCAGGGATTAGCTGATAAGTTTCACAATAAAAACACTCTTACCATCACTAGGTAATATTATAGTCTGTATCCTGGTGCTCCTTCCACTTTTAGACGCCTCTGAGTAGAAGACACCAACCCTGTCTATCCCACCAGTCTCGGGGAATGTCAGAGACATTGCTGCTCGGCCCAGTATGGAATCAGCTGCTTCCGTTGATCCTGAGGGGAGTCCAGTATCATTTCCTCCTGTTGTCAGTTGTCTGCCAAACGAAACACTAGCCGTTAAGTCACTGCATCCTTTGTACGCTGTAATGGCTGCTTTGTTGTTCCCACTCGGACCAATCAGAGAAATGTTGCTGACCAAAGTAAAATCTATTCCTATATTTATAAATGACGGATTTTTGAAGAATTTTATAATCGGAAAAAAAAAATATATATATATATATAAAATTTGATAAAAATAATAAATGTTTATAATCATGCCACACGCTTGGCCTAAAACTCTATAAAAAACTTTACATGTTCCGTAAAAACGAACACAAACACCTATAAAACTCAATCCTGGAATAAAAAATACACCCCCAAATACAAATAAAATAAGAATAAATAAATAAATAGAATGAAAAAAAGTAATAATAATAACAACACTAACAAAGGAAATAAATATATAAAACAGAACAACTACGGCTCTCTAGCATAACATTCGAAAAAAAGGTTGTAAACACATTGAATTACTGGTTGAAATCCTCGGTAACTTACCCATTGATATTCTTTCAGTGATTTCTTGAACCATGAGTTCGCCAATATGTACGCTTCGCCGACCGTTTTCTACGCTAACGTATCGAGCGATGACGATCGGATTCACAGTCAAATTAACAGCTTGTCTAGCCATAGCTTGATCGGATGTTAATGAAGGTGCAATCATTATGTTATGTGAATAGTCTGAATTCAAACCAGCCCGCAAAATAGCTCCTTGCATTCTTTCAGCTGCAATATAAACACAAACAAAGAACCAACCGAATGCAATTAACGGGTGGGGAAAATTATTTTCGCTATTTCATTGAATGAAATTTAAAGAATTGTGCATTACTTAACCAATTTAAAGTTTAAGAATAACAGTTTCTTAGCGACAGTTTTGGCAAATCATAGCAATCTTGAAAAAAAGTAAGGAAGAATGTCAAATCAACCGTTCAACTGAGTTTAATCAAAACTAAATACTTATTGTCCCATGCATTTTCATTGCGCAAGTTAGAAAATCAGTGTACCGTCGAAAATACCTTTTGTTGCATTATAGTCGGTATGTCTACGTGTTTAACATGTAATGGTCGCCTACTAGAAGAGACGGTTGGTTTGATAAGAGCTGATTGATTCATTTCCAAAGTAAAAAAAAAAAAAAACAAGAAAACTTGTTCTGTTATGTCAAAACAATCAACGTGCTCCCTAACCACGGACCCTTGCCTATGCACGGAACAACCAGAAAAAGTTTTTATTGCAACCTATCAAAGGCTGGCTTTGATTGCATAAACCATTTTAGAGAACTACAGCTGAAGTTCATAAGTTGAGAGCAGGGGGGTGTTAAGGAACACGTTATGAACAATCGTTTGTATCAATGACGCATTTTTCTTCACTGCTGCACTTAATTTTATTTGCTGACAATAGGAACATCATTTACTCTCATAATATTCATACTTGAATCAACGCCGGAGATTTTCAATGTCCCATCGTGGTTCAAAACTAACAAACTTTCCTTTAACCAAAATAAGACAAAATTTAATGCTCTTTATCATATCCCTAAGGTATCCTGAGGACCTCGATTTCATTAATGTCAAGAGTTTACTCAAACAAATTCTTAGGAGTTATACAGGATGACCTTTTCTGGACTAACCAAATCACCACCTCATTAAAACTGCATCACGCAACACCGGTTTCTTAGCCTAACTGTGGGTTATCTCCCTTGTGTATTATAATAGCTCTCTTTTCTTAATATTGCCGTTTCTTGTTTCATATACAGCATTTTGTTATTTTCCATCATACTTAAGGAATATTTTTTTTTCTGATCACTTTGCTCGTCATGTCACGCTTTGTTTTGCATTCCATGATCATGTATATCACGTTCTAAGTTTTGCCAGTTCGTTGTTTTCGTTGTCCTTTTATTTTTTCCTCTCGAACGCTTGTGTTTTTTAACATGGTTTTTGATTAAGGGCATTTTCTTTGCAAGCTTTGTATTTTTTTAACGTGCCCCATACTCTGTTTCTTTTGCACATTGATTGTTGTTTTAACTCTTCGAGCAGCCACGAGGATAAAAAATAATCCAATGGTTACCAAATATGGTCATAATTTTTTTTTCAATGGGCCAATAAGGCCAAGATTCCATGTAATCCTCACCCCTGGTACACCCCACAAGCCTGTAGACTCCCATTGGACAGACCCTAACCAGTGCGGAGTAAGGAGTGTTGAAAGACAGCAGCCACCTGTCTCAGTGTAGTAATTGATTGACCTTGTGTCAAGTATTCCCTTGGGACAGGGTGGTATGCACTTTGTGAAAACAACTTGCGCCGCACTACTGGTCGTAAATAACATAAATAACACAAGTCTAAGTCTTGACTGGCACTCCAATTCACTAATTATATAGATTAAAATAGGTTTGGGCTTGCTGTTGGGGGTTTTACGTAAAAAAAACTGGGTGGATAAAAAAAAAGACTTATGGATGAACCGCGTGATTTTTTTTTTGTGGCTGCTCTGAGGGTTAATGCAATGTTTTCAATGTAAATATAATCTTCTGCTGACTTGCATTAAGAGTTTGTACATATACAGGGTTTGAAATAAATGTGAACTTAACTGAACTGAATATTGGCCTGATTGGGATGACAACAGCACAAGCAGGTAGTGAGTTCCAAAGCCTTACATGGAAGACTGTAAAAGATATTTGATGTTGAGAGGAACAGGGTACATGAATTTGGAATGACGGCTGTATGTCGATGGGATGTAGATGACTGCAGAGCAGCGTGCTTGAGTAGGAGATGAGGTATACAGGTCGGAGAGCAATGAATTTTCTTGCAAACTCTTACACAAGCAACTTGCCTGCGGTTGCTTAAAGGCTGAAGATTCAGTGGAATGGAAACCGTGGCTTTGTTTTGAAGTCTGTCGATCCCCATTTTTGATTGTGCTGTTCCTCAAACTGGGGATGAGGAATGACTTGCAGGTATGATAGCAGTAGTTTTACTATCTAGGTTGTTCCACTTTGCCTTTTTTATCATGGCTAGTTTTCTGCTGGAGGCTAGATACAAATTACTTATGTTGTGCACAGGAAAGTTGTGTATCCAATGTGACCCCATAAATTTGACGGAGTCCACATCCTTTAGTGACTCCCCAAGAAACCTTAACTGAGGATGGTGTTGGTATGTAGTTCTTGATCGTGATATAACGATAGACTGGGTTTTCGATGCATTGAATGTTAGTTTCTAGTTCTCTGCCAATGACGCCAGCTTATTCACGATGAAGTGAAGTTGCAGTGTAATGTTTGTCCAGGAGATGTGATTGTGGAGAATAGTGTACAGTCGTCTGCTTAGCTATTCATGGTATTTTCAAGGTTTTCAGCGATGTCCCTGGCAAAGATGAGAAGAAGAGTGGGGCTGTGCCAACTACCCTGGGGTACTCCATAAGTAATGGGTGATTTACGTGAAGATTGACCTCCAACTGTTACTTGCTGAAATATGTTGCTTAGGTATAACTTCAACCAGGAAAGTAGTTTCCAGTGACCCCCACAGTTATTTAATTTATCAAGGAGATTCAAATGCTACACCCGATCAAACGAGGTGAAATGCGATGAGACGTGACTCAAACCCTTTGTCTAAGTTATCATGAATTTGTTGTGTGCTTAAAAACAGAGCATCATAATTATGTAAATCATATGTAGATTGGTTAAGAGTTCATTAAATTTAGCGATGATTTCAAGGTGCGCCAAAACTGCTTTGAAGATTTATCCCATCATCAAGTGAGGCTCTCAGTTTCTTCCTAAACCTTTTTTTTTGCTCGTCTGTATGTATACAGGCAGTGATTTCGTATAAGTTTGTACCTACACTAGTCATGTCTCTATCATGTGATGTGTGCCATTTGTTCCAAATATTACCCGTGTTTCTCTGAAATCTAAATATCAATCACAAATAAATGTACATGTATAATAAGATCCAAATTATTTATTTAAAACATAGCCTACAGAGTGTAGACATTTTCAAAGATGTGCTGTCAAACCGAACTTTGCCATGCAATGCCAATTGCCTGTTCTTTTATGAAATAATATATTTGGTGTGTTAGGAGTTTCATTGTTTAGTGGTAAAAAGGAGAATGCACCGACGCCAAACATGGTCAATGTGTTATCTTGAAAAGGATAAACTGAAATTCAGCTCCTGGTTTATCTTTTGTTGGGATGTTTCTGATTGTATATTTTACTATGATTATTTATTTTAAGTTAAATCAATTTAACGTTCAGTGCCCTGATAATATTCTTATGTAAGTACTTAAATGGTAAAGTTATTGATGTAAAACAAACAAAATAATAATTGTTACGTTGAATGTTGGTATGTTTTTACATCATCTTTTTAATTCCATTGTCTCATTTATCGTTCGTTAATTGTGAGATTCTTTAAATGTGTTTTGAATGCAATGAACGGACATAAATTCACTGGAAATGAAAAGCAAAAAACAAACAAAAAAAAACAAACAAACAAACAAACAAACAAGCTTTGGTAAAACAGTGATTGAAACCTTGGCTGCATCAACTTCGTTGAAGCTTGTAAGAAACTAATAATGGTTCTAATATTGTGGAAGTTTGAAACTGTCAACATTTCAGAGACTGATACACTTTTTCGGGATGATGAAGGTCGGTATAGGGTTTTAAAAGTTGCCCAAGCCCAAATGTTATGGTTTTGCTTACTGTAAGCGGAAGCGCAGACATGTTTCACATGTTAGCAATGATTTTAGCGTATCATATGGAGAAGTTGTCTCATTTTCCTATTTGTGCTGTCTGCGCGAGGGCGCTATAATATGTAAAATACAATGCGCGAAGTACGTCCGAGTGGCTTCTGAGCATGTTTCCTGCATAATTATTGCGGCTACAGCATGCACCATACTACTGCTGTATGACCGGATGCTCTACATGCACATCCCACACACACCGTACGCGTTCGGGGACGGCGCCGTGACCGACCGGGAGTGCACCGGAGAATGAAGTAGAAATGAATGCTATCGATAAGGTAAGGTATGTATTAAAGAAAAGCATCCTTTGTTCGTTGGATTTGCATCAGTTGTTACTAATGCCAAAGTTGTGTTTGGTGTGCCGTCAGGCCGGCCAGATAGCTACTTTTTTCTGTAGTTGATTTCAGCCCGGGAGTTTGTTGGACCATACCATTTTAACATAGGGTGACGCGTTGTACGTTATAGGAAGTGCATGCATGGTATGGGTATTTTTTGGTTGGTTCGGTGTAAACGTGGAGGATCAATCCAGTGACCGGTTTCGGACACGGACACACAAACAAAGGGTCTTTTTCTCAAAATAACGAAAATGAACAAATGCAGTAGGCCTAACTCAGGAGGTGTCCGAGTTATCTTGCTTACTATAATTGGCAGTATGGGAACGACCTATTGAATATTAATACTTAGATTTGTTTTAATAATATTATAATACTTTTAGTTTTAGGCCTACAAATAAGTCGTAGCTAGTACTGCAGTGCTAGGGCTACATGTACATGTATTTTGTCTCACCATCATCACCATCTCACCACCAATGTACAAAAAAATTGACCAAGCAATCAGGTTCTTTAGACATTTTTGGGCTCAAGAAAATCACATTTTAGAGTTGAAAAGGAAGCATTCTGACAACTGGTTGTGTTGCTATTAATTATGTTGATGTTGCGAATTAAATTTTAATAAAAAAAATCATCTTATTTTTAAAAACGGCTTTTAAAAAGAAATGGCATGGCAGTGGCTTTTCGGAGAATTGTTCTGAGGTCTAAACAGAATTTTACAGAAAATGTTGTGTTCTGGCATTGTGTCTGAAAATCCTGACCTTTAACAGCGTTGATGAGGTGAAATGGGTGAGCAATGCAAATGAGTAACAACACTCAATTTCCTTCTTTTCAGCCATGCTCAACTGCCCATCCATGCCACCAGTGCTCATCATGGCAGAGTTAAACGGAAATGTGCGGAGAAACAACCTGGATTTTACAAGAAGTTACAAGAAGTCAATTTGAAGATTTCTCCAGGCTCTAAACATCAAGTCGTCAATTGGAAGGCAGGCCAGTTATTTGATATAGAGGTAATGATTTTGTAAACTTCTCGGTCCCTGTGAAATAATCTTATTTTTTACTTTTTACTGCACACAAGCCTTCATGAAGTTTTGAGTCTGACAGCCAAAATACTCAGAGTTCATCAAATTAAAAATAAATACAAATAATGTTATGCCTGCCTCGCCTTTCCTCTTGGCTGCGCCACTTCCCTTCAGCCAAAGACTCCCTAATCACCATGCCAATGGAGATGATGACAATCAAAATTGTAGATTGGCCATTCAGTCCCTTGTGGTATGGTACCATTGGGGTACCATTTGCGTGTTGGAACATAGCATAGGGGTGTTTGAACATAGGGTTGTTAAATATAGGGTGTCAAAAGATAGTTCAATTTGTCTGAAGATAGGGGTGTTGGACGATTTGGGTACAACAAAGTAAAATAACATGTCATAAACAATTTTTTTTAATAGTACACATGTGTAACCGTGTAGTAAATACTTTTGTTATTTTTCTTTTCTTTTCAGATTTTAAAGGAGTCGGATGACAGTGTATTTGTAACTTACCCTGGATGGGACTCAAAGTACAATGCGTGGATACCCAAAACTAATTGTGCAGATGTCATAAACGTCCCGTATACATCCACCTCTCTACCAGATAGGCAACATCTATTCTGTGCGAATTTAAGGCTTGATATAAAGCGACAACTACGTTGCAGACGGAAGGAGGACCCTCAAGTTATCATTGTACAAGATATTCAATTAGATGTATACAACAAATTATTTGGGACCCGCCATAGGAAAATCAAATACTCAAAAAACAGTGAACTTAACAACATTCTAGGAAAGAGTTGGATGGAGAGATTTAATAACAGTCATGAATGCTGCTATGTCATTCAAGGAACTGCCACAATTTCTCTCCACAAACATCGGCCCATCTGTGAGTTTGATAGTACCGGCAAAGAAATCATCAACTGTTTAGGCCACTTTGTAAAATTTCAGTTTGTCCGTGGAGATGCAACAGAACAAAATGTTAAAGATCAAGGCCCAGATAACTTTTCATGGCGTGATTAGTGACATTCATTAATAGATTTGATTATGATTTTCAGTGAAACTTGGGTGAAGAGACAATATTCATTTTTATTTCAAATCCACGTTTGAAAAACTATGAGCCTAAAAAACAAGTGCATTCTGTCTAGCAACCGGTGTATGAATCGTCCACATGTATATCTCAGGGTTCCAACGAGAATAGTGTACAATACTCTGAAAGAAAGAGAGTTGAATTCACCAGACAAAATAGAACAGGTAGTTTTTAATCGCATATATGATCACCTCAAGATTCAAATAAAATATTCACCGAGAGTGCACAAGCAGATCCAGACAAAAGTGAACAGAACCAGGAATCAAATAAAGAAATCGTGGAAGGGCGGTAAGCAGAAAAAGCGGTTTGAGTCATGGCTTGAAAAGAATGATATTTGGGAATTTAAGATTTATAATCATGAATTCTGTAATCTCAGCTTAATTTCAAGAGTGGCAGAACTTGAAAAACAAGCCTTAGATTTGAACGGGGTTGTGTTACAGAAGACAGTCGAAATGAAAAAATTGCAAGTCCATTGTAACAAACTGTCACGAAACATACTTGGTAAATACAGAAAGTCGCATGTAAACAGATTCAAGCCATATAGTAGAGCACAGGCATTTCGTCACAAAAAACAGTTGAAGGAAGATTGCATAACTGCCCTTGGATTTTTAGATCTGCAAGGATTGGAAGTTTCTAGTATCGCCCTGCGTAATGCCCACTCGAAAAAAGATGAGCTCATTTGTTTGGTGAATGAACCAACTCCACCAGTTTCTGGTTTTTCAAATGCTGTTGATAAAGTTAATGTCTTGCTTTACATTAAGGACAAATTTTGTATCTCAGACAAAGCATACCAAGCTCTGTGTACAGCAAGTAATTTACCAAGCATTAACCAGATCAAACAGAAAAAGGCACAAATAAAACAACTTACTGTCAAACCCACACCTACTCCATCACAGGCAATCGGGTTTCAGCGAGATTTTGAACATGTTTTGAAAGAAAAAGTTGGTGTGCTTTACAGAGATGGAAAGATCAAAAAGAATGATGAGGTCAAGGTTAAATTGTCAGGAGACGGCACATGGGTTGGAAAAAATCTACATGTTGTAAATGTTACGTTTACCATCCTTAATGAGGAGTGTGCAATGTCAAATAGTGGAAACTATCTTATTGCTATATTTGAAGATAAAGAAGGATATGATGCTCTTGAAAGTCATCTCTTGGATATTAGACATGCTGTTTCAAAGAATACAGAAATAATTGTTGGAGACTGTTTGTTCAAAGTGTCCTATTATCTTGGTGGAGATTATAAATTCCTTTTGTGTATATTAGGGATTGATTGTGCTTCTTGTAAGTATTCATGTATTTATTGTAAGTGTCCCTCAAACTTGTATTTTATGTCAAACCAAACTTACACTATGCCTGATCAGAGTTGCAAAGACAGATCTGTAGATGAAATACAAAGATGTGCTTCACTACCCAAGAATTCTAAGCTCAAGTTCAACTGTTCAAGGCCACCGCTCTTTCCAACAATTCCTATCTCTCATGTAGTTATAGATAACTTGCATTTATTTCTGAGAATTACCGACACACTAATGAATTTGCTGATTTTAGAAGCACGAAGGCTTGATGCAATTGAAAAAGCAAAATTGAAAGAATTCAATCGAGACAAGTTTACTCATTGTGCTAGACTAGAAAATTCCCTTGCAGATGCAGGAATATCTGGATTTCATTTTTACATCGGACGGGAGTCAAAATCTCTAAAGTGGCCGACTCTTAGTGGTCCCCAGAAACACAAGTTGTACCCTAACATCAACATTTCACACATCTTAGAAGAAATGCAAGATGCAAAAGCACAGAAAGTTCAGTATCTGTGGGATGAGTTTTATGTCTTGGTATGCAAACTCTCATCCAAAGAAGGACAATTCAGTACATCAGAAGTGCAAACATATCGAGAGAAGGTAAACAAATGGTTTACTACATTCTGTGAAGTATATCAGAAGCAACATGTAACGCCTTACATACATGTATTTGTGGCCCATGTGCCTGATTTACTTGCACGATTTGGGTCCATTTCTCAATTTACCCAGCAGGGTCTGGAAAAACTCAATGATATGACTACAAAATCATACTTCAGAAGTACGAATCACAGAAAAGTGTACGCCCTCGCTCAGTTGATGCACAAACAAAACCGTGTAGAATATCTGGAGAACCTCAACACACCTGATCTAATCAAACACAATAAATTAAGATGTAGTACTTGTAGAGAGCATGGTCATAATGCAAGAACCTGCTCCCATCAACTCCATGAACAGTAAATGCTACTCAATGTAACAAGATTTCTGAGTTTTAATTGAATATGCATAGCTGTGTCAATAATGGGTGATATCATAATTATAGCTCTGTGTCATACACTGGAGCTACATGACTGCATGTGACAACTAATTTTTTGAAGTTACAAGAGATTTGTGGGTAATTTGTTGTACACATGTATCTTGTGTGAAATATGGATGAGTCCATAGCCTTTGATGTATATGTGACTTAAAACAATTTGTTTTACCAACAGAAATTGGTTACTTGATTTTCTAACCAGTTAAACAAAAAACTTGTGTTGCGAATTTGGCTGGAATGGAATGTACTTTTGGCTGGAATAGAATTTGGCTCTAAAAAAATAGCTTAGTTGTAATACATACAGGCTATACAAATTACATAATATAAATTGATTTGATTTTGCCATGATGGTTGTAATATTACTTACAGTGGGTCATTATAAATGATTTTGTCATTATGGTTTTGATATTGGTTAGAGGGGATCTCATAAGCAGTGATTGAGCTTTGATAGTAATTACATGAGCTTATATGTCGGTTAATGATATTCATGTCCTGTAGTGGGGCTAAAGTTGTTGGATGGGAGGTCCGTAATGTTTGTTCAGTTCAATGTTGCAGATTAATGCAATCTTACAATTAAAAATAATGTTCTTCCATTATTTGTTGAAATAAAAAAGGAATGTTGTTGCTGTTAAGGTCTGTTGTTGCTTGTGTTTCATTATTTTGGAATTTAGTTGTTACTAAATAGTTTGCCTTAGGAGAAGGGAATGCTCAAGTTATGTGATATGAAGAATTTAGGGATTTTATTTAAAAACAGCAGCATGTACATCAGTTCATGACAGTTGACGCCCCCCCCCCATGATTGCCTTTTTACCTACAAAGACTGCTGCCAATGATAATAATGTAAGGAATTGAGCAATATTGGGTCACTAGCTCTATCAATTTACAAGAATTACTGTTGTTCATTTGATGTAGGCCTAGTTTTTAATGTAGAAAATAACACTAGTACTACTGTACACCAATGACAATGTTTATGTGTACTTTATGCAAATCATCATGTACCAGCACATGTACAGTACACAACGAAGTTAGTATGAGTATGTATCAACGACCGGCAATGGCATGAAACACACGCGCATAACATGGAGGTGCACATAGCAACAGCCGGCATAGCACCAAACCGCAGTAGCCAGGCAAGGAGCAGCACAGCATTAGCTGCTATATGCATGAGTCTGGGTATACAACGGCAGCATTACGGAACAGAAAGCGAAACAAATTCTTCATTATTTGGGGGTTTCAATAAAAAAATGTAATGTACAATTACACTTGAGTTAATTATAATCACAAATTTGGTTTGTAAAAACGTATATAATTATCTGCCTTTATGTTATAACGTGTGTTTGTAGATTATGAAACAATGCGACCCCTACTCTAAATAATGGTTTCGTCCGCACTAGCTCATCATTATTCAAGACCTATTTTCCCGATTAGCGATTTTACAGCATTTTTGATTGGATGGGTACTGTGGGTAATTTTCTGAAATTAGACAATCTAACCAATGGGAATGATTCTACGATAACTAAATACTTGTTTTGTGTCTGTTCTTCTGCTGATGTCAACGAATGGGCTAAATATAGATTTCCAAACGTGAATGGGTCTCCAGTGCAATTTCTAGGTGCAGTTAATGTTGACGACTTACTTTGGTCTAAGTACGGTGGGTAAAGTTTCAAGTACCATATAAAAAGTTGTATCAAATGAAAAAGAAACGTTTCACCTTTCAAACATTGGCTGTGGTCATGCATAAAATGTTTACTCATTTTTTTACAAGGTTTTAAAAAAATCCGCTATTGTTTAATCATTGCAGCGGAGATCTCGTCTATAGAGGGCGCTCGCATATGAGACAGAACTTCTCCATATGGTACATCACTTGAAGATATATGATCCAACCTCAAGCTGATTTTACCTTGAAAATGTATTGATTCCTGCAAACGATATTTAAAAGAGAAGGTTATTTTAAAATGAATAAAACAAATCCGTTTTGACCTAGTAGATATCTATAAAAATGTAGTTATCTCCGTTTTCTATGCGTTCTTCATTTACACAGCTAGACGAATTTTCGACGCTTACCCTGTAAGCGGAGTATCGTAACCGTAAGCTCAGAATTCAGCAGTAAGCAGAGCCATAACATTGCGCGTTGATCGTAAAGAGTCTTTTCCTGGATAAGTCGTTGAAAGAAGTGACCAGGGAGTCTTTACCCGCGGCCTACTTGGCCTTTCCAATTATATCAGTCCCAAGCTTAACTTCATCACTGAGTCTTGAGGAAAGTGTCGAAATACGCAAAAAGAGAAAAATTAGCATTGATAACAAACACCTGCAAGACTCACCATTATTACCAGGTTCGTTAACAAATATTACTTTTTTGAGACAGTAGATATCTCCAAGATTCACTTTCCACCACGAGAACATTTCCCAAACTGCAAAGAAAGCACGCGTTTAAAAGGTCAGTAAACTTTACAAACTCACAAAATGTAAGAAGAATAAAAAATATCGACAATTGATCACCAAACTGCCATTAAACACGTGTCTGAAAACACTATGCAGTGACCTTGAAAAAAAAAATGACACACTAAGACATTATACACACAGGGGATTTAATACTGCATAAATGGATTCTGAGCGTCCCCAACACCTTTGAGATGGTCTAGAGATTGTAAAACAATTCCCCGTACCCCTGCAAGCCCCCTAAATGATTCCACTATATCACTAAGAAAAAAAGAAGAAAAAAACACTCCACACAGTCATACAAAAGCACCGCACCGCCCCCTTCCCCACCCCCGTCCCCTTACCACACATGTAAATAACTCTTTGCAAGCTTTGTTGAAGCCCACCAGCTGGCTAGACATCAAGTCTGTAATGTAATACATCTGTTGATTGACAGACAAGCCTGCCTGGCAGTTGCAATTACCCAGCTTGTATGCTAAGGCATTTGTCAGCTAGTCTATGGGGAATTCCCCAAGTACCTTGGACCAGCGGCTCTTGTTTTGGGTAAACCTACAGGACCCAATTTCATGGCGCTGCTTACCAAATATTCTGCGCTTACGGCGCCCTGTAAAGCGCGTACTCCTATGGACCATGACAGGGCGTAAGCGCAGAATTCTGCGGTAAGCAGAGCCATGAAATTGGGCCCAGATAAGCTGGCTTTCTACTTCATTCATTAGGGGGGTAATTAACAAAAATGCAAATTGTGCCAGGACAATTCTACGATAAGATCTATTAAACAAAAGTATGCAAACATTCAAGACTGTGTACATTACTGCGCAACAAAGTGCGAGAAAATGTTTCGTTGTTTCTTAATAATCCCCTGGTTATAGCTAATTTATCTGCTTATAATAAAGAAACAAAACACTCGAGAATAGAAAACGTATATTTGTTTAATCCCGATATAACTCTCTGATTGTAATGAGGTGTCTACTTGTTCCTACAAAATATATGAGAGAATGTTTAACCTTGAACATTGCTTTAGATATCGATAATATCTGTGGTTATAAGGACATGCAGTTTAACCCAATCATGCGGGGAGGTGGGCACGATGTCCCCCACAAAGTTTTTGCTCGTAACTTTTCAATATATGTAGGATTATGTTAGCAAAATATCAATAAAACCGAGGATAAGTTGTTGTCATGGCAACCTTTTGTTTGACTTTGGGTCACACGATTTTAAAGATAGTGATTTTTTGACTATTTAATCACAATTTCAACTTATTTTTTCTTTTTAGTTGCCAGAAAAGTGATAGTGATGAATCACATGATAGTCTAAAATGCTTTTTCAAAATCAAAATGGCCGCCATATTCGTCAGCCATTTCTGATTTTCTGTTTTCAGCATGTAATTAAATGTGCAAATTATATCATTTTTGTTAACAATGTGATATTTTCAACATTCAAATTTGTCTGACAAGTAGCGTCTGACAAGTAGCGACCAAACAATAAAATGTACTTGTTAATAAATAATACAGAACAGTATCAAAACAGTATGCTGTTTAAGTGTTTGACACATTTTTGGTATTTTTTTTGTATTTAATTATACTAGTACTAGTACTAAAGTACTAGTCAAAGTTATACCCTTGAAACCTTTATTCTTAGTTGATGTTCACTAACATTAACAATGCATGCAGGACATTCCTAGAAATCTCTAGAATACATATTCAAAAAATGAATTTTGTTGGGTGGATTGCCCAAGCTTTTGCAGGATATTTTTATTTATTTATTTTTTTTTTTTACTATAATAAAAGTTTTTATTATCGATTGTGTGCGTAGGGTGGAGGAGCACATTGGTTGCTTTGTGGTATTTTTGCATGAATTTGGGCATAATGTCCTGATTAATAAACCACAAAGAAAACTGACTTGGTACATTTTCAGGGGGGAAATGGGTGAAAAAAGAAAAAAAAATATCAGTGATAATCAATCTGCAAACTCTGTTTTGACATGCTGTTGTTCTACATACCATCTATACCATCAAAATGTTGGCAGTCTCACTTAGTAAATTTGCATTCAGATAAAACTGTTATTTTTTTATTTTTTTTTATTTTTTATTTTTTTACAGTTTCTTGTTGTAAATCAATTCCACAATACATGTTGCATGCATTCTAATACACACATTGTTTATATTGTCATGTTTATGCAGGTTTGGTGATATGACACAAGGTTAGTGGCAAGAGCAGAAAAAAATTTGGCTAAAAGACTTGAAACTTTCCAAGTACTTCAAGGAACATCGAAATTAAGTCTCGAACCATCTAGGAAGTCTAGTCATCTAGCGTCTCAGGCATCACAAGTGCAGTTTACTGCAGTCATTTCTGTTAGTACAAGAGGGAAAATCACTTTCAGCATTTGTGAACACTACATTTTTGAGGCAGGAACTGCAAGCAAGTTTCCCCAGATTCAGTTTCATAGGCCATAAAAAATGAATGTTGGTGAAACTGTGTACTGAGCAGGCTACAAATCCACCATTGCTGGCTAAAAGGAATCCAGTGCTACTGAAGTTTCGGAAAGCTCAGCAGTTTTGAAGCTCCTATGGCAGCTACCTCTGAATCAACATAGCTGGACTCTTGTCGGGTTTACCAACACAATGCTGGGGTGCTATAAAGTCAGCTTCTAAGGGAGCAGTGAAAGGGTTGAAGGACACATGGCCACTGTAGGCAAGTAATATGGATGTGTAGTCAATTTTGCTAACATTCCATGCAGATCTCTTAAATTATTTGGCTTGGTGGCAAAAATTTCATGTTAAGCCCATGGCAAACTACAGGCACCACTTTCTTTATTTTAATATTCTTTCTACTTCCGTGTGTACCAATAGGCCTACTGCCAGTACAGACCCTTTGAACACTAATGAAGAACCAAGTATAAATGACAGCACTATTAGTTTTAGGCCTTGTGACTTTTCTGATGCAGAAAAGTTCTTTGATGAGAATCAAGACAATATCAATTCGTACACTGTTGATCAAAATGTTTATCTGAAGAGTTTGACTCAATTGGACCTGAAGTTGCACCCAAAATGTTGACTTGATTTGGCCACTGGGCGCCAAGCTGTGGATTATGAGACATTCATTATCATTATCACTTTAATCACACATCTTTTTGTTACACTCAACAGGGACATCCATTTGGACTGCTGTAGAGTGTTTCTTATGCAATGGAGGTGAAGTACAGTGTAGTTGTTCTGGTTTTATAACAGGGCTTGCCTGTTTATTTGCATCCTACTACACATTCAACTTGGGGTACCAACCGAAAGCTGCTACCACATTGGAATTCATGCAAAGGTAACTCCCACTATACATGTTTGACTGCATAAGGTGGTAGTAGTACATGTAAATACATCCTCTGGAACATTTCTAAGTTGTGTGTTGTCTCAAGCTGTGGCGTCAGTTTTGAAATACGGTGTATTTTCTTGTTTGCCATTGGAAAATGTTGACAAAAAATTATCAGTGGGAGGACATCCCTTGAAGCATCCACTTTATTTTCAAGGCTCTGTCCTGGTTCAAACTCAGGGGTCTACAGACATGACACAGGTAAAGGCAAGGAAAGATGCAAAACTAGTGTATATTATAACACCTCACCCTGGTTCTTTATCCTGATTGGCTGAAACACGGTCGCGTGGGGTGAACTAATATAGCCTAGTGCATGAAATCAGCACCACACGCACCGCACGCGCTTCATTTGGGGGAATTAGTTCGCAAAGATCATCAAAATGTCACGTAGTTAACGAAAAATGTGAAAAAACAAAACAAAACACCGTCAAAGGTCAGCTTATACGCTTTTCCAGCCGTTGCAACTGTCAAGTTTACGTGACAATGTTGCGCAATGTTGTAAGTAAACTGGTGCTCTGTTATGTATGAATTATTACAATGACGAGGCATGATGATCCAGACTTCATACCCATCCAGCACAAATTCACGCGTAAATAAAAAACAGACATAAACGGACAGTGTTTTCTGTGTACGAACTTACTTGCAATGGAGAACGTTTCTTCATTATATCGCAAGTAGGCCCTATGTTGTAAAAAATTACTTGGACGAATGCCAGTTGGGTCCAGGACTGATCTGTGTTGTCAGGTCGTGTTCAAATGTAGAAAGGGAGAGAATAAACTTGGCATAATGTGGACATCACAGACATGATGGACCATAAATAATGTCAAAATGCGAGTCTTCATGAATTAAAATATACGCAGGCATATTCACAATACAGTTCTATGACACAAACCTGTCCATCAAAATTATGGCAAAGACCACATCCTTCATGTTCTCATCGTGACTAGCCTGATGCAGTCTAAAAACTAATGGTAGTGTCCTTAATCTTGGACCATCTTTCCACATTGGCTTGGCCAATAACAGTCATGTGCCAAGCGAGCCTCCCGCTTTCGCTGCAAACGGTATGCCAATCCTAGCAACTATAGCGAAGGCATTCTCCCGTTTTTCGGGCGATGACTTCACTGGCCGGCCGCGGCCACCGCCACCGGTTTTTGTTGTGGCGATTGGGGGAGTGGACATTATGCAGATATCATAGAAGTAGATAGATCAGCTGTATGGGATAAACATTCCCCGTCGTCGTCCCGCGTGTGCGTAGCGCAGGCAACACGTTACAATAGTTAGGGGATAATAGGCTAGCGGTACAGACTAAAACCCTCGTAAAAAAACGTAATTGTCTGGCTCCCTACCCCTCCGACAAGCTCCCACGCTTACGGCTAGACTGACCGGCAAGCTGGGAGTTCATGCCCCGGGGTTTGTCTCTCTGGCCCCACGAGACACGGCACCGGCTGTACGGGATATGCCTCAAGGTTTACGTTCCGCTAGCTCCCACGCTGGTGCGCCGTAAGACACGCTTCGGTTGCACGGACTCTCTGAATGCGAATATTAAGTTAGATTTTTCATCATTATTTACAAATTGTATCAATAATCTGAATACATAAGTCTTTTTGTCAAATACTCATGAATAATTGAAAAAAAAAAGATTTAAATTTGGTTCAGTAAATTACTTTTATACGGCTGGAAGTAAAACTAACTCCGAAGATCACGTGATTTATCCGAACCACTTTTTTGGTTCGGATAAATCGTTTTTTGGAAAATGCTCGAAAACGGCAAAATTTGATGGTTTCTTTTAGGAACCGTTCTTCTCCATTCCTGACAGACCTTTGAAGTCATATTATGTTAGCCTATTTTGTAGCCCAAATAGCCCAGCGAAGCCGGTGTGCACCTTTAATACAAAAGTTATAAAATAAAATGCTGTTTTTGACCAAAAATGGGCCAAAACGGCCCATACAAAAGCATTCATGTGCAATCTGAGCACTTGAGAACAACAAAATTCCTATTCAGCATCATCAAATTAGTAAACTGATGAGCAAATTGCAGGTTGTCAGTCAAAAATAGTGAAAAACAGCTCAAGTAATAATGTTAGTGAATAAAACATCAAAAAGTGTTATTTTTTGCCCCCAAAAGGGTCAGATGGCCCCTAGTGGTGACCATGACTACAAATGAGTGACTTAATTAATGTGTAATGACCCAAACACTATATTTACAAATTTTGAAATAATTGGATTGAACAATGTGGAAATTATACTAAAAATACTGTTTTTGACCAAAAATGGGCAAAAATGGCCCTCATGGCGTTAATGTGCAATCTGGGCGCGTGTGAACAGCCAGTTTCGGATTCAGCACCATCAAATTAGTATATTCACCAAACAATAGGTTGGCACTCAAAAATTAATACGAAACTCATTTTGTAGGCCTCGTACAGATTTTGGCCCATGGCCTATAATAGGGTTAAGGGCTTTCATTTGATGAAAAAAAATGTGCCGTGAAACCTTAAGGCGTGTTACACTACAAACAAGGTTTTTTGTTCCTTATTACTGATAATGACATTAGTATTATTAATAATTGTACTGAACCAAGCTAAAAGTAATGTGATATAAGCCCTCATTACCTTTATTTTAGTCTTCGTACATACATGACATGAAACTCGTTAATTTGCACGTGAGGATGATTTTATTTTTGTGCGGCTATCCACATTTTCCTTGAGAGCTGCCGTAATGTATCGTACGTTTGACACGGATGTAAAGACTTCAGTCAGTGAATGCCTATCCAATGCAATCAAATGGTTTGTAAAACAAGTACCTATCTGTATCATGGTGGATAAAGACAGGGGACCAGTCTAGGCTT
Organism: Marthasterias glacialis; assembly: GCA_911728455.2. Lineage (NCBI taxonomy): Eukaryota > Metazoa > Echinodermata > Asteroidea > Forcipulatida > Asteriidae > Marthasterias > Marthasterias glacialis. Next base: position 3,609,792 of record OU452225.1, on the reverse strand, counting down.
GTGGTTGTGCCAATGTACGGAGCCCGTAAAGGGACAAGTTCAGTTTTCGTCCCCTCGAAATATTATTTCGTTCCCTCGAAATGTTATTTCGTTTCCTTAAAATATTCTTTGATTCGACTGGAATAGTATTCGTTACCTCAAAATATGTTTTCGTTCCCTCGAAATAATATTTCGAGTTTTATATGTGTGTCCCTTTACGGGTGCCGTTGTGTCCCTATACAGACAATGCTTTGTGCTTACATGGAATTAATTTGTCTCACCCTGTAGGACCCGGATCAGAGTCATTTCTGACTCGGGACCTACTTCTTGATATAGCCTACTTCTTTCTTTGTTAGTTACATTCACTTCAACAATTCGATTGCAGTACTAATTAATGTTTATTCTATTTCTAGAAGTTTCCCCTATATATTTTTCTCGTGCTTTAAGAAAATATTGATCACCGTTCAGTGGTGTCTAACACCGACTGTAAACAAAACATTTAAAAAACTTAACAAGTAACAAACTTTTTTTTTGCGCAATCAAGTTCAAACTGTAAGCAACCAAGATTTTGTTTCTAATGTTCGTTTCCCGTTTAGGGGCATTCTATGTTGTTTTGGATCATTCAAAACACAACTATTGTAGAATACTTACATTAAGTTTTGACATCTTTTGACGATTGAAGAATTCAAAATAACAAACGTCGGAGCGCATAACATATGACGAACGGTCATGTTTTGTCTTCTTATTTGTTCATGGGCAACCATTTTCATCGTTTGGTCTTTCAAATTAAATCCCTTTTAATTGAAATATTTCCCTCTTTTTCTACGGTACTTTTTGTTTATATTGTTTGCGTCATAAAAAAATGCAACAGACTGAATTATATCACGTAACAATGAGAAGGAAAGGGTAAAGAAAAATATATACAATTGAAGTTTGTTTATCATTTAACAGTGTTTATTGTTCTGTTTCCTTCTGTTTTTGTTGGTTTTGTTAGTACATTATCACAGATTCATCCATCAATCTCTTGACGTGCTAGACATCTGGGCATGTGTGTTTGGGAATAGTTACACCATCGGGTGCACACGCATCATGAGTAATTTCTCCAACGTGTCCTTAGGCCATGGGCCACCATCTTATCTGTCTGAAAACTTTGCAACTACTGATTTTTGACGTCAGATATTTGTTTACGCTAAGGAAAATTAGATTTTTATGAAAAAGGTTAAAATATGTTTTCTCATAAATGAAAATGAATGCCGATTTTACTTTTACAACTTATTCAAAAAAAAAACAATATTTAAAAAAAATAAAGCACCTTTTATAGAAACGGGTGAAGCTAAATAACGATTGCAAGTTTAGATGTGAAATTGAATGATTCTTGTTGATTGTTGAATGACGATCTGCGTGGGTTTTCACTTTTAACCCTATCAGGACCGGGCTCTCTTTAGATGTACAGGGACCGGGGGTGGGTGGGGGGGGGGGGGGGGGGGCACATAGTGCCCCCCGTATTTTCCAAACTGTTCATTTCATCGATTTCTACATGATGACGCAAATTTCCAAAAAAGTCACTAGAGGGCGTTTTTGACTGTTCTTTTGCCCATTTTTGGTCACAAATCGTGTTTTCCCCATAACTTCTGTATTTTTCGACCGAATGTTTTGAAACTTGGCAAACCTGTACTTTTTTACAATATTAATATATAATTTGAACCTAATTTGATTACTGGTGTCACCTTTGGGTGCGTTATAATCCATTAATTTATCCCATTTTGGGAAAAAAAAAGTTTTTTTGCGGTTTTTTCACTTAAAAATCAAAATGGCCGCCGCCAAGGGCCCAGGAAGAAATACTAAGACTTGGTTGACAAATTCAAATATTTTTTGGGTCTAAAATGCAACAAATTGTTTCCATGGCAACAGCTAACCCCAGTATTAATGATCTTTTGCCAATATGATATATTATTGGAAATGACGGAAAATTTTGCGGTGATCAGAGTAGTGTTAAAAAGTTACGGGAAAGAAATCGGTAGTGGGCACATTGTGCCCCCCGGTCTTGATGATAGGATTAATCGTAATTGAATGAGACAGGTGTCAAATTGCATAAAAACTTGGAAAACATTGGCCGGCTGAATACGTTTTGAGGTGCGCCCATTTTCTTCAACTCAACAATTGATAAAATTAATAACGTTTGCTGCAATCTCCATACAAATTATAATACTTTGTTTTCAGGTGTTGTTCGATTGAGTTGCGTACAAATTGTGCCTGTACAGAAACTCCAGTCAATGCGCCTCTTTTATAAACTTACAATGTCAGGAGTAACATGGTATATAGTTTACGCTTGTTTACGATTCAACAACGACCAGTGAAGCAAAATACGTTGTTTATTCGGAACCGCTCAATTTGTTTTTATGTTTATATGATCCTTGTAATATTTTCTGACATGTTTTATTTTACTTAGCAAACTTACATGTTAATGCTTGTGTGTCAGGATCTCCATCAACAGCTCTACTTGCATCATTCGATTCGTATGTACTACTCTGGGATGCCAGACTGCCATTCAGCTCAAGGGCACAACCTGTATTTAGATTTAATTTACAGTTGAATAATGCGGGAGTTAGTTGACTTCGAGGGCAAGAAACACAACAATTGGTGAACTGTAACCAAATTCATTATACGAAAACACCCTAATTACGATCATTCCCTCATGCTGTGTTTAGAACAATTATGTTAGGCACATGACACATTAATGCAAGGAGACGCGCAATATCGAGGCATGGGCGCTAAAATGCACTTGAGAGGGGAGAGAGATAGTGGAGGAGAAGGGGTAGTGGGAGAGATGGGGTGGGGGCACTAAGCTCAATTTATCACCCCACCACCAATATAATTGTCCATGCAATCAAGTGCTTTGGGGATTATCAACAAATGTTTTAGAGCTAGGCCAGAACTTTTCAGCCATCTGCTGTTTACAAAAATAATAATTATAACTATCAGTTTTAATCCACAATGAGACAATGAGACAGTGTTCTGTGTTTCAGCAGCCTTTATTTGTTTTGTACCAGCCAAATTTAATTATGATACAACAGATGTCATGTCGATGCATAAAAGCTGTGAGATCTTCACAAAATGTCACACATGATAAAAAGCATTTCACACACTGTGTTACAGTACTGCTGATGATTGAGTCTAAGTTTTTGGTTAATTGGTGGCTCTCTTCATCTTTACCGTAGATCCTTCATATTTACGACAGACAGACATTTGGTCTCACGTTGTCTCCGTCATAAATTTAGAGTGGTTCTTTGCCAGTTTTACATGAGCATACTTTCATCCCATGACCCAAGGACAGAGGTAAAGTACAGTTTGACTATTAAAGAATATTGGACAATTGATCTTTTGATTACAAGTTAAATTTTTAGGCCTTTTTGAGGGCCACATTTCTTGTTACTATAGTGCACATGTGGTATTTTGTTGTACGGACACATGTTCCCTCCTCCACATCGTTCAGTGTTAATATGACCTTTGACCTCGACTCTTTTTTAAGGTGTATTATTAGTGTTTCTGCTGCACATTACATAGAAACCAAAGTGCCCTCTTAGTAAATATGTCATGTTCCAATTAGAGAAGTTATTGGTATTTGTGTTGTGTCATTTATTGCAGATTTTACGTAAAATCTATGAATTCTGTGAACTCTCTGAACACAGTGAACCTAGTGAATTCAGTGACAGTAAAATAATGAACTGGCTAGTGTACTAAAGTGTATTCACACGTAGAACTCCGTGAATCTGTGAGAAGTCACAAGTCAGAATAAACCAATGGAGCGGCTATACTGAACAGAATGAATTGACTGAGTGAACATTGCTGTAGTCAATAATTTAGCATTCTGAGACAAGGACATTTTTATGACTGCAACCGCCACACACGGATTTCTTGCAGTTCAATTTACAGTTTTTGCAAATCTTTATTTTTCAGTATTCTGACGAGATCCTAACAAACAAAGGATTTCAAGAAGCTGTCAAATATTGTAAGTCTGTAGCATGATCAAACAAGTATTGTCAAATTCGAACTGTATGAATTCAGAATGACTGAATTTAGACATAACATTATAAGGGAATGGTACAAAACTGCTTCATATTTTTAAAAGTTGATACAATCAAGATTTAAGATGTTTGGTTTCAAATTATAGTTCATAGAGAAACAGAACAGAAATAAAAAAAATCACGTATTTTAAAATATACATTGATTAAATAAGAACAACTTAATGTGTTCTACTCATCCTTTTGCAGTATATTAGTCACTTGAAAGTACTCGCACTCGAAATGTCCCTTTGCACTGATGTTGACACACAGTCAGAGTAAGTCATTTTGGCTACAGAGACATTGCAGATTTTTCATTTGAAAACATTAAAATAACAAGCAACGTTCAACATTTTCAAATGGCTGCCATTGCTTGATCTTCTTCCAATATATATATTTTTTTTTTCAAAAATACAAAACTGCGAGGACCCTTCTTCCAATGTTTGATTGGTCATCGATAGGCTGCATCACGGCCAAAGATATTATCTTTCTCGTGACAAAATTTGATTGTGTGCCAAACGGCATTCTTACATCAGCAAAGGCACAATCCCATCACCTACCTGACTATAAGCCATGCCTTACTTCATATTAGTAATAAATGCTCGTTATTCCCATTCTCAACTAAATAAAACTGATAGAATAACTTGAAATATCGCCTCTCTTTGAAAAATTATTGGTGACGCACTGTAGCCCCCCCCCCCCATTATGATCAATATTATGTGGAGACCGGCAAATAACTAAGTGGCGGCTGCTATAAAACTGTATGGTAACTGCCGCATAAAATATATGTTATCGCACAATACAGTAGCATTTAAATATGACCGAAAGTTTACTTCCTGCTCAGCCATTTTATACATAACGAAAATCTCTACCTACCGTTATTGAGATTGAAATAAATCAATACAAACATCGAATACACAAGGTGGTTGCAGAATGATAATGACATGGTGACTGTTTGCAAAATCCTCTACATTTCTGTGACAATAATCCAGTAGATTCTGTTCCAACACCGGTACTAGAGTTGAAACACACATAGCATAGGCCAACTGTACTGCAGCTACGTATGGGTGTGTATTGAACCTCTCAGGTCGTGGTTGACGCCACGGTGCGCACATGAACTAGACTGAAAATGGTAGTCCTAAAAAGACTTTTGTGCTCAACACAATGTGCTGCCTTTTCACAAAAGGAATTCATAAAACGCGTTCATTGTTCAATTCGGTGTTTACTTTACACATGTTATTACTCTATACCCAACAGCACCGATTTGATGTACACAACTTCCGTCTGCTAGCACTGTGCTGCTTTGCACAGGTATACACGTTGGTGCCTCACGGACGAAAAATACAATAAAATTAAACTAAAACATCGACGTAGAACATCTTCCTGTTAATTTTGTTATCCAGCGGAAATTTGTAGAGTCCTTTCTTTCTGTTTTTCTTTCCTACGCTGCAATCATTCGATCTCGAGCAGAAAGCTCAGTTACAGAGTCACTCGTTATAATGTAAACATCAAACCGTTTCCAAACTGGTTTAAACGAAGGACTTTTATACGGTATTGTATATTATAGTTATGTTAAATGCTGGGCAATGTTTGCGGATAAATGAATCGAGGCCAAGGTTGTACCGTAGTTTCTTTTGGGGAATTCCCTTTTATTGTGAGCTTTGTGTATGGGCAATGAATCCATTGAATTGATACACAACCTTAGTTTGGAAGTGTATATTCAAACATCTGTACTAATAAATGATGTGAGACTGTGTACGGGCTTTACAGAGCATGCACGTTAGGTTCGTCTTTTAGTTACAAAATGGCGTTGGACCATATTTTTTTATGTTACTTGGTACAATAACTTAAACAGAGCGGAACTTTGATGTAGGTATTTAGTTTTACTGAAGCACAATTATAAAATCATGCCTAAAACAATGATTAGACCAAATTCAACATCCAAAATTCTCCTTTTGACACATTTTCAAAACTCATGATGAAAGGCAAACATCATACCGATCAAGTTAGACTTTTTTCGATCCGTCGGTTTTTGAAGGAAATATTGTGGTATTTTTGTTCGTTTGAATGTTTTACTCGTCAACCTCACTATATTTTGTGTAATATTTTCTTAGTATTTATCATAAAAAAAAAAAATAATAATAATAATAATACAGAAAATAAAATAAAATAAAATAAAATAAAATAAATACAGAATAAAAATAAGTAATTATATCTACTTCATCCCCGTAAAATCAGATATACGCATTACTGAACTGGCTGATGACTATGATTGAATTAAGTATTTTTTTTTTTCAATATGAATTTGAGAATGCTGAAAGAGCTGTGAGTAGTATGTCTGCCGCAAATGGGGCCTCTTTGTGGAGGTGGAGGACTGCAGATTCTGCAGTGGAGGGTGTGGAGGATTTGGAGTGCGCATGCGCAGCATGCATATGGATGAGTAGGTGACGTAGTGATGACGTAATGAAGACGTCATGGATGTGAATGAGATGACGTCATGAGGTGATGTACTGCGCATGCGCGACACTTGATTTCGGGCAAGTCTGGACATGTCTGTGGCGATGACGTCACAGGAGGTGAAGTGAACCGGTGATGGATGTCTGGGCTTGCCCAGACAAGATTTGAATAGATGACGTCACGGGATGATGTACTGCGCATGCGCGACACTTGATTTCGGGCAAGTCTGGACATGTCTGTGGCGATGACGTCACGAGAGTTGACGTGAACGGGTGCTGGATGTCTGGGCAAGCCCAGACATGATTTGAATTGAAATGGACAGGATATAGGTGATTGGTGGAAGGTGTGCGCGTTGTTTTGAGCGTATGCACGCGCTAGCTGTGATTGGTTCACTGACAGACGCGTAGTTAGTCAGAGTATATAAGGAGCAACATTTGAAATACAGACCACCCTTTTCGCTCACACATGCTACTACTTACACTCCACTGAATACATTGATTTGCTATTGCTCTTGAGTTTGACTCGATAGCGATGGGCTACTTTAAGATCCATCCTTCCATCGTTAGGGGTGAGAGTTACCCCAGAAAGAGATGCGGCGGCTGTAGTTTACGCAGAAGCAACCGAATTGCTAAACGCCGCATGCCGCATTATGCGAAGAACGCTTTTGTTATGGCCAGGACGGAAGTGGAGAAATTCATCGCAACATTTTGCGTTATCTCCGAAGGGCTGAGCAAACTTGAATTATTTGCAGTGTGCTCACGAATGCTGGACAACAGCGACGAAGCTGACTCTGGATGGGTTAGTGATATGGTGGAGTTGATCAGTCTATGTTCGGACTGGTCGAATGCGACATACGGGTACCGGCTCATCTAGAGACACACTTCAGTGACATGCCGCCCATATTTAAAAATGTCAACATCAGTCGAAATGACATCGGCCAACATATGAAAGAATTCGCCGAACGAGAGGGTGTGATGAAGACTCCACGTCGCAGCCTGATAGGAAGCATGTTCGGGTCTCGTATTCTCTTAACAACGCCCCTTCTGAGATGGTACCTGGAGCACGGGTTAATCCTCGAACACATCTATGAGGTCATCCAGTATTGCCCTAGCAAGTGTTTTGAGGCCTTCGGCAACGCCGTCAGCGATGCAAGACGAGCAGGGGATAAGGACCCGAACAAGTCCATCATTGCCGACACAATGAAGCTCCTCGGTAACTCGGCCTACGGAAAGACTGTCACAAATCAGGAGCGTCATACCAACGTCCGTGTGTGCGATGATGCCGGGGCCTCACGACTGGTGAACGATGGCCACTTCCGCGCCCTCCATGAGCTCAACGACGACTTATACGAAGTCGACATGACGAAAAGAAGTATCCGCCTGAATCTACCTATACATGTTGGGTTCTTCGTCTACCAATATGCTAAGCTAAGAATGCTTGAGTTCTACTTCGATTTTTTGTTGAGGTTCATCGACCCGTCCGATTTTCAATTGTGTCAGATGGATACTGACTCGACCTACCTTGCCATCTCTGCAGGAAGACTTGAAGACATCGTGAAGCCGCAGATGAAAACAATCTACCAGGCGGAAAAACATCTTTGGTTTCCCCGTGATGCCACGGAGGAGCAGAAGGCCTATGACAAACGCACCCCTGGATTGTTCAAGGTCGAGTGGGAGGGGGATGGCATCGTCGCCCTGTGCAGCAAGACGTACTACTGTTTCGGGAACACCGACAAGATTAGCTGCAAGGGACTCAATAAACGGACCAACGACATTACTAAAGAAAAGTTCATGAGGGTTCTTGAAACAGCGTGGTGAGGGTGGTGTCAACAGAGGTTTCCGTATGCACGAAAACAACATGTACACATACGAGCAGGAGAAAACTGCATTTACATACTTTTATCCCAAACGCAAAGTAGCCCAGGACGGTGTATCAACGACTCCACTGGAATTGTAAAGTTTTTGGACCGATGTACAGTTTGGAGCGCCCCATGTCCTTAAAAGTCTAAACGATCTGTCGCCATTACCACAAACTTGTCATCGGAAAGAAAAAAAAACACACTAACAATTCATAGATGTACTCCTGTACAAACAGTATAAAAAATAAAGGGAGAAATTGTTGATACTTAGCCATTCCTTGCCACTTTTTTCACAAACGAACCAAACTAAAGTAACTTATATATAGAAATATACTATACATAAATATAAATATTACTATAATAGTATTAAAGCATTGTTTAAACACGCCTTTGCACATTGGAATAATCACATATGTATTCCTACAAACAACGAAGGGAAAACCGTTGATCCTTGGACATTTCTTGCCATTTTGAATGTATGTGTTATGTGAGTGATTCTTGATCAATGTTTTGTTTCGTTGTTGATTTTGTTTTCAATAATTTATGAAATATTCAGTTCAGTTGTTACGACTCAGTTATAACGTAATAAAGTGTCAAGACAGAAGAACAGAAAAAAATACGAAGAAAAGAATGACATGAAAATGAAACCAAGTTTCCGAGTCAAAGTTACTTAGGCCTGTTCTGCTAGGATGGTCTCTTAAGCTGATACCCTACATGCGTATTAAACTGATGGAATGTACCACCTTTATTCATTTCAAGCCATGAATCAGCAAATGAAACATCCCTTCACTTGTGTGATAGCAGGACCAACGGGCTCAGGAAAAACTCAATTTGTAAAACGTTTGCTTGTTCCAGCTCACGAGAGAGTCATTGATCCTCCACCAGACAACATTGTGTGGTGCTACGGAGAGTTTCAAGATGCATACGCTCATTTGGCAAGTGTGGTCCATGATATTAAATTTGTGGAAGGAATTCCTGAAGACCTTTACACGAGACTCCACAGGAACAGCAATAATATGATTGTAATTGACGACCTCATGTCTGAAACTGGTAACAGCAAACGTATTACGGAGCTATTCACTAAAGGAAGCCATCATAGAAATCTTTCGATTGTGTTGATTCTTCAGAATTTGTTTCATCAGGGCAAAGAGATGCGCACTATTAGTCTCAATGCACATTACCTGGTCCTCTTCAAAAACCCAAGGGATGCGTCCCAGATAAACCATCTGGCCAAACAAATGTATCCCACTAAATCCAAGTTCATGGTTGAAGCCTACCGTGATGCCACTTTACCTCCTTACGGTTACCTGTTCATTGACCTTAAACCTGAGACGTCCGAGGAAATGAGATTAAGGTCACAGATTTTTCCAGGCGAAAATCCTATCGTGTATGTCCCGAAGGTATAAATGACGTGAGGGCTAGATGACATTATTCATTTGAAGATGTCTAAGCGTGTGCGGAACCACGCGCCTTACCTACACGTCCTGGCAAAGGGGAACACTAAACAGCGCCAGGGTGTGATTCATGGAGCGAGTAAAGAACTCATCTCATGTGTGTGCGAATGTGCCCTCAACATCCTCAACGGAAACGTAAGTTTAAAACCCACGGACAAAAAAAGACTTAAGAAATACAAGCATCAGATCCGAGCTCTCTCTTCTAAACGTACTGGCGTTCAGAAAAAAGAAGAGAATTCTTCGTCAAAAAGGTGGGTTCTTAGGCGCCCTCCTAACGCCTGTATTAAGTGCCCTTGGAAGTCTGCTGTTGAAGTAATAATGCTGCACACCAAGAAAATGGTACTGGTGCCGCACGATACCCTCTCCCAACTGCAAGCTGCAAGACTCCTGGAGCAAACACCCACCACGCGTGTCGTGCACGGTTTGGACGACGACATGAGGAAGCTTCTAGGAAGGCAGGACGTTACGGATGAAGAAAAGATAAAGCTATATAACCAGACTCTTCGGAGGTACACCATTTTAAATCGTCAGAGGAGCGCACCCCTGACCATGAAATTGCAAACAAGTACCGAGGATGCCACAGACGGACCCCCCAAGTTGGAACCATCAATCATGAGTGAACCACCAAAGTTAGATCAAGCACCGGGCGCCCAGCTTCCTTCTAAAATCAAAGTAGAGTTAAAGGAATCTTCTGGAGAATCGTATGGTCTACCTCAACTGTATGCCGAGGCTACACATTTGTCATCCCCTCAATTTCAAGGGAAGAAGAAGAAAAGAAAAAAACGTAGACAAACGACCTCGAAGTGGTCTCCATATTAGACTGGGTTTCGAACCCTGCCTTGTCATTTGGAACATTTTGTTCACCATGGATTGTTGTCCTCCCAAGCCTAACTGTGGACCTCAACACTTTCTGAAGAAAATACGTTGTACGTGGGCTTGCTGCAAAAGCACCGTCATCATTACACACTCCGATGCGACCGATGGCGGAGAGCTACCTGAAAAGGGTGTATTACGACCCCGAACACCCTGCTGCTTTTGGAGGTTTGGAGGCTGTTTACCGTGCTGCCGTAAAAGATGGCGTCGATGTAAAAAAGAAGGAGATCAACCAATGGCTTCGCGAGCAGCCGACCTACACGTTACACAAACCCATCCGAAGACATTTTAAAAGAAATAGGGTCGAGGTGCATGGCATTGACCACCAATGGCAAGCAGACCTTGTGGACGTGTCGTCGCTTAAAAAATACAACCAAGGGCACAGATATTTGCTGACGTGTATTGATGTGTTTTCAAAGTATGCTTGGGCCGTTCCCCTGGAAGATAAGACTGGAGCCACCTTAGTGAAAGCGTTTAACAACATTTTAAAAGGAAAGAGGAAGCCACGCCTTCTTCAGACCGATAAAGGTACCGAGTTTCTAAACAAAAAGTTTCAGTCTTTTCTCAAGAAGAAGAACATCCATTTCTTCACGACCAATAATGAAACCAAAGCCAGTATTGTGGAGAGATTTAACAGAACGCTGAAGACAAAAATGTGGAAGTATTTCACGGCCAACAATACGTACGCTTTCCTGAAAGTACTTCCCAAGTTACTTTCTGCATACAATCATTCGTTTCACAGGAGCATTAAATCCACTCCTGCTTCAGTCAATCCCTCCAATGTCGATCAGATAAGACAAGCCTTATATGCCAACGATTCCAACGTTGGAACAACCGCGTTCAGATTCAAGGTTGGCGATAGAGTTCGTATCAGTATGGCCGCAAGACCTTTCCGAAAGGGGTACTTACCCAACTGGACGACCGAACTGTTTACCATCACAGCCAGACTACCCAGAGAGCCGCCCGTCTACACGTTAAGTGACTATGAGGGAGAACCTCTCCAGGGAACGTTCTACGAGCAGGAAATACAGCATGTGGTGAAGAAGGACGACCTATACAAAGTCCAAAAAGTTCTACAGAAAAGAAAGCGACGGGGACACACAGAGTACTTTGTGAAATGGGTCGGATATCCTGACAAATTCAACAGCTGGGTGTCCAAACTGCACAGTCTATAAAGACCCCCAGGATCCAGGCCTAACGTCATTTCAGGCAAATGACTGAATCATGGAGGCCTCATTTTACGTCACGCTCCCAAGCAACAGTTCGATGGATGTGCACCCTGACAATACTTTGGCTCACTTCTTTGTCAAACTGCCCTCTAATCTCACGCTAACTGGAGAATGGGAAGTCGCCATTGCAGAGTTTGTTTATCCACACCGTTGGCTGAATGTCATTCAGGGTGACAATCTAATGTTATGCACCGCTGGGGGACGCGGGTCTCACGGCCACTCGGTCCCAGAAGGTTTCTATTCTACGCCGGATGAAATTTTGTCATCTTTTCAACCTCCTCTCTCCCACGACGGAGCAGTCATGCTAACTTTTAACAAACACAAACAGAAAATAAGGTCGGATTTATCAGATGGGGCAAGGCTGAATATATATGGCCGGTTGGCAACATTGCTTGGGTTCGATGACGGATGCAGCCTGACGGGTATTGGTCTGGCTCCTCGCACAGTAGACGTTCATCCATTTCACTCCATGTTTGTGTATACTAACATCATCCAGTACAATACAGTCGGTGATACGAGGGCACCCTTATTGAGAATCGTAAACGTAGACGGAAACTATGGCGACATCGTGGCCAAAATATACGACAACCCCCATTACCTTCCTCTAAAGCAAAAAGTGATCGACACCATAGAAATAGATATAAGAGACGACACCGGTGAACCTATTCCATTCATCAACGGTAGAGTCATCGTTAAACTACACTTTAGACAGCAGCGTTCACCATACTTCAACTAGTCGCCATGACGAAACGCAGATACATACCTCACGCGAAACACTATGAAGATTACTACACTCATCAAGTCGGACTCGGATTACCCGTGTTTGAGGGACCACGCACCCAGCGAGGTTTTGGACTCGGGGGTCTATTGGGAGGTCTCTTTAGATCAGCGGTACCTCTGTTAAAATCTGGTGCCAAGACGTTTGGAAAACAACTTCTTCGCACGGGCGTTGGCATTGCCCAAGACGCCCTTGAAGGAAAGAACATCAAATCAGCAGCCAAAGCTAGGATTCGGAGCGCCGGACGTCGACTCACTAACCGGGCACTGCAAAACCTAAATACAAGAGCCACTGTCGGTGAACAACGGACTCGCGGCAGGCGTTTAAAAAGAAAGACACAAGGCAGACGTGTCACTTCGATTCCAAGCAAGAGAGTGAAAAGGTCTCTCGACGTGTTTGACTAGTGTTCTGTGCACACTCTGAAGCTACCGGATCACCATGTCTTTGTTACACGATCACTCTTGCGAGTGCGCAAAGTCCGAATTGGATTTATTTTCGCTTCCACCTACTCAGACAAGCATCGAGAAAGGTCAGTGGACTGAATTCCACCCTATTGCCAACATCTCCGATGGAGGTCCCATCGAATTCGTCATCCCTGGATCCGGGGAAGACTACATGGATCTTTCGCAAACACAGATGTACGTCAAAGCAAAAGTGGTCAACGCCGATGGCACAGATCTGGCCGACGACGCATCTGTTGGCCCCGTCAACTTATTTCTACATTCGCTTTTCAGTCAGATCGATGTTACTTTGAACGAACGCCTCATCTCTCCATCCACCCCTACTTATCCCTACCGCGCCATGATGGAAAGTCTTCTGAGTTACGGTAGCGAAGCCAAGACCTCCCATCTGACCTCTGCCTTGTTCTCCAAGGATACAGCTGGGAAAATGGATAGTGCTAATCCACTTGCTGCAAACACTGCGGTCAACAAGGGATTAAAGGCCCGTCATCAATACATCAAAGGTAGTCGCGTGGTGGATATGATCGGTCCCATTCACAGTGACATTTTCTTTCAAGACAGGCACATGTTAAACGGGGTCGACCTGAAACTTAAATTGATACGGAGTAGTGATGCTTTCTCCCTAATGTCCTCGGGGGCTGACCCTTCCTACAAAGTTATGATTCAGTCAGCGTCAGTGTTTGTCAGGAAAGTTAAAGTGAGCTCCGCTGTCATGTTGGGCCATGCAAAGGCCTTGGAAAAAGGAACCGCAAAATACCCCATCAAACGGGTGCTTTGTAAGATGGTATCAGTACCCCTTGGTAATTTGACACTGACCCAGGACCACATCTTTCTTGGACAGCTTCCAACGCGCATCGTGATAGGTGCCGTGAGTAACGAAGCCTTCAACGGACGCTACTCAAAGAACCCCTTTAACTTTAAACACTTGAATGCCAACTTCCTATCTGTGTACCTTGACGGTGATCAGATTCCGTACACCCCTCTCAAACCTAACTTTACCGCGACGTCCAAGAATTATGTCAGAGCTTACCACACCCTCTTCTCAGGAACTGATAAAATGTACAAGAATGAGGGTAATGACATCACTCGTGATGATTTCTCCGACGGCTACGCACTTTATGCCTTAGATCTCACTCCCGACATGAACTCTGGTGGACATTTTAATCTCGTCAAACACGGAAACCTGCGGTTAGAGATTCACTTTGGCTCGCCCCTCACAGAAACTGTGAATGTGATTATCTACGCAGAATTCGACAACATCGTGGAAATTGATCAGGCTCGCAATATCATTTTCGACTACTCCAGTTGAAGGGCGTAGTGTAGTCACCCACAAATGGACACCAGGGAGATTGAGCGTATTTTAAAGAGAGATCGATACACCAGGCATGCCTTCAGAGGGGTGTACGCCAGCAATGTTCTCCCCAACCATGTTGTCCGTCACCCGAGCGCTTTTGTGGTAAACACTGATCCTGCTGAGAAACCGGGACAACACTGGATAGGCATCTACTTTACAGGGGATGGCGCGGCAGAGTACTTTGATTCCTATGGGTTACCGCCCCAGTTACCCGAATTCAACATATTTCTCAAAAAGAACTCTACAAATATGAGGTTTAATCGTCAGCGTCTACAGGGTCCCTTCTCAGCAGTCTGCGGTCAGTATTCCATCTTTTTCCTGTTACACCGCTGTCGCGGACTCACCATGGACGCTATCGTGAGATTGTTTTCATCATCTGACGTCAACAGCAACGATGTCAATGTCAACAATTTCATCCGGAAGCACTTCCCACGTTTGAACACGCTTGTTTTTGACGATCAATTGTTTCTTCAACAAGTTTCAAGGGCCCTCTTACAACAACAGCATGCCTAACTAAATTAACACTAACTTTTGAAACCCCTCAGGACTTAAGAACTCTTTGCATTGTTTTCCCTCCATAAATATTTACAATATCGTGTTTTTATCCTTGTTGTGTTTCATCGTGTTTGCGTTGCTTCATTATTCTCAAATTGTAAGTGTTGAATTACCGTGGATCAGTCCAAAGTTTGTTGTAAACAGTTTGATTTCCGTTCACGTTCGAATAAATCAAAATTAACATTAGTCCGTTGTCACAGTCTCTATTCTTTATGTTGTACTTCTCCTGTACCTTACCCCAACCCCCCTGAAAGAGAGAGAGAGAGAAACAAAACCTAAATAAATAACAAAGAAAGCAAGGTCTTACACACACAACAGACATATTAATGACCACTTGGTATTCACTTTCAGCATAACGCAAAAATTTATTCAGACCTTCTTTAACTTTACATCGGTTTGTTCTTTTCGTCATTTTTATACCTTTAAACACAGAACATAAACATATTTTAATGATGTCTAAGTTTTGAAAATGCAACTGATCAATCAACGCTGTACACTTTTCTTTAACCCTCCGAGCAGCCACAAAAAAAATCTCACGCGGTTCATCCATAAGTCTTTTTTTTTATCCACCCAGTTTTTTTTACGTAAAACCCCCAACAGCAAGCCCAAACCTATTTTAATCTATATAATTAGTGAATTGGAGTGCCAGTCAAGACTTAGACTTGTGTTATTTATGTTATTTACGACCAGTATGCGGAGCAAGCTGTTTTCACAAAGTGCATACCACCCTGTCCCAAGGGAATACTTGACACAAGGTCAATCAATTACTACACTGAGACAGGTGGCTGCTGTCTTTCAACACTCCTTACTCCACACTGGTTAGGGTCTGTCCAATACAGGCTGGTGGGGTGTACCAGGGGTGAGGATTACATGGAATCTTGGCCTTATTGGCCCATTGAAAAAAATTTTTGACCATATTTGGTAAATATTGGATTATTTTTTATCCTCGTGGCTGCTCTGAGGGTTAACGCATCATTGTTGTTTAAAACGGAACACTCTACAACTATTCAAATTAATAATCAGGAGAAACTGTAACAGTCGTTGAGTTCAACCTTATAGTCCACACAACAAAGCGCAAGCCTACATTTCAATCAGTCCGTTCAGTCCCATAAGCCTGTTCATGACTGAAAATGGGAGGATATGAGAGCTGCTGTGGTACAAGACACAGATAATGTCCATCGGATCGGCATCCCATTCACGGAGAATGTCCGTTATGATAGAGTTCATGTCTGCATCCAATCCTTCATAGGTGTATGCATTAACACCTACACGACGGGCTACCACGTCAAACACTGCTCGAACGTAGCTCGGATCCATTCGTTTTCGCGCCTCCTCGTAGTTTTCCTCCAAAAAGTCTTCAAGATGATACTCGGGAGTATTGCCGAAAAACAAACATTCGTGATCCCTCTGCCCTGGCCAATCGTTCTCACATCCCTCACAAGGCAACTGGTGCTGATCTGCATAGACTTGTCTGATGATGGCGTCAGTGATGACTTTTGTCATCACTTGTTTTACCAGAGCTCTGGTGTCCTGCTTGCACTTTGTCAAACTTTCTGCAGCTCTCCTTTCTTGGTCTGCAACAGGCAGATAATAACACGAGGTTATTCAACGGGTGAGTTCAAAGTCAACAGTCGCTGGAATAATTAAACTTGAAAAATGGCTTTGGTGATGGCAGTACTCTGTTGTTTCAACTCAGCCCATTGCTCAACAGTCAGGTTGATTCCCTTCTTTCCTGCCAACATTTTGTTCCCGTTAGCACTCGTGTAGTATTCTCTAATGTTAATGTAGGGACGGCCTTTAAAACGCTTCACAACAACATATCGCTCACCTCCGATCTCGAACCGCACTGCATTCTTTTCATTTTCTTCTTGCTTGGGATCTGCTTGGAAGGGCATCTTGCGCTTGACGCCAACTTTCCCCTTTACGTTCTCCGAAGCTCCACCAACGGCACCGGCACCCGGTCCTGCCTGGTCAGTCGTTGATGGACCACTTGTCAACTGCTCCACTGCGGCAGAAAGGACGTCAAGAGAGGACGGCGGGTGTGGCTGCAACATACGTTGCTCCCGGTGATAAGCCATTGACCCTGGCAGATCCCATACGGTCTCTCGTGTGAACTTGTTGTAGTAGTACCTTTTGCCTTGAGTCATACTCTGTGCTTCGCACCATCCAGCTTCAACCAACTCGGAAGGAATTGTCTTATCCTCCCCATTGTCTTTCGGCGTGCCGCCGGTAGGTGGTGTAGGAGCCGGCGTTGGCGGTGCCCCCATCTCAACAGGTTCTGGATTCTCGGCCGTTGGCATTGGCAAGGCAGGCTCAACAGGCAAACTCAACCGCAATGTCGGGTGTCCAACCATTGTCGTGTTCCGTAAGTGATGCAACGTCAATTCATCAAGTTCACAAACAAAGCGTTGGTGTGTGCTCACTTAAAATATCAGCGGAAGTATGATATTCTTTGTTCAAATTCATTTCTTTTATACTCCGTCTCACTCCGCGTCTATCAACTAGCCAATCACAGAGAGCGCGTAAATGCGCTCAAAACAACGCGCGAACTTTCAACCAATCACACCTTTTCAGTCCATTTCAATTCAGGGCGTGTCTGGGCAAGCCCAGAACTCCACCAGCCCTTCACTTCACCGCGCGTGACATCGCCGCGCGTGAGCCCACAGACATGTCCAGACTTGCCCGAAATCAAGTGTCGCGCATGCGCAGTACATCATCCCGTGACGTCATCTATTCAAATCTTGTCTGGGCAAGCCCAGACATCCATCACCGGTTCACTTCACCTCCTGTGACGTCATCGCCACAGACATGTCCAGACTTGCCCGAAATCAAGTGTCGCGCATGCGCAGTACATCACCTCATGACGTCATCTCATTCACATCCATGACGTCTTCATTACGTCATCACTACGTCACCTACTCATCCATATGCATGCTGCGCATGCGCACTCCAATCCCTCCACACCCTCCACTGCAGAATCTGCAGTCCTCCACCTCCACAAAGAGGCCCCATTTGCGGCAGACATACTACTGCTGTGAAAGGCAAACCAATTGAGTATTTAGTATTGTATATACGCTAACTTGGCAGAAAGTGATACTATGTTGCACATTGCACATTGACGAAAGAGACGGACGGTAACTGTATTTCCCCATAAGATTGTTGACACTAAAATAATTACAACCCTAGGTTTGCCTTGATAGATTTTACTGACATAGCCACGAAGGTTTGTGTTACTTTGCGTTAACACAAACAATTATAGCGAGTCAAGGTTGCGCCTTCCGGCTCCGCTACTAAATTATATTAGTATTCAGGAACTACATGTGACCTTTCCCACACCGGGTCGTGTTTTTATAGTTTTATCAACACATTATACTACGGAAGCATATAGCTGCCAACGAAAATAAATTTTCCTTCCAATTAAGTCTTACGTACAAGATACGTCGTACGTACGATATATTAAGTAATACGTACGAGATTATTAAGTTGTATGTACGAGTAGTTAAGTTGCACGGACGAGATGAATAAGTCGTACGTACGATATATTATTTTAAAGTCTTGCACTGCATAACACTCCTTATTTTTTTTTTAATTCCGCGGTCGCTAGAGGGGGCTGTTTGTGCGCTTGACTGTCTTGATTCTGTTACTAGTTAGTGTTGGTTCAGTCGTCGGATCTCTACCCCATTCCCAACGACTCTTTCTTTTTACTTTTGGCACCATTGGCCTTCCAAGGTTGACTTCTTTAAAGTTAAACGAAACAGCATAGGCCTACATATTGTTGTTAATGGAGGTAACACATAGTTCTTGGTTAATTATAATATATCAAGCAGTGTTTAAACGACGTGCATATGCTTAATAATTAACTCCATTCAAAATCTGAGACAATAAAAATAGATGACAATATAGTTTTCAAGTAATAACCTTTTGCACATAATAATGCGTTTAATAATAATTTGTTTCTCGTTCTGAATCATTAAGGCAATGCCCAGGCCCTCCTGTATGTACTATTATGGGTGATGAACCGTGCAGGTCTTGGATATATTTACATAAATCATTCAAATCAGGTGTCTAAAAATATGTGTAAGTCATTGTTAGAGACGTCTGAGTAAATATACATTTCTGTACACAAATTCATTCTGCACGAACACACTGTGTTTCAATGCAAAGTGGAAGAGCCAAACGTCGATCAAAAATCGTTTAATTAACAATAACAAAGAGTTTAAATCTCTAGGGAATGACTATTTTATCACGAGGCTTTTTCTTACCTATAAGGGAAACATCTCAAGCCCTTCTTCCAAATTGTGTCTTCCAAACTGCGAACAGAACACTACAGTTTATGTTGTCTATCAATACCAACATAACTTGTTCAATAAAATGAGCTGATCACCATTTCTAGACTTGTTTAGGTAAATCAAGAGTAGATTTCCATTAGTAACGGTTTGGTATATGCCTATAAAATATAGTTGCAGGTCTATGTCTGAGAGTTGTACTTTGAAACGATGCAGGGTCGCTTGGTGAGTTTCTTAAGAGCAATGTCCTGTAACTGCAAGCTTTGTGTATGGACAAAGAATCGATTGAACGAAATGCTTTTATGATACAATGGTGGCACATCACCACAGAGTTTGGAATGCGAAGGATTTTGAAGACTTTGCAGTTAACGGTGGATACTCCATTGTTAATTAAACTGTATGTGTGTTAACGGTTCAAAATTAATAGAATATCGTTCGATAAAAATAATGAGCAGATTGCAAAAATGACGTAGGCCATTGTTTGCATTATTTGGGATGCCACACAATTATACTAATCCTCGTAAAGTAACAGATCTTTGAAATGTTATCAATTTGGCTTTCATTTCCTTATTCAACGCAACAACGACAACTAGTTGATGTTTGTTGTTTCAGTTTGATAAAATGACCCAGTACGCTATTCCTCAACTTCTCACAACTTCTCAGTGTGAATCAATATCCTGTCGGTAAGTGATGACGTTTTGGAGCAGGGAGTTTACTTTTTTGGCCAACATAATCCTAGATATATGTTTGGAAAATACAGAAAATTACGCGGTGATCGGACTAAATGTAAAAAAATTACTGACAACAATTTGAAAGTGTAATGATATGATTATATTTCCTTGCAAGTTGGCAACAAAATAACTTGAAGCAACAATACAGCTATCCACTTAATAGTAGGCCACCAGGGTAGTAAACGTACAAAATATGTAATTGCAAGCCAACGGTAAACGCTGTACTCCTTCTCCACCGTGCACAACTTTTGTACATGAGGGATTTTTTTTTTTCGAGTGAACGAAATATTGTTTGAGTGGATTGAAATAATTCGAGGGACGAAATATTAATTTGAGGGAACTAAATATTTGTGTTTTTACCTGTTCTCTTTTTTTTTTACATGTGCCTTTAGGGGATCCGTACTTTAGAATACCAGAAACATTTTTTTCGCCCGAACATTATTTTTTCTCAAACTACTGTGTAGTAAAAACATGAGTGGCATACAAGTAGTAAGATGTACCGGGGGTTACGTCATGCCATTTACGTAACTTTCTCTTTTCACTTCAAAACACTTGACGAAAAATTAACAAACTTAAGATGTAATGTGGTTAATGACAACCGATATAAAGATCACCTTACATAATACAATTTAAAACATCCTTCTATGGAATTTCATACATCTCCATCATTTAACAAAAATCTGATTAATACTTCCAGTATTACGAATCAACAAGCAGGTATGTACAATATATTAAATAAAAATGCATATGCCTAATGTGGTGAATATAATCTATTTCTAATGTAGTAGCTGTGGAATACAAAACAAATACGCAATATGTAATACGTTTTTATAAATTACTCTGTCCTCCAGAGAAAAGTGAGAGGACAAGAGGGCACATATCATCATTGTACTTTTCGATAAATAATCAACACAAACTAACAAACATCGCTGGCCGTGCACAAACTTAGGGCAAGACCAAAGATGGGCAAGACCCACTAAAACGGTGACTCACCGTTGGCATGAGTTTGACACGTGAGGGCGCGCGATACAAGAATCTATTGTACACGTCGTTACATATATTATTTAGGCAAATATAATTATATTGGCAACCTGGACATCCATTTGTTTTATAACCCAAGGTCTCCCGTCACTTTATAATAATATAACTATCTCAATCTATGTTTTTTTTATGATAAACATTATAGTATACACCTCCCAATCTACCAACGGTTGAATAATGAACCCATTCTAAGTCAAGCATGGTTTATTGCATTCTTATTAATGATTTTCATTTAATGACATTGAGTGGTTGACAAGGCTTTTGCTGTTGGCCGACCTCATGCTTTTGTATGATCTTTTATGACTAAAGTGAATGCAGTGAAATTGGCAGGGAAAACGAAAAAACACCAAATAGACTGTAACATCAGTTTCAGCATGCAATCGTCAAACTCTGGCTTGATGACGCTGAAATTCTCACGAATTGTTTGCGATGCGTGTGTCAGGAAAACGACAAAGAAGAAAGAGGTAAAGCGAAGCGACGTTTTGAACGTCCAGTTAAAAACTAGGCATAGTGAATATATTCGCTCGTTTCATGTAGATGTAATTTACAAATATCTTTAACCAGACCATAAAGGGGCAGTTTCAGGATGGTCTTAACCTCTCCCTTCATTGGAATTGTAAGTCTTTGTATTTAACTAATCTTGCCATTTATAAATTGAAAAAAAAAAAAAAAAAAAAAAGTTATAACCAAGTGAATATCAAACATTTACAATGATGGCTGGGACTTGTCGTATTTTCTCCAGAGCTTCAGTGATTTCTTCAAAACTTGTGCGCTTGTTTTGGCGCTTTCTCCCAGAACTTCAACGGGATTTTAACATGAAGTTGTTTCATCATTGCAAACACTGTTTCAATTCCAAATTGAAATTGTACATGAAAATTTTCAGGGGTTTGTTGTAGTTACAGGCGAATGGATCCAACTTTGACTTCTTAGAACTTAAGCCCCAAGAAAAACTCGGCTCAATCACAGTTTTAGTGATGTAAATACCAAAACCTTTTGAGGAATCAATGAGGAATCAATAAAATAAAACTTTACGATGGATTTCTAAAGTCAAACCCCCCACCCCCCCCCTAAAAAAAAAATTAAAAAAAGAGAAGAAGATGTAACTGAAACAATTTAAACAAATACTCAAACAATTACTTTATCAACACAAGACAAGGTAAAGTACTCACCAAATGTTGCAATCTCACACAGTAAGACTCCGAAAGACCATCTACGTGTTAATCACAATACACACTTCAGTTCAAATCCAAAGGTTGACGTAGATAATTATGTGGCAATGACATGTCGGTTTAGTGTAACTTATATTAAGTCATTTTATTTGCTGTTGTTTCTTTGTCATTATTTTGTTTGTATCTCCTTGACTCCAATAGTTGTTACAATTTCAGAGGATTAGCTCTACCAAACGATAGAGTCGAAGGCTGTTTATATCAACAGTTGCGGTTTATTAACTAAACATAGCTCAAATATTTACGGGGCCTTAGAAGGGACATGATGAAAACAAATTAACAAACGACAAACAACAATCCTCATGGACCTCCCTTCTGTCCTTCCCAATGAATCTAGGTAGGGGAGATTGTGATTTATGCCCTCATGCCCTCACACCGACCTGGGACGTGGTTTCCATGACATTTTAGACATTCATGTTTGAAACCACAAAATCCTTCGCAGTATTGCCCGCGAATGAACCGGAAGCAATATCCAACAGGTAAAGGGGTTGAGAAAGCAGTGGCACGAAATGCCCGTTTGTTTGGTCCCCCCTGTTTGATAAACTTGCCATGCCCCGTGAGAATGTACGCCACTCCGAATTGACTTAAGGTAAAGCTCGGTGTGAAAACGGTCCCAGGGAAGAGAAATTGTTTGACGAAGTTTACGGAAAGTAACATCGTACAGGTTGAAATTCCAGTCATCACTTGCAATTTGCCGAACGAGCTCACCGTATTTTAAAAGTTGCCAAACCTCGTTTGAAAATGTTCTCGTGTAAACTGCTGCGAAAATAGCAAAAGCTGAAACCCATTCATCCTAAGATTTGGGGAGCTTCCTTCTGCTTTGGGTAAGACAGGGAGAATTCTCCCCAGTGGAATCTCTTTGAATCGCCAATTTAGTCTTGGCCATTTGCGCCGGATGGAGAAAATCACCAAAATGAAAAAAAAAATCGTTGTTCGAGATCTTATTTTGAAACTCTTGACAAAAGAAACAGCGAAATCTAAAGGCAAAGGCGCAGAAAAGGGGGCTGAACCAATCATATCTACTGACCCACCTGGTATACAAGGGCTGAGTGTTTCACCGACATCAATAACCGACCCAGCAGGCCCAAACCGAAGCTGCCGATGTCACACTCGTGTCTGTATTGGAAATGGGTGTGTTGGCTGCCACGCTGACTGAAGTGATGTTACCTTCGCCAGGGTTCCGAGACGTCCAAGTGGAAGAACTCTGTCTTGCGGTTTGGGGTTGAACGGCATGGGACCCCACTGCAACAACCGGTGTACTCTGCTCAAGTACCTGTGCTGTACTACTGCTTGGTCGCATGGGTATTGGCAAGAGTTTGTTAAGTTCTGTTTAAACTGCATCACGGATGTGCGATTTCATTGCAGTCATCACTGCTGCAGTCACTGCAGCAGCAACACCGCTGTCGTCTGGTGCTTCTGCAGAAGCAGCTACAGCACCATTGTCAGCTGGACAATTATATACCGCTTGTGGACCATTATTATGATGTTCAGTATTTTTGTTTTGTTTTTTGCTCACTCCTTTTGGCTGCTTTTTGGGCGAGCACTATACAATATGTTGGCTTTATAAGCAAAATCATTTAACCCTATCAGGACCAGGGGGGCACAATGTGCCCCCCTACCAAACTTTTTCCTGTAACTTATAAATGCTACATTCGATCGCAACCAAATTTTCTGACTTTACTTGAAAATTATCTAGGGTCATTTTGTCAAAATACGATTGTTATTGGAGGTCAGTGGTTGCCATGGCAACCGTTTGTTTGAACCCATATTACTCGTTTTTGTGATTTTTTGTGATTTGGGGGCATTTTTTAGCAAAATGTTATGTTTTTTAAGTATTTTTAGTGGCCAACAGTGATACCGAAATGTCACATGATAGTTTGAGATGCATTGTGGGAATCCAAAAAGGCCGCCATTTTGGCGGCCATCTTGGATTTTGTATTTTTAGCTGTTTTTTAGGGGTTCTATGGAATATTTTCAACATTATAATTTTGAACTTTTGAGGTCTAGAAATACTATAGAGTTGTTAGTTAGGCCTCATAAATGCACACTCGGACCCTAAAAGGACTGTTTACATCAATTTTTAAGTGGAAAAATGTAAAAACGTGATTTTTTCCCAAAAATTACATAAAACAGCTTGTTTAGCGCCCTCAACGGTAACTCTGGTAAAGAAAAAGGTGTTTATGTTCTTGAAGATGTCAAGAAAGGCAAATTTGCAAAGTTTTACAGAATTCTGGCAAAAAATATGGAAATTATGGGAAAAATACGATTTTTGACCAAAAATGGGCAAAGAAACTACAAAAAATACTTTTAATGCAATTTTGTTGAATTTTTTTTTGCACCATCATGTAGAACTCGGTGAAATACACATTTGTGGCAAGTTTCATAAAAATCGGCCCAAGACTTTGGAAAATACGGAGGGGGGGCACAATGAGGCCCCCCGGTCCCCGTAAGTCCAAAAAAAAGCCCGGTCCTGATAGGGTTAAGCTGTATACAAGGATATTTGTTATTGATACTATTGTGTTTGTTGTATGCGTGAGTGAACAGGCTTTACATACGGAGAACAATAAAAGATTTTTTATCGAATGAGGGAATAAAACTGTTGTGACTCTGTTATTTAATTCGGTTTATTATCCAAATCAATCATTACACAACGACTTGTCATTAAGATTTATAGTAGCATTTATAATTGTCATCGGATGTAAAGTATACAGATCTGAACTTCGTCCGAGAACAAAAAATTACGCGAACGGGCAAACTGTGGAAGGAAAACATAGGATATCCTGCACGTTCATATTCGTGTAAGTTTTGTAATGCGGCACTCAAATTAAGAAACACAGGTCTTAGTAGTAATGATTCATCAAATTCCATTTGATTTACATTGACAGTGTTATCAGACTGGAACATTTTCTTACAGGATTTCTACTTGAATTAATTTATCTTATAATGATTAAGCTTTCGGAAGAAAGTAACAAATACATGGTTGTTGGTCAGTGGTCATTGTCCTCAACAGTTAATTCCAGACATAACCACAAAACGTGTGGCCATTAACGACAGAGTTGTACAAAAGAACTAGAGGGCATACAAAACCTTTCGACAGAGCCCGACGAGAAGCATTTTTTGTTTACCCTTTGAGACAATGGCGCTGACCAATCATATTACACTGGTCACTCATCAGTTTACACGGCAAACGTTTTTATAAAGTGGACATTCCTATGCAATTGTCCCATAATATGGAGCTTCGAACACGGTTGGTCGGCGGAATGTCAAGCGTGACATAGCGAGTGCTCACTCATACCTCTGTGCCATTAACTTGTAGGACATCACGTTCAAATACGCTTGAATCATGGTTTAAATTTTTATTTGACCCTGTAAAATTATCGACATAATTACTTATATGGTACGGGCAATAGGAGACTCTGGATGACTAGGTGGCAGCAGACTTACCAGGAAGATTGTCATTGTTAACGTAGTTATGAGCAAGCCATAGTTGAATTAGAGGGTGTACAAAACCATGCGACACGGTCCAACAACAAGCATTTTTGACAACTGATAAAAATGGGGTGGACAATTCATTTGCACGAGTCACTCATCACTTTACACAGCAACCATTTTCTAAGTGGACATTCGTATGCAATTGACCGTGGGGATTTTCACCCATGGTGGGCCAGCGGAGTTCCGTCGTAACAACACGAGTGCTCCCTCTAGTTCTTATATATCTCTATGTGAGCAAGCGCACATTTCTGATAACAAATACCTGGTAAGTCTGCTGCCATCTAGCGTCCTTAAAAGGACCCCATTGTATTTTTGTTTATATCTCAATCAATCTATTAAATGAGAACAACTTTATCAAGCTTAAATGCTCATTTACCTTGACCATGGCTCTGTTCGTGTGTGCTGTTTGAAAACAGTGCAGGAAACTGTTGGCTCTTGAGGGCGCTCTCCGCGCGCTATCTAAAACAAACCCATAGGCCCAGTACTAACGGAATTGTGATTTATTGGCGATTTTTCATAAAGTCAATAAGGTAATACAAGTAGTCCTATTATGGTTTTCATGGAGGAATAAATTATACTTTCATTACTCGGTGGTCTTAACAGCATGGCGGGGAGGGATGCTAAGGTTTATACAATTTTTAAAACATTTTATCGAACTCCTCAGGAACAGGAGAAATGGCAAGTACTGCTCAACAAAATAAAGCCTGCCAAAATATACCATTGTAATCGCATTTCCTTAATTTCTTGTTAAAAGGGACCCATAGCAAAAAGGAAAAGGAACAACTTGTTGTACACAGATTGACTGAAAAGTAGAAAATAGAAAAGTAGGTAAGTTGTAACATCAGGCACATGATTGAATTTACTCGTAAAAAGCCATTTAACAAAACAATGGCGCATCTTATTTTTCTCTCATTCAATCCAATATAGCTAAAGCGAGACTCGAAGGTCAAAAAGAAAATAAAGTCCGTGGGACCTTTGACAGATAATGCTATTATAATAACATATAATTTTGACTGTTGTTGCTTTTTTAAAAAGAAACATTTGCAAAACAATTTTACATAATTATGTCACGCACAATACACAAAACACATGCAAAATTGGTTGTACATGGCTGATGAACATGAAATAATGTCGGGATTCCGACAATAATTCATTTTATTTTTTTTATTAATCAATAAACTTAACTTTTAAATATGTATTCTAAAGTTTTTTTTTTTTTTTTTTTTTTTTTTTTTTTTTTGGGGGGGAGGGCTACATTCTGGACCTAGCATCTGTATAGTCTCAGGCACTGTTACAATCATCGTCCCTCGACAAGTAAGAATAAGAGTTTTAACCAATGTAATATAACCATATTTCAAACTTTAATTTCCAAATGAGGGTTTACATATTTCAAGCATTATAAAGGCTTGCAACAAATCAAACTAATGTTTTATATTCGGTTCTTTGGTTGTTGTTCTTGATTATGAATAAGATTTCAAATGAATCATTTACAACATTAAAAAAATGCTAAACATTAACTCATTATACAATAAATTTAGTTTGGCGACATATTCTTTCCAAAGTTTGGACTATTAGTATTCTGCGTTGCTCTAACGTTTATTGCATAATGTACCTCCTAGAAGAGGGTTATTACATAATGTATCTCCAAAAGCTGTTTATTACGTAATGTACCTCATAGAAGAGATTTGTTACATAATGCACCTTTCAAAAGAGGTTGTTTACATAATTTACCTCCCAATAAGCTGTATTACATAATGTGCCTCCTAGAAGAGGATTACTATATAGTATACCTCTTAGCTGTTTACAACATACCTCTGAATAGAAGAGGTTTATTACATTCTGTACCTCACTAACCCATTCTTTGAGTTTAAACAAAAATATTGCTTTCTAAATAGGATGCCGTGATAAGGAATATTTGAACCGTCTGAGAATAAAACATTAAACTTCAAACATTCTGGTGATAGCCAGCCTAGTTTGTTGAAATAGTAATTTGTTTTTAACTGATCCATCTACATATTATGTCAAAGTTGATTTAAAAATGCTCTTATGTGTATTAACATAATAATGCAAACTCATAACAGAATTAAACGCGTGTTCTGACAGAAGTAAAAATTCAGCTGCAACCAGGGTGCGCAAAAAAATGGCAGGAAGTTTATCATTACACAACTTTCGTGTTTCTGATATCTAAAACTTATCTAAGAAGCTAGAATAACTTTTTTGTTTCCAACATTGCAAAGAGCATTGTGTATCTGTCTTCAAGTGGATAATTTGCTCGTCGTCATCACAGTAGCACCACTGTAAAGCAATGTATTGTGTTGGAACGTGGGGAGTTTTGTGCAAATTCTCACCAAAAGAATCGCATTACTTATTTTCTTCCCTTTACATGTATTTAATTCAAAGTACGTTATTTTCTAAAATCATTAAAAGCATGTGTCGACTCTGATACAGCACTCCAGGTTATATAATTAACACAAACACACACGCACAGTGTGTATTAAACAAACACACATCATCTGAGTATCTTTGCTAGAAAAATAATATTGCGATTAATAATTAAAATTATATGTAGAAGTTAATCAAAGTCATACTTACTTTCCATACATTACTTCACGACACTGAAAGAACTACGGTAGATATGAGTTTGATATATAGCAAGTTGAAGTCTCCCAATGACCAAAAGTTATCCCTGAGCATGCATATCAGTATTTTCCTGCTTGCCTACTGAGGAAATAAGAGTTTGCACAGGTCAACATGTTCTGTTTAATGTACGGAGTAACTCTAGGCACATTTGGTTAACTTAGACAGAAGTAAAACTCAGCTGCAACCAGGGCGCACATAAAATGACAGGAAATAAAATCAGCAACCTTCGTGCTTCTATCTAAGATCTACAATAACTCTTTGTTTTCAACATTGCAAAGAGCATTGTGTATCTGTCTTCAACTGGATAATTTACTCATCGCCATCACTGCAGTATCACTGTAAAGCAATGCATTGTGTTGAGTTTGTGCAAATCCCCACCAAAGGAATCGTATTGCTTATTTTCTTGCATTTACATGTTTTTAATTCAAAGTACAATATTTTCTAAAGTATTACAGATAATTAATATTGTGTCGACTCTGATACAACACTCCGGGTTATATCATTAACACAGACACACACGCACAATGTGTATTAATCAAGCACACGCCATCTGAGTATCTTTACTAGAAAAATAATATTTCGATAAATGATATGACAAAAATACAAATTATATGTAGACAATAGTCAAAGCAAATGCACACAATTTCATTCTATACATCACTTCACATGCCACTGAAAGAACTAAGGCAGATATGAGTTTTTCTCTTGAAAAACCTAATTTAATATCTAAAGTTGTAACTTTAGTTAAAGTTTTTTGTGTGTGCTTGTATTACTATTCAATGTATTTATTATTATGTTTTGCTTACTGAGGAAATAAGAGTCTGTACACGTCAATATGTCACTAACTACTGTACAGTGGTTTGATCTGCACATGATATGAAGTGCAGCCTGTGTAAATAGTGCCCACTGCGTTGAAATGCTTTCATTCTTTTTCTTTTTTTTCAAAAAAAAAAGTAAATTAAATAAGAAGCAGATTCTGGATTACACAAAATGTGCAATGCCATGAAGTTTTACTGAACACTTACTATAGGCACTAAGTGTGTGCAAAGTAACTTTCCCTGTTCGTGTACAGTAAATATAAATTCGATATTGACTTAGGATGTTTTTATATGTAAATAGGTCAATGTAAATTTCTACTTCTTGTTATTGTGCTTTTTCCATCTTTTAAGCTCTAACCTGTCATTTTTTATAGCCTTTTTTTAATATGGAGCTGTCCACTCTCTTGAAATTGTCTAATCTAGGAAGAATCAAGTTTTCGAAATGAAATGAATTGACTCGAATTGAACACTGGAGAAACGTTCTTGAGAATTAGCTATACCGATTTGTTCGGTCACCTGTGATTATGTCCCCATATCTTATTGGGATAGATAGAAATCAAGTTATACTTTGAGTTTTCCGCGAAGGCGACAACCGTTGTATTTGTAAAGACAAAAACAAAAATAAGAAAAAAAACTAAGTTATACATTGTTCTGGCTTTCATTAAAATGAAAGGTTTTTATGAAGCTTGGCGGCCACGGGTTAGAGTTTAATGCTGTCAACAGCATTGAAGCGCCCCGTTTATGGGTCGTTAAGGCAAATTGTAAAAGAAAAAATAAACAAATATGCCCTTTAAGTTTGTCCACTTTTTTTTTTTAACTAGATATTTTTGAAAGCAACGCATTGAATATGAACATGTCTGACTGCTTTAAAACTACGTCATAAAGAAAAAGTATTTTATAAGAGTAGTACGGGTGATAGCCTTAACTTTCGATACAAACTGGATCTTCGTTAGAGCCACAAACATGCACAGACATAAACACAAATCCATTTATAGAAAAGGGGGGAGGAAGGAATTTATGGTAAGGGATCCAGAAATAAGCGCGGAAATTATAGCCAACCAAAGTACATACGTACATTACAGACAGTTAAACAGTTTGGACAAAGGCAAGAGCAATGTTGTACAGTACAAAATGGGTATTACTGAACCAAACAATAGGACGAGCTGCATCGTGGAAAATGCGGATAACAAAATAAACATGATTAATTACTTATATTGAAGAAAGTGTAACTTAGGAAAGGGACAACACCCTAAAATATAGAGGTAATTGGAGACAAAATGAAATCACTATTGAATAGATTAAACTCTAAAAGTAGGATTGGTCAATAATGGCAGATTTAGCAAGTTAAAGCATAGTGATGCAGAAGTACGGCAAACCGGGATCTGCATGGAAGGAGAAATATGAAAAAGAGTAAACAGATGATAAGCAGTTTTGCAAGTTGGAAGCTTTGCAGAATCGGTATCTGCATGTTATAGTAAAAGTATGAAAATAAAGACAACATTTAAATTAAGTTAAATGCATAGCATATATAATGTTTGCAGAGCCGGAATCTGCATAGTGAAACTATGAAAGCAGAGATCATAGACAAGTATGAGATAATTTAACAGGGATGGATACAGGGTACTTTTTCTTGGTTTTTATGAAAGACACAAGGTTCGCAAAGAAAAGACAGAATTTGGTCTCAGTGTCTCCCACATACTGTAAAGTCCGCATCTCTTTCAAGATATGACGTAGACTACATTGGGTGTGTCACATTGGGAGTTAGTCTTAAACACTGTATGTGAAGGCAGTGCTGTGACTCTTCACTTTCAGTGCAGGTTTGATGTACAGACATGTTTTACGTGTAGGGCGGATGCAATTACGACAGCCATATCTGTCTTGTGGGGGTGGGGGAGGGGGGCTTGGCCTGTATCGGGAGAGTTTGACCCTCACGTAAGTATCACCCAGGTTTTGGGGCGACGAAGGCGACCATGGGGTGTTCAGGGATTGCTGAACGTGACCTGTTTGAGGGGTGAAGGATATCCATCATGTCATTGGGTAAAGATGAAAGCTTGGGTAGTTTGGGGTGAAAAGTTGTAACCAGATCAACTCTTTTGTGTCACCTGTATTTTTATACAGTTTCAAACGAAGGAGTGCAGGAAGCTGATCTATAGAGAATAAAATGTAATTTGACTTAACAACATCTACTCCAATGTTTTAGCTTATTTTGTTCTGTGGCGTTGGGCGAGTCCTCTTGTCTCGGAGTAAAGGAATCAACCATTCAGGTTCTCGTAGATGGTGTCTTCTGACGAGTTGTCCAT
Organism: Marthasterias glacialis; assembly: GCA_911728455.2. Lineage (NCBI taxonomy): Eukaryota > Metazoa > Echinodermata > Asteroidea > Forcipulatida > Asteriidae > Marthasterias > Marthasterias glacialis. The sequence goes on along the minus strand of OU452225.1, from coordinate 3,578,199 downwards.
GGAAGCTAGGATTACATCGTAGCACATTGCATAATGTTCCTATTACATGCAAAAAACATGTAAGTTATTTTAACATTTCAACCAAGTGTTAATGATTGTTAGCAGCAGAGATACCAGGAATATTTACAACTCTACGTAATTCCAAAAGCTTCACAAATCTGCTGCCAGCAAGCATCCCCAAAAGTCTCCTAATACAATATAATCGTAGCTGCTTGAGATACCCCATGTGCAAGAAAATTGTCCCATCACTGATTCGTTCTCTTGCAAAATTCGAACACGCACATCTCCCTTTAAATCCCTGTGAAGACGTAAATTATTTGGAGGTGATTGTTTTCCCAAGACGTGTCCACTTCTGTTATGAGATTTTTAAAACTTGTTTTTAAAGTGTCTTTTTCAGGCACAATGATGGGAACCAAGTTCTCTTCTAGAAACCAATGAGGTATCAACCCTTTACCTTATCGACAGCTTCATGTCAATGTCTCTGACCAGACACGAAGTATGTGCTTACTCCACCAGAAAAACACGCCTAAGCAAAAGAGTATTTTTTTAATGATCAAGAATATTTAACAGTGGATTTGCATTGTTGCATCACTCATCTGATTACAAAAATCACCGGCAATCTATATTAGCAAGCCTTTTGCTTTGCTTTGGTCAGCATTGTTGATAAAACAAAACTATGCTAAAGGTCACTCCGTAAGCAGAAAACGCATGCTTACAGTTTTTTTCGAAATTTGGCACTGGTGTTGAAAAGTTTATATTATATAAAAAAAAATATTTGAGTCTAGAGCCAATAGTTGTCAGGAACTTACCAAAGAGTACATCATGTTGTTGTTGACCATACGAAGAGTAATGGCCTCTTGGAGTACATTCACAACCTTTTCTTCCTTGAACTTTTCCAGGAGTGTCATCAAGGCACAGAAGGCGCCAGACCGACCCAGTCCATCACTAGTCGGTATATAAATAAACTTTATTAAGTGACGCCAGTAACTTTACTTATAGCTGACCTATTAAACACTGAGCAAATAGAAACACTTCGATTACATGGCAACGGCCCCACTCATTAGAAGCTAGGTTTCTTGGTCACACAGTGACAATGTTAGTGTTTATATTAATTTCACATAAAGGTGCCAGCAGCCTATTATCATTAAAAACTTGTTTTCGATACATTGTAAGTCAATATAATGAGAGAGAAAGTTCAAATTCGCCAGAATTTTGGACCGCCTGAGGGGCGTGTGTGAACCAATTTAACTTCATGCGAAACAAGTAAAAAAACTGTTTTTTTTTAAGTTTTTATTTGTTAAAATTTATTTGGCTATGGTCAAAAGAAAACAACATAAAGGAAGTCAAAATATATCAAACTGTAATGGGAGACTTTCGAGGGCGATAGATGGAAGCAGACTTGCCAGGTATATCCCTTGTTCTTGGAAACGTGCACACGCACATAACTACAAAACAACGACAATTTACCTGGTAAGTCTGCTGCCACCTATCGTTCCAAAGACTCCCATTGTGATGTAAAAAAAATAGCCCTTAAAAGCGCCCTCATGCGGTCAAAATACAGTCTATTTCAAAATACGCAGATTTAAATTTTGGGAAACACATAGAGCAGGACATACTTGCAGTGGACCACGATGGGGCCTTCGTCGTCTTTATGCCATTGCTGGGTGAGTTCGATGAGCTTCAGCAGGCCTTCGAAAGAGGTTGGGACATCTTGATCAGATGGCCATTCCAAGTATTGAAACTGGCAGACGGTCCTTGCAGCTTCAGACTGAAAAAGACAGTGATTAGTGCAAGTACATATTTTAACCCTATCAGGACCGGGTGGGGGGGGGGGGGCACATTTATTATTTTTTTGCCATAATGATTGTTGATATATTTTGGGAAAAGTCAGACAATTTTGCGGTGATCAGGCTAAGCGTTAAAAATAATTGATACCGGGGGTTAGCTGTTGCCATGGCAACCATTTGTTTTACCTTGGGTTACACGATTTTACTGTTTTTTAGTGATTTTTAAAAAAACTTTTTGAACATAATTTCCACATATTTTTGATTTCTTTGCCATAAAAGTGATTGTGATGAGTCACGTGATAGTCTGAATTGGTTTTTGGAATTCAAAATGGCCGCCATTTTGGGCGGCCATCTTGGATTTTGTGTTTTCAGCCTGTAATTAGGGGGTCAAATTTAAATCAATTTTTGTAACAAAAGAATATTTTTAACATGCTAATTTCTTACTTTTCAGACCCAAAAAATATTTGGATTTGTCAACCAAGCTTTATTATTTCTCCCTGGGCCTTTGGCGGCGGCCATTTTGATTTTTAAGTGAAAAAACGCAAAAAACTGTTTTTCGCCAAAAATGGGATAAATTAATGGATTATAACGCACTCAAAGGTGACTCCAGTAACCAAATTAGGTTCAAATTATATTGATCCTGTAAAAATGTGCAAATTTGCCAAGTTTCAAAACATTTGGGAGAAAAATACAGAAGTTATGGGTAAAACACGGTTTTTGACCAAAAATGGGCAACAAACAGCCAAAAAACGCCCTCTAGTGACGATTTTGGGAACTTTTATGACGTCATCATGTAGAACTTAGTGAAATGAACATTTGTGGCAAGTTTCATCAAAATCGGTCGAACCCTTTGGAAAATACGGGGGGGCACTATGTGCCCCTCCCCGGTCCCTGTACATCCAAAAAAAAAAAGCCCAGTCCTGGTAGGGTTACCGGTCAATAGAACACTGAGGCATCGTTGCTTCACCAGTATAACTGGAATCCTGATGCCAAAGGGCTGGTCTTAACAGCTCCTTTGGAAAAGTTCAAAGACGTGCCACCAAATGAATTGTGAGAATTTCTGCCTCATTGGGCATTGGAAAGAACTAGAACTCCTCAGTCTAGAAGTTCGTAGCGAACCCAAGGATTATGTCATTTTTAAAGGACCTTCATGATAATATGACGTCAATTTCAATTAGTGATAAGGTTATCTTTCCTAACACTGACTTCCATAATTCGAGATTCGCAAAAACCAAAAACAAAAACCCGCATGTGGATAAAGAATGACAATAATGCAATCACGGTGAACATTGGTAACAAAACAAGCATTTAATAGTTTAACTTTTATTTGGAATTTGTAAATCAACCCATACCCCGGAGTCAGTCTTAATTTACCTGTGAGTCGTTCTTCCTCAGGCTGAACGAGTTACCAATGACTCCATCGTATTCAACGGTCTGTAGCAGCTCAACGACTAGGTTCCCATATTTCACAGGTCCTGCCTCTGGCCAGTACCGGCACATGGTCTGTATAAAGATTTGAAGTACACAAGATTTCACAAAACTGTTCACAATAACTTGCTCAAAAAAGTATAGGGAAGGAGGTCTCCAAAAAATTAATCTTGTCGAGTGGAGACCCCTCTTAATACAGAAACAAAACAAAACAACAACATATTATGATGACAAGTCAAAGACATGGGTTCTCAATCTTCCGTAGCACTTTACCTTATCGCCTTCATCATACTGGTTGAGCATTACAATACAAGTTGACTTGTGGTCATACGCCAGACGCCAAATATCTGCTTTGGTGTTTGGCATGGGCATCTGCGTGGCAATGTACATGTTCTTTTTGCGGTAACCCTGAGTGAAAACAACATAATTTATATTTGTATCACACAAGAGGTTATACGACAACTGCTGGCCAGTCTTGAAACCAACACCTTAATAAACAATAAGCTCCCCCTTCCCCCACAAAAAAAATAATTGTTGTTCGATTTTGAATCCGTGTGTCTCTTGCAACTGATGGTTATAACAATATCACATAAATAGTGATAATGGTAACGAGGGTATAACAATAAACACATAACACATGATTAGGTTGATCTCTTATTAGTCGTTCTTGTAACCATTTTATAGATCTTTTAGGGATAATAGTTGTTACTTCCTCTGGTTACAAGTCGAACAAGAGTTCTTAGATTCAACCCACAAGCCTCCTGAACGGTTCCCTTTTATAACAAAGAGAGATATAGAAATTCAGCCAAACCTGCCATAACTAGAATCATCAATGCCAATGTTTGAATATTTGTTTTCTTATCCTTTGTGAGCCTGTGCAACTCATACATATACGATTTTTTGTTTGCCACTTTGGTTTTTGTTATTGTTGTTTTAAACTTAATTTGAATTTAAATGTAATGTTTTTAACTCCTTGTACATTGAAGCTCTTTTGGCCTTTGGGCCACTTGTTTCAATTTAATTTTGAACGAATGAATAAATAAACCAGAAATATAGATGCTTACCCTACGTTACATTGACGGAAGAGGCTTTCTTCGATCAAATCATTGGTTTATGTACAAATATTTATTTACAGAATATACCTAACTAGAACTAATAATAATGTAGTGCCTATTTAAATTAAATGGTGTCCTTCAGCCAGACGGTCGCTGTCTAGGAGTGCAATACTGCCGATTCAGTTTCTATCTGGCATTGGGCACCCACTAAATGTCGACTATACGTAAAAAAAACTAGCTGTACTATGAAGTGTATGCACTAAAGGCTGGAGAGCAGTGAGGGGGTCTTTTTCTCTACCTGTGTTTTTAAACCAACATAGGTTATTCTTTCTATTGGAGCTTGTTGCGTGTGGTGTATTTGGTATAATACAAAACAAAGTCAACTTTTAGTTAATGCCTATACAAATGATTACAAAACACGTTTTCCCCTTGCTCTCCCTGCTTTTTAGTTGAAAAGCCTATTGTTGCTATTGTACTCAGCCAATAACAGTCTGTTGCAGCTGTTTTACAGCTGTCAATGGAATTTCACTTCAATCTTTTCAAATCTGTGTTAGCCACGATTGCCCTGCCATCTTACATTTTAAGCAGTACAATGCATGACTTTTATGCACGATGCTCTGATGTTGACGGCAGTGCAGCTTCACAATGCTTTTAGTATACAGTTTAAATACTTTACTGTAAATAAGCAGTACAATGTATGACTTTTATGCATGATGCTGTCTCGTTGACGGCAGTGTAGGCAACAATGCTCTTACTGTAAATAATACGATTCATGAAAATTGTTAGGAAGTAAAAAAAGAAGTGGCCATAAACTTATGTTTGGCCGGAGCAGTTTTTCAAAGTCAGTATTAAGAAAAAAAGTACCAACCGGCAAATATGTTCCATTGATGTAATTGGTATCCTCATTACTTGTGATCGTCGTCAGGAATGGCCTTGATCGGTCAGCTGTATGAGGTCAAATGAAAGGTTTGTTTATAATGCCTGTGTAAGATTGGCTGTTTGGGTTGATAAGATGGTAACACCGTGGGACACTGAATGTACCGTGCTGTAAGTAGATCTGGCTTTCATGTATATGCAGGGTTAAGCTACATTTAGGTTGGGGCTACATTAAAGCACGGGGTTGGAGCTACATTAAAGGGGCACACCGGCTTCGTTGGGCTATTTGGGCTATACAATAGTCTAACATATGACTTAAAAGGTCTTCCTGGAATGGAGAAGAATGGTTCCTAAAAGAAACCATCAAATTTTGCCGTTTTCGAGCATTTTTCGAAAAACGATTTATCCGAACCAAAAAAAGTGGTTCGGATAAATCACGTGATCTTCGGAGTTAGTTTTACTTCCAGCCGTATAAAAGTAAATTACTGAACCAAATTTAAATCTTTATTTGTACAATTATTTATGAGTGTTTGACAAAAAAGACTAAGTATTCAGATTATTGATACAATTTGTAAATAATGATGAAAAATCGGACGTAATATTCGCATTCAGAGAGTCCGTGCAACCGAATTACGGCGCACCAGCGTGGGAGCTCGCGGAACGTAAACCTTGGGGCATACCCCGTACAGCCGGTGCCGTGTCTCGTGGGGCCAGAGAGACAAACCCCGGGGTATGAACTCCCCAGCTTGCCGGTCTAGCCGTAAGCTTAGGAGCTTGTCGGAGGGGTAGTGTGCCAGACCAACAATTACGTTTTTTTACGACTGTTTTAGTCTGTACCCCTAGCTATTATCCCCTAACTATTGTAACGTGTTGCCTGCGTTACACACACGCGGGACGACGACGGGGAATGTTTATCCCTGGAGGTAGAAGTTAGACTAATTTCTACCTCCATGGTTTATCACATACAGCTGATCTATCTACTTCTATGATAACTGCATAATGTCCACCCCCCCCAATTGCCCCAACAACAAACCGGTGACAGTGGCTGCGGCCGGCCAGTGAAGTCATCGCCCGAAAAACAGGAGAATGCCATCGCTAAAGCTGCCAGGAGAAAGGCAATCCGTTTGCAGCGAAGGTGGGAGGCTCGCTTGGCACATGCTGGCTTTCCCTTTGGATTTATCGTGTTTATTTTTTTTTACTTTTTACTTTTCGTTGGACCGCCTTCTGGTTTTTCCTTGCAATGTTTTTTTGTACCGATCCTTGGATGTCGAAGAAACGTTCTGCATTGCAAGTAAGTTCGTCCAGTTCGTCGTACACAGAATACAAACTGTCCGTTTATGTCTGTTTTTTATTTACACGTGAATTTGAAAATTGTACAAGAGGCAGAATTACTGACATTTGACGGTGGGGGTGGGGGGGGGGATGGAAGAGCATAATAGGGCGTGCTATGTCTGAATAATCAGACGTATACAGCACCACGACGACGATTATGTATTTTTTATTTACACGTGAATTTGTGCTGGATGGATATGAAGTCTGGATCCCCATGCCTCGCTATTGAAATAATTCATACTTAAACAGAGCACCAGTCTACTTACAACATTGCGCAACATTGTCACGTAAACTTGACAGTTGCAACGGCTGGAAAAGCGTACAAGCTGACCTTTGACCGTGTTTTGTTTTTTACACATTTTTCGTTAATTACGTGGTATTTTGAAGATTTTTTTTACAACAACCATTTAAATATTATTGTCTGTTATTCCACATCACTAAATTAGGTAAACAGTAAGCCGGTGTGTACCTTTAAGTCCTGGCTTGCATTCAGGTTGTGTGCTATATTTAGGTGTAGCTTAATTAACTTACTCTCTAAATGTAAAATATTAAAAAACACTCATTTTATCCGCCATACCACTCTTGCAAAGACCCATTAGGCGGACAAGTCCTTTTATAGTAAAAGACCGTTCATTTTCAACTTAAATCATAGTGAAATTCGCTCAAATTTCTCTCAAAAATGGCGAGCACGCTGTACTCTCAAAAGAGCCAAACTGACACCACACGGTGGAGAAAGTGAAATTTTCAGCTCTACATTTAAAGAGTACCGTTTGAAAACCTCACCGATGATCAAAACATTGATTAGCCCGATATAGTAAGAACTCCGAAAATATGTCTTTGCAAAATACTTTTATTCTTACATGAACACAGGTCTGAACTCGATTGTTCTATTATAGAACTTCAGCGCTGTAGGGATATTTTTTTTAGTCTGATAAGAAAGTGACTAGGATTTTTGCTCACTTGGTACGATGTCTGGAAATCGGTTCTTTGACACATTCTCCGGAAGTTTTCCTGACTTGCTGCTTTTGTTGAGACTTTTGCCACAGAGCTTGCCCAAAACCTAATGATAAACAAACTTACATCATGTAAAAATTTACACACACATATGTATTTAAAAGACCTACTGATAGTCATTTTTTACCAAGCATGTAAATAACTGCAAAAAACATTCAACATTAATCAATCATCAATCAATTATTGGGCATTTGTTGAGCACCACCACTCTAGTTTCCAATTCCGAGGGGCTAAGCGAAGTATATAAAAAATCAAGACAAAATAATTCACATGATTCTATTTGGAAATAACAAGTGTAATGGACTAAATGTAAGCAAATTCGCAGAGATCTGTCTTAAGCTGGCTTTTGAAGATCTGTAAGGTGTCAAGTGTACGCATGGGGGAGATCATTCAAAAACTTTGTGCACATGGAGCAAAGCTTCCATCATCGGACGAAAAGAAATGAGTTCTATTATCTCAGATTAGGCCGAGGGTGGTATTTACACAACATGTCTCGTGCCTATCGTGAGTTCATTCAAAGGCCATCAACTTTACCTCAAACTGTCTTTCTATCCCCATCGGTTTCAGGGCAGCTACTCGCCGACGATATTCTGTGATGTGGTATGTGGTGTCTTCCGTGAGATAACCCTCAAGGATTGCGTCATAGAGGAATTTGTATTGCTCCTGAAAACAAGAAAATGCATGAACATTTAAGCTTTCGAATACAGTATTATTCAGGACTTGTACGAGTAAGCAGAAATAAAAAAACAGACCAGAAAGCAAAACATATAAAACATGTTGCAATTAAGGTTGCAATATTTATACAATAAGCAATATTTTCTATCATTCAGTGATTTATTTGCACGTTTGCGAACATGCTTATTTCAACGGCGTATTCGAAAAAAATAATAATAAAACAAACAAACAAACAAACAAAAATCTTGAGGAACAGTTCTAGTGTTAACTTAAAAATCAGTCAGTTTTCAGACAGACAACAATTAATGAGCTACTGATAACTAGTTTTTCAGTACTACACTTTAGCATAAAAGAATACAATGTGTATTATAACGGTTTTAGCAGTGAAGTTAAATGTGGAAATAGTTCCGTTGTTTTAAGTTATTTTAAGAACTGTGTTTTAGAAAGAGGTACTTTTTCCATATGAGGTTCATTTCTTGAAAACAAATCTAATAATAATTAAACAATCTAAAAACTAAACTAATTTAACACTTTTCAATGCTTGAGCCTTGTACTTACCACAGTTTGCACTGTCTTGATACGTCGGTGTCGCATCTTGTTTATGAAGCCAAGAACATCAACCTGTCCCTCTTGCTTCATTTGCTCCAACATGGCATCCAGAGTGATGTAGGTCCCAGTACGGCCAACGCCGGCACTGATTAAGGGTAGAACAGAAGATTGGTATTCATCCCAATTTGTTTTATAGTAACAGTCTTATTATGAAGTTCATACAAGAAGGCAGTACCGATCTTCCATAGAAACAGTTCTGTCTAAAATACTCTAAAAGTCGAGAAAATAGAATTTGAAAACACTCATTTTTCGGTTGTGATAATCAAATTAAGGACAATGTGTTTACACCATTTTCACTATTTCTCCTGACTCAGACGACGGATTGAGCCCATGTTTTCATTTTTCCATGTATATATTGAATCACACAAAGTAAGAACACTGCACTATAAGCTTTGTAAATCCTATATTTTACCTTTAAACAACACGACATTTATCAAATCAAAATCGAATACGGCAAACTTATCTGAAGAGTTTGTTTTGTTCATGAGAGAATAACATTTATTTTTAAGGATGTGGGAATCATTCTTCGGTGAGCCGATCCCCAGCAACACACGTGGGTAGTACTTATGGGAGTAGCATGTTTTTAGACTTGAATTTAATCACAAAAATGCTACTAAGAAAAATATGTTAAAATAGGTGCATATCCACCACATCATTTATTTGGTCAGTTTTGTGTTTTCAAAACTCCAATGATACCAAGTAATCTGAACCGACGAATTCTAAGTTGTAATAGCCCATTTGTACTCACTATTAATAGTACTGTGTGTAGAATCAATTTGCTTTTTGATTTATCACATATGCAGCATTTCAAATATACAAACTGTAATTTGAGAAGCATACTTAGAAAACTACTAAATATCTGCTGGCGTATTTCTTGTCAGCAGTGGAGAAATTAGGGTTATTTTTTTTTATATTTATATATATACACACACATATAATACATTGTTTCGGTGTGGGCAAAAGGGGGTACACCATTGTTTCTAGGGGGCACTTTAGGCCAATTAAAATGTTCACTTTTCTTAAGCAAGCCCCCTTTTCGGCGCTTTTGTTACACCATTTACTATTTTTTGTAATATAATCTTGACATGGAGGTAAAAATAAGTACACTGTCTGCGTGTACATAGAAACATAGTTTACGAAATACATTGAAATTACTATGCATAAAGGCTTAACTTTGGTAAATTTTAATCTCTAAAGTCCAGATTTTAAATGGAGGGTGGGGAGGAGTGGGGGGGGGGGGGCGGACATCATAATGTTACGCCACTGTTTGTCAGCCGTATATTAACACATACCTGCAGTGTATCATGGTGCGCCCTTTGTTTGGATAAGCGTTGACCACACGCAGGAAGTTGAGCAGAGGCGTTGGGTACTCAGGTGGCTTCATATCGGGCCATGTATTGTAATGAAACTGCTTCACCAAACGACTCATCTTTTCATTCGTGACCTACATAAAGAAAACCATTCGTCTTCTGAAATAAGGTTTCAATAAATGTAATATGTTTATACATTAATATCAGCAGTGACTATTACTCATCGAGAACAAAGAAAAAAAAATCACCAACTCTTGGAATATCTGGTTTATCTGTGAGATTATTATTGACCCTTGAGTTAGATCCCCGTGCTGCCACTTCCCAGGTTATATCCATATGGTTGTATCGTTTAATGGGGTGTGATCCCTGGCCGGCTACAGGGCAGTAACTGGTGAATGGCTTCTGACAGGCACCCCTGAACAAAGTATATTGACAAAATAGGGATACCACCACCATTAGGGCTAGATAGCTGACTTGGTAGAGCGTTGGTACGAGTAGCTGATGGTCACATGTTCAAATCCCACCCAAGTCATTTTTTCTTTTTATACCCCCAAATACATAACTCTTGAAACAGCAAATAGAACTATAAATGAGATGTTCGTAAAAAGGAACACATGGGGGTTTCAGCTTCATAGATAAAACCGGAACGAATTTTAGGTTATGGAAATTAACATGTCCTGAAGTTGAAAAAATACTAATTTTTTTTACGAATAATCTAATAGGTATAATGAAACTTGACACTTAATGATGTCGTGATGACGTCATCTGTTTTATTGAACAAGTTGTATTAAGCTTTGTAATGATATACAAATTTTCCATAGGGACGTGGCAATGTTAAGTTTGGTGTTATCTTCTTGCAAAAGTCGTATGCAATAGACTGGGCAAGTCTTACACAAATTTGAACATCAGTGACCCTGTCCATTCTTATCATAAATTGAGTTTTCCGTATGTGCGAATGTTTGTTGATGTATAATGTAGTTATGATTATAAAAATATTATAATCATAATGTTGGGAGAACTAGCGATGAATTTATTGTGAAAGAATAAATTGAACAAATCAACGAAGGAAATGGAGAATAAGACTTGAACTCACTTTTTGGAAGGGCCTACTTTTTTAAACCGTTGAAAAGTTTAACTAATTCACATTCATTTTATTGTAATTAAACCTCGGTAATGGTTGCACAAACTCGGTCAGATTTTAAAAAAATCAATTCATTTCAATCACTATTTTATTTTCGTTTCAAGTTATAATTTTGATTCAATGTTGTTAGTTTAAAACAATTGAGCCTTCTTATAATTATTTAAAAACTGGAATTGTATTCATTCACAAACATGTGTATATCTATATGGCTACGAAAAAAATTATGTTTGGGAAGTAAAATAGCATTGAAATTATGATACTAAAATATATCAAAATAAATCTAACAAACCAACAAAGATAACCCGACAAAGATAAATCAGATTAAGGAGCCTTGATCTTACTTTTCGGTTACTTGAAAAAAATTCAAAATGTTTGCCAATCTTTTTTTTTCAGATTAAAATTTCTTGTTGATAATTTTACAATATTGTACAAAAACTGAAATGGTATTCATAAAAAACTATGGATGTTCAAAAATGTTGTGACAAAAGGCTTGAAAAAAAGAAAGAGCTGAACTCATCAAAAACCGGCTTAGTTTGACTTGTTTGTATCTTTTTGAAGAATTCGCGCGAGTCTAAGCAAGCAAATAAGCAACCACGAGCTATAGACTGCAGCAGTAACCTACCTCGTGTATGTCAAATAGACGGACTGTGTAATCAAGATAAACGTCCTCTTTGACTGTTGTTACATTGATGCCAGTGTACGCAGTCGGCCCTTTATCTGCCCAGTACTGCAGACACTTCATCTAAAATAACACAACCGAAATTTAGGTCAAAAAAGAAACAATTAAACCATGCTCCGTAAACTTAACTCAAAACCCCCCAAAAATGACCTCGATAACGATACACACAAGAACAGAGATCCTACTTGATCATCATTTGTTACTTTTCCCCAGTTTTAGTTGGAACAAGTCTCTGACGTAACATTTTAAAACTGTAATAATGATGGGAAAAAAACAAAAGAAATAAAAAAATACGCAGCTACGATTGAGTGGTATTCCTGTGAACTATACTTATTGCTTTGCTGTTCATGCACTACCCCGATTGATAAAACATACTGGTGCTGATTCGTCAAACTGTAAAAGTATAAATGCAATTGTAGTTACCTTTCCTTCCTCCACCGGGTTTGTTAACATGACGATTTTATCCACATTCTGCTGCCAAATCATTCGCCAAATGTCTTTGATGGATTCTTTGTTAGGTCCTGAATAAAGGTGAAATGAGCGACCGTTGGTTAGAGGTATTTTATATTATGCATTTTTGGAAGAATAACTTCGTTGCCATTTTCTAGTTTTCCAAATACAAACCCTGCAACGAGTTGATGAACATTTCATCATAATTATGTGATTCCGTTTTTAGTGAAAATAACAAAAACCTGTTTATGTTTTGTAAAGCCTTTTGTGCACGTCCACGTAGGTGCTTTTTCGAATTTGAGGCAGTCAAAATAAGCAATGGTGATTTAATGGAGGAGGGTCTGAAAACGCTTTGATCTAAACTTTGACAAAATTATTAGACAAAATATTTTCTCTTGGAGATAATTTTGGTTTAAACTTTGTTGGGAGTGAGCTTTGAGACTGAAGCTTATCAATATTGTTTTCGATAATTGCCAATACTTTTTAATCAATATTTGCAGCTTAATCCTTCGGACAATGGAAACAAGTAATAACTAATTACAAAATACACTACCTTGACTTGCTATGTACTTGTCCTTTGCCTTGTATCCCTGGAGAATAAAAATGTTCACCATATTTAAATCAATTTTGTTTTGGTATTTGTCTTTTTTTCGTAAAATACGTTCCTACACAAAGCCTAAGTTTGTTTTTTATTACAAATACTCATCAAATTCTTGTAAAACATATTATTATTATTATTATTATTATTATAGTTTCAGATCTCTGTCTGTGAGACTGGGATACTCTAACAGTTGTTTTAAGTGATGTTTTAAAATAATATTAAACAATAAACCATAAGGGAAACTGACCGGGTAAATTTGTACGCTATCAAATAACATATACTTTTAGCGATCTTACATCAATGTAGCACGCGTTGATGTAATCAGAGTGTGGGTCATTTTCCAACGGCTCCAGCACAACACGGCAGTGGTCATCTGTAAATACAAAGTAAATGCATTCAATTGGTCCCTATTGATCGAATTTTAACAAATTTTGAACCGATTTTAAGATTAAAAATGATCAACTAATAAGAAGATACGGCAGAATAATCTTTCTGTACTAATGAATGAATTTCCGGTGCTATTAAACGGTATAATTTTAACGTCTCATTTCGTTTTTGTATTTACAAAATTAACGGTTTTTTTTATTAGTTAAATAACATTTTAAATCGTAATTTAGCATTTTTTTAACATGCAATTTTCCAAAACGGACTGGTTCGGGTAGAATCGGATCTTGTCAAAACAACTTCTAACAAGTTTCTTTTAAGTTGAACTTTAAAAGTGAACACCTTACAAATCAGTTTTTAAAGAATATGATTAGCAACATTATCTATAGAAAAATTCACTTAAACAACATTAACTTGAGGAAGAAAAAGTAGAAAACAACAAACAAAATAAACTGGCAGTAACAACAACTCATCACGAAGAGAAATAAGAGCAAATAATCCATACAAGCAATGACGTTCGCATAACGGTTCTTGGCCTTGTTTTCTGGCTTTCTTGCCACAGTCCACGGATGTAACTGACCGTCGGGAAGAGTCTTTTGATGAAAAGAAAGAAAATATAAGAAGAGACTAATAATAGTAATAATACAAAACAAAAATATAAACAATAAAAAAATCCTTCAATGACGAGTCTGTAAGTTGTGTATATAAAAATGAAGTTATTTTAATATGTTGATGTGTTTTGTACTTATAATTGATGATGACATAATTTACAAGAACTACGATGTAGTCATTTACATTAGTGTTAACCTTTTTATCTCGCCATAGTTCCTCTAAATATTTTGAAATTAAAAGAGTAGGAAAGATGACACTTTTGTATTTCTAGAAAGAACACACCACCTTTTGATTCCACCCTTATCTCTCCTAGATTTTCAACCTATTAGTGCCTAAAACATTTCTTAGTTAACTGATGTAAATATTTGTAGCAGGTGACAAAACTAATTAGTTTTGAGCTCCACTGACATTTGAAAAGCGAGGTCCAGCGGGGCAGGGGATCCCTGGCATATCGGTTTGCTTTTGAGGAATTTATTGAAAAAAATGAAGTAATTATTGCATCAGGGATAAAGAACAGTCAAAAGAATTTGGGCCAACATTAAAACAGCATGGTATATTCTGTACTTTGCTGGTTGTGCTGATAAAAACAGTTCAAACTGAGTTCAAACTCCACATTGGGGTGCCTGCGGGTTTTATCAGTACGATTAAAAAAATAATTCAATTTAAATCTACCTTGTAATCGGCATCAAATCCTTCATCAGCAGCTGCCAATTTCTTCATCTGTATATACTCCTCGAGCTTCTCCAAACGGATCGGTGGTGGGTTTTTAAATGGTACTTGTACTTTTGGCTTGCGGGTCTGGGATGGTGTACTAGATGGCGTAGGAATGTCTACTGCGGCAGATTCAAGACACACTGATGAAGAATCTTCGTTCACTGCAAATTAAGTAACCAATGTCAATCCAATTAATAGGGGCAAAACAGGTAAGAAGTAAATTCTGATCACTTCCAATGAGAGACTTTTGGGGAAACTAGGTGGCAGAAGACTGACCAGGTAAATCTAAATCTCGAAATTGTGCGAATTCTCACAACAAAGTAAACAATGTAAACTAAACTGCCACAACCTAGCTTTCCTTAAGTCTCCCGTTGAATTAACAATAGGTCGTTGCACAATAATTTATATGTCATGTATTTTTGAACACAACCTTTTTTCATGGTAAACCAGAGCTCAATAAATTGTTTTAATTTTGATTGATTAATTGATTGATTGACTGACTTATCTTCTCCCTCTATCCTACAATTGAAGCTTTAATACAATTAATAAGAAAACTTTCTAAAAACTAGACATAAAACGGCTTTTAGGGTTACGGCAATCTGGGACAGATACTTGGAAATTAACTGGCCTATCGATTGCTCCATACTTGCTGAATTGTTTGAAGGGAACGGAATATTCATCGACGTGATATTTTGTTCCCTCGAAATGTTATTTTAAGGTAACAACAAGTTTTTCGAGGAAACGTATTCATATTTTGAGAGAACAAAATTGTTTTCAATTTGTTTAACCCTTTCTATTTTTCTTTCCCTTTCCCTTCAGGGGCTCCATTGTTTGACCGTTTGAATTGGAAATCCTTATTATTTAAAAGGGGTGAACAATCGTTGATTTACCGATAGTTTTACGGTGATGTACCTGGCATAACGGGGTCAAGTATTTCCTCCAAAATGGGTTGGATTGTTTAGTGGGGTAACCGTGGTTACAGCATAGGTCAATTTGTTTTGATAAAAGTCTTACTATAAGCAAATAAACTGCACATAATTCCCCATAAATACCTGGTACAGCATTTACATTAGATCTCTGTGGTGGGCCTCTTGGCTGCATTACGTCGTCAAGCTCAACCGGTTTTCCTGCCTGGCTATCTTGCCTCCTCCTAAAACATGGGGGTAAAAATTCATATTGAATGGCTTACCTTGAAAGAAAACATATTAAATTCGACCAAACTGTAACATAATAAAGGAAATACGCAGTGAATACAACATGTACCAGTCTGATACTGTAATCCATTTCAGTAGGCCCACATGAAATATTTTTCGGTCATCAGAAAGTTTTTTAAGTGTTGTTTTTATTTCGTTTGTCAACTGAAGCAAAGTTCAATAAGCAATAACTCATAACAATTCTTATACAAAAAACGAATGTAAGTTAAAGCGAAGAGATTGTAAAACATGAGATGAGATGAGAGAGAAAAAATATACATTGTGCAAAGTTGTCCGTGTAGTTTGTTGGAAATCTCCGTATTATACGATATCACATTGGTGCACATCCACAAAAAGACCACCGATTACGAACAACATAGCATTGTAGCAGATCTTTGTTGATATTGTATTGTACAAACCCTCTTTTCATTTCACTTACAAACCACTCGACAACAGACCGATCCATTAAGCCACACCCACTGTACATCATCACTGTACACGTGGGAAGCACATATACGTCTCTTCAATGCCACACTGAACGCCATGAACGCGCGCGCTATAACTATGCGCACGCATGTTTACAATTTCTAATAGATTTCTTATCGTGTCGGACTTTTGTCGGACTTTCGGTGGCGTAGCTAAGGCTGTGATTGGTCAAGACGTTAGAGGGCGGGGCTGAATGGATCGGTATATATTGATGTATAAATACAAGTACGTGGTTTTCAATCCAGGGTGGTCACAAACCGCTAAGACTAGTCTTATCTCGAGTTAGGATGAGTAACTAGTCCTAACTTATAGGACTTGTCATAAGTTATAGGACTAGTTTTGTGAAATCCGCCACAGGGAAATTAATGGTGTGTGTGTGTGGTGGGGGGGGGGGGGGGGGGGCATGTATCCATGATGTGATTGCAATATGTAATTATTGTTGTTTCAGATTACATTCTTTAACCTTAAAGGAAAATATTATTTACAGTATGTTACCTTCTGTAGAGTACGATGACAACAATGAGAATGGCGACTATGATGACAACAGCTACCAAAGCACCAACAATTGCCCCCGCAAACGAGCCTGGTGCTTTCGTGGTTACTACAAGGAGTACAACACAACGAATTGTAAATTCGAACGTTGAATGTAAAGAAAGACCTAAACAGACGTCTTGGACCAAGACTTACCTGTTACGGGCTCCGAATATGTCACAGATGCATCCTGAGAAAGCAATGCAGACATAAAAATAGATCAACTTCGTTACATACTAACGACATGGCATGAGCCCAGGTAGGTTGATTCATGTGAAATGTGTTTTTGCCTCCAAATATTATTATTGCTGTACCTTGATATCCAACACTTAAAATCTCTTCACAAACAACGCCCCTGCATAGATTGACGATTTGCTTAAATTTTACACTCCTCGCAAACTCCGTTCTGACAATTCAAACCACCTCATTCAGCCTACAAATCTAATCGTTCATGGGTGACCGGTCTTTTTTTCATGCTGCACTGTGTCTTTGGAATGAATCGCCATTACATGTCAAATCACCGGTTCCTTTGCTCCAATTTAAGAAAAATCTAAAAACTCATCTTTTTGAAGAAGTTCTTGCATGATATTGTTTTCTGTGTTTTCGGCTGTATCGTTGTATTTTATAATTGAGTTGGCGTTATGAGCACTATTGTGGATTGTGTCGTCGTCGTCGTCGTCGTTGTTGTTTTTGTTGTTGTTCTTGTTGTTATTGTTGTTGTTGTTGTTGTTGTTGTTGTTGTTGTTGTTTGGGATACACTGCCTGGAAGTGATACTTGGATTTAAAACAGTTACGATTGCTTAATTACCGGCACCTCATTTGGTGCGTATGGTGTAGTCGACGCATTACCATTTCATTTGTGTGTTTATCTTTGATGGGTGTGTTTTTTGTACAATTTATTCAGCTATTTAACGATATGAAATAAAAATCACTGTACTAGAAATATCGCATCTCCTGTTACATGTTCCTTTTCCGAAATGAACGGATTTCGACGGATGGCTGTTCTTTTTTCTCAATATGCCTTTAGTTCTGACACATTTTTGTCAGTGCATTTTGGATAAGCAAATAGTACAGGCTTACTTTGGCTGAACCATTAGTGGAAAGTGGTACAACACAATTTACGTGACGGAGTCAAAGTTATACTTTGTTTTAGCTTTTCACTGCAACACAGTAATGGTAAACACACTTAACCTTTTTTCTGAATCTTTATAAACGTATTAAGCTTGGCTTAGGCCTATATTAATTATTTGTTGTTGTGTAATTTGTTATGTAAATACGTTGTGATCCAGCCTGGTGCTCCCCACTTTTAAATATTTTCCCCGACCCAATAAATAGTTATATTTATTTAATTGTTGCCGCACCTGTTATTACCTTTTTGTTTTTGATTTGTAAATTTGAGATGTATTCTTGCCTTTTTAAGATCTTGTGGTTTAATTTACTGCCCAGACCTCCCTGAATTTTGGTCAGAATGTCGATATAAATCATTTAGAATGTGTGTTTTTTAAACAACAATTTCAAGCGTTTTAGTTAATGTAATTTCATTAATTTTTTTTCTGTTTTGTTTTGTTTACTGTTAACGTTTTTTTCTGGATTAATCTCTTTTTTATTTTCATGTAATATCGTCGCAATTCAGCCGTTAACTGCGATGCTTAATTATAAATCCACCATTTCAAATGAAACAATCAAAATAATAAATAGATGTAGTGGTTGACGCACCGTCCCATTGCCTTTGCTGACTGACCCAACCCTAATGCTGTACTTTGCACCAGGATCCAGTGGTGCATTGTAGTACCCGCCATAAATCTTGCTATCTCCAACTACGAAAGAGTCTTGAACCATCTCCTTCTCGATTTCAGCTGCGATGTAGTCATCGTTAGAGTCCTCGTAATGCATGGGAACTAAAGCTGCCCTCTTAGTCTGGGATGTCACCCTCTTTACGTGTATCACGTAAGATCTGCACAAAGAGAAACCAATGGAAATTTAATCAAAAGTACATCAGTGTTTCTTGTGGAAAGTATTAATTTCCATGCATTTTCTATGGTTTTTCAAACAAAAAAGAATACTATACAGCTAACTTGTGCACAATTCATCAATATTAGCAGTCACATTTGGTTAAAAAAAAGACAGAAAAACGGTGATCGTTTTTTTCCACTCATGGATTTTGTATTGCGTTTTTTTTTAATACGGCGATCGAAACAAGCGGTGGTGATAACTTTGTATGGGGCTTTCGAATGCTTTTAATCATTCAAATGTAGTTCAGACAGAAATATTTCTCTGAATGATTAGTGGTACTTACCTGAACTTTCAGATTGTTTAAACTAATTATTTTTTGATAACTGCTCGATGCAGTATTTTTTTATTTGATAAACGACTAATATAAAGGACTCCATGTATGTACATTCAACTGATCTTCTGATACAATTTGTATAAACAAATAAAAAAACAACAACAACAAATAAAATTAATTGATTTGATATTTGTAATTAGTTTAAAAAAGGAGTAATATTTTGGTTTTTACACTTGCAGCGATGTATGGGATCATCGTCTATTCAGTATGCCAACCAACTCTTAATAGTTGGTTTAACATAAAGCAATGTAAACACATCTTTGTTACTCTTATTTTGTGAAATGTACTTAGTCTAAGCCATATACATCACTACAAACATTAAAACAAGCTACTCGTCAACTGAAAAGAAAAGTTTTCTTTATTTCAGTGCTCGTTTCAATGAATCTTTAAAAATCACATGAGGGTTATTATGATCTCAAAAAAGCAAACCATACGAGAGTATTTTACATCGGACGGGTGTATACAACTTATTTGACTTTACATTTTACAGCAGTATTTAATACAATTGATTTATATACTCATTGTATGAGGCACGCTTATAATAGCCACCTAACAGGATGTTACATTGACGTTACATTTTTCTGCTATTAAAAACCACCGATCGATTATAATTAAATATTACTTACGTGACGAGAGTATCGTTGTCAATGGGTGTTAGATTGATGGCGACGGTATTTTCTGTGGCTTCATTTTGCTTTGTTGGTGCTTGGGGTTCGAGTGGGCCTGTGGAAGATAATTTATTATACAGGTGGTAAAGAGTAAAGGTTGACCAGATATTTGTTTTTATTTTTTTACTTTTTTTTCCCAAAGAAGCATGCCATCGTCTGTTTTACTCGATAATCTAGATAATCTTAAAATCTGTATCACTGAAGCACGTCTCTCACAATGGTCACTATGTTTATGATTTATTACTGTGAACAAAAAACGATTACAAGAAACATACAAGCAATCAATAACAACAACAACAACAACAACAACAACAACAACAACAACAACAACAACAACAACAACAACAACAACAACAACAACAACAACAACAACAACAACAACAACAACAACAACAACAACAACAACAACAACAACAACAACAACAACAACAACAACAACAACAACAACAACAACAACAACAACAACAACAACAACAACAACAACAACAACAACAACAACAACAACAACAACAACAACAACAACAACAACAACAACAACAACAACAACAATAATAATAAAAATAATAGTACAAAACAAATTATACTAGAGCTAGTGTGCCTCATTAAAAACACAATAATCAGCCCTTAGAATACAAATAAATGTAAAAAAAAAAACATACATTTTTATGTTTTCATCAAGTGGCCACTACTGACCGATAGGTGATCACTGGCCAAAATCTGTGAACACCTCAAATGTAGTTCGAGCCAATGAAGCATTAAACCAAGTTAGGAGGCAATCGGCTAACGAATGTGGGAGAAGCATTTTGTAAATATTCAACAAATGACCACTACTGAACACAAGATGAATATTTGCCAAATGTTATGACCATCCCTAGATAGAGAATGTGTAAAGGATTAATCTGACCAAGTTTGATTAAAGTCTGCCAAATAGTATAAGAGTTAAAGCCCTTTTTTGGATTACGTGACCGTTTGACCAAAGACAGCAAGAACTAGAGAACAACTGTGCTCTGAGAGCACGAACCTTAGTCGTCGGTTGTTATGAAATCGCAGCGAAAGTGCGCCACCGCGCGGCGAAAAAGGTTGCTCTCACTTGCTCGCCATCAAGGCTAATATCGGATGGTGAGTTTCTCCTATTTCATTGAAAGTTATTGATTAATATAATTATGTAATGATAAAACCCAGTGTATAATTGTTTCATATGAATGATAAAGAATATTAATCGTTCATATTTGGAACAATATTGCAGTTTAGTTATCGTGAATTTTTAGCCGAAACTTGGTCACGATTCTTCATGTGTCGGAAATACCATCCATATCCTTACATGCACAAACCTAATGGGAATTTAATTGTAGTGTATTTCGAATGAGAAGTCAATCGCCTTTTGATTTAGTAATCCCTGTGTCTTTTCTTTGGTTTTTTCAGACTACTACTATTACTACTACACATGTATTCCTTGATTTATCAACCACCCATCTACCAATACCGAGTGATCCAATTAGCCCAGAATTAAACCGATCATCATTACTGTTCCTGATTATAAACTGATTACGCTTGATTATCTCCTGTGGCTGTTATTGATTACTGTGATTAAACTTTGGACAAATCATCGAATGCTGACTCGTTTGCTTATTTTTCATGGTGACCCAGACGTGATCCTCATACCATGGATGGCCACGTACCCCCTCCAAGCCTTGCGAGCCGGCATTCAAATAAGTCAACCAAATCAATATTAAGCCACCACTCCAAGAAATCAGCCCAATCCATATTAAGCCAACAAAGTAGCCTAAGCGTCAGTCTACTTTCCGTGAGAGCCCGGATCCAAGTTGCTGCCAGAGAAAAGGAGTTAGCTGCCACTCGAAAGAAAGCAGAAATTGAAATGAAAGCTCGAGCAGAGAGAGAGGAAATAGAGGAGGAGCTTTCGGCAGCACAAAGGACCCATGAAGAATTTGCCCTACACCAAAAAAGGATGCGCATAGAGCAACATAGGAGACAAGAGGATGAAGAATTGGAAATGGAACAAGCCCGCATGGATGCTGATCAGGCAGAACAACGAATCCTGAAGAGAAAACAGGAGTTTTCCAGCCAATTGGAACTTGAGAAACAAATCACAGATGCAGAATTCAGCCTTGCTCAAGCCAGAATAGAGTCTGCCATCCTCACTGGGACTGAGGACAATGAGATTCATTTTACTGATAGTGGTTCTTTAACAAATGTCAGTATGTCCTTGGACCATACTTCTAGGGTTCTTTCTAATGACTCCCCTATCGTGACATCACTACCCGATAAGCCACATGAGTTGAGCTTGCGCTCGGTGCCTGCACTTTGCGTTTCCGCCGCACCTGCGTGCACACTTTCTGCTAGCAAGCCAGCGGCTAGTTTGACGCCCTCCCAAACCATAACAGTTAATTCTGCTTTTTCAAGAGCTCAACCCAGAGTCACGTACACAGTTGATGACACTCCCCGACTGTGGTCTGCCACCCCACTCCAAGCATCTAAAGCCACACCCAGTACTGGACCGATGCCACTTCCTGCTTCTTCCTGCTGCACTAGCAACCCAGCTCCCTTGGCGTCCCTGGTAATGACCCAGACACATCCCATTGGACAACCTCCGTTTACTGCAGTGGCAGAGCGCTCGATTGTTCCCTCTGTGTCAGATTGTGGCATAAATAACCAATGATGCTCAGCTCCATGTTGGTGGCAACCGCAGGTGGACTGAACATGGAAGTCCCTCACTTCAGCGGAGGTGATCCGTCAGAATATCGATGTTTCGAGACAATGGTGGATAGCTGTATCCGACCACTAGTCCATCTTAGTGAAATTCAGAAGTAATTCATTCTGAAGTCCAAGTTGAGTGGTCAGCCGAGCAAGGATATTAAAGGCCTTGAGCACAATACACAATCCTTTACCAAGGCAATGGCTGTGTTGAAGAAATTATATGGTGACATCGGAATCCTCATTAGAACAAAAATTGAAGAGATCACATCGTGGCCAAAACTAAGAGCCCACGACTCCAAGGGGTAGCATCTACTGTCTCGGCCTTAGTAACTCAACTCCAGAGTGCCCCTGAGGGACAGGCAGAATTAAAGGCAAATTCTACTGCTTGCATTCTATACAGCAGACTTTCCCCAATGCACCAGACAGCATTTTTGAGAAATATGCAGAAGAAAGATGTGAAGAATTTCTCCCTGGAAGACATCAACAAGTGGTTGCAAGAAACCTCAGAAATTTCTCGCAAAAAGATGCAGCTGGAAGAAAACCGACAAACCGATTCTCAAATTACCAACCGAGCCAAGCGAGGGAAAGGAGCCATCGTATTCTATTCAAAAACAAGTACTAGCAGCTCACAGAGCAGTACTACTCCCCGGTCAAAGCATGGACAAAGTAATGCCCCAAAGCCTCAACAACACAACAAGAAGTTCATCCGGAAATGTCTTCATTGTGATGGGGAGCATTGGTTGTCCCGGTGCTTTGATTTCAGGAAGCTATCCCTCGCTGACAGGATGAAATGGATAAAAGAAGGTAACGCTGTTGGAAATGTGCCCGGCAGCATAAAGAGGGCCAAAAGTGTGATCTGCGCAAGCCGTGCAGGGAGTGTGACCAAACCCATTTGACCATCCTTCATGATCTTGTAGTCCAACCAGGGTACGGGGTCTATTATTCAAAATTCGACCCCAACATTTCCATTTTTTACGGTGATGGGAATCCTTGGCTCCTCCGCGATGTGTGCATGAAAATCCTGCTAATTACTTTGCATGGTAAAGGTACTAAGTTGGAAACCTATTGTTTACTTGATGATGCATCCAATTTCACCATGATCCTTGACGAGGCTGCTGAACAATTGGGACTCGGGGGTCGGAATGCAGTGATGCCCATCGCCACGGCCAGAGAACAGTGTACCCCTTGTAGAGGCAGGATTGTCAACCTCGATATTTCCCCAGCAACCAATCCAAAGCATCGAATTAGCATATCTAATGTGTTTTCATCCAAGATGCTTAGACTGTCTGAACATTCCATACCAGCACAGGCCTTACGACAGAGATGGGCTCATCTAAAAGAAGTTCCCCTGAATGAGTGCAAAGATGTGAGACCGCTCCTACTGATAGGCAGTGATCATCCTGAGCTGGTGGTGCCATTGGAGAGCCGCTTTGGTCCCGATGGTGCTCCTGTGGCAGTGCGGACTGAACTTGGTTGGGCAGTGCAAGGGCCCACCATGAATCACAAACACCGTGGTGAAATTAACTATATGTCTGGACCCACACCTTCTGATGCAACCCTACATGAAGGTGTTTGCAAGTTATGGCATCATGACTTCAAGATGTATGCTGAGAGAAAGCAAGTAACCCGGTCCAAGCAAGACCAACGAGCCATAGATCTTCTTGAAACCAAGTCTACCTATGCTGAAGTGGACGGTATCATCCGAGTGGCAACCCCACTTCTCTGGAGGCAGGATGATGAAAATCTCAGGAGTCCGACAAGCTCTGTTATGCCAACCCTTCGTCGAAATGAGCAACGCCTTGTGCGAGATCCAGAGCTTGCAAAGGTTCATTGCACTAAGATAGAGGAACTGAAGGAAGCCGGACTAGTTCGAACTGTTTCTGATAAGGAGAAAGGGAAAAATGCTGGACGTCAGTGGTATATACCTCATCAAGTTGTCAGACAGAATGGCAAAAGTCGACTTGTGTTTAATTGCGCCTTCAAGTATTGTGGCCAATCCTTGAATGATAGACTCCTACCTGGTCCCATACTTGGTTCATCCCTGATAGGTGTCCTGTTGCGATTTCGGCAACATTTTGTGGCTGTCTCAGGTGATATTAAAGCAATGTTTCACTGTGTCTATACCTTGGAAAGTGATCGCTGCATGCTCAGATTCCTGTGGAGGGCGCTTCACACTGAAGCTGAACCTGAGGAGCTGGAGTAGAACGTACTTCCATTTGGAACAACTTGCAGCCCCTGCTGTGCTTCGTTTGCTCTACAAAAGCACGCAAAAGAGAATGTTAAAGACCCTGACATACTGCGAAGTGTCACCAGCGCATTCTATGTAGACAATTGTTTGGATGGAAAGGCAACCATAAATGAGGCCAAGGAACTAGTGCAGAAGCTGTGCAAATCCCTTGGAGAAGGAGGATTCCCTATTGTCAAATGGGCAAGTAATGTGCCTGAAGTTGTGGCTGACCTCACAGCTGCTGCCCGATCTGAAAGTACTGAGAGATGGCTCAATCTCAATTACACTTCGCCAGAAGAGGCTGCCTTGGGCCCAAGATGGAATTTTGGATCGGACTCCTTTAGCTACCAGTTGGAACTCCACAATTGGCCTGCGCTCACCAGAAGAGCGGTGCTAAGTGACGTGATGAGATGTGCGGGAAAAGATCCCTTGGGCTTCCTGATGCCCTTTATGATGAGATGTAAGATGCTGCTCCAGGAGCTGTGGAGGAAACCCTGGGGGTGGGATGACCCAATTCCAGACGAGGGTGAGACAGGCCTGGGTGCCCAGCATTTGAGGTGGCGAGCAGAAATCGCTGATCTTCCTGGCATTAGTTTTTCCCGTTGCTACCTACCAGAAAACTTCGACCCTGATGGAGTAAAATACCAACTCCATGTGTTTACAGATGCCTCGGAGAGAGCGTATGGGGCAGTTGCGTATCTTCGATCTACAGCTACCAATGGTGAAGTGTCTGTGCGCTTTGTGATTTCCCGATCACGTCTTGCCCCAAAGCGTGTGCAGACAATGCCACGATTAGAACTCCTAGCAGCTGTCTGTGGAGCCGAACTAGCAGAACTGGTTGAGAGTGAGATGAAAATGACCCTCTCGATCATTTGCTGGGGTGACAACACCACCGTACTTACTTGGATCAAGTCCGAGTCTTGCCGCTACAACCGCTTTGTTGGGGCACGGATCGCAGAGATTCAACGGCTGACTGATCATGCCACATGGCGATATGTGAATTCTGAGCAGAATCCAGCTGAAGAAGCCAAGTCTGAGCTAAAACAACAAGGGTTCAGTGCCGTTACCCTGGCAACTAAAGACAATCATCCAACGATGGATGCTACCAAATACCTAACTTGGGACGAATTGGTAGAATCAACTATCGCAGTCAGATATGAATCAAAAGGAGAGGATAAACCAGAACTACTGAGTGCTGATGACTGGCAAGAGAGTGAGAAGTTACTCTACCATCAGGCTCAGTCTGAAAGTTTCCCGAGTGAACTGACTGCTCTCTCCTTCAAGCAAGATGTCTTAAGAAAGACCGTCTGGCTGACCTCTCTCCAGAGTATGACCAAGTTGACCGCCTTATCCGCGTCGGTGGTAGACTCCGTCGAGCACAGGTACTTGATGAAGGGACTAAACATCCCATCGTGCTTGACCCTCATCACCCAATTGTACAACTCCTTATCCAGGCTGCAGACACACGCTTGGGGCACTGTGGAGCAGAAGCTGTCCTGGCTGATTTGCGGAGACGTTTCTGGATCCTACGTGGTCGACAGTCAATTAGGAGTGTCCAAACTCGTTGTGCAGGTTGTCTGAGAAGACGAGGACAGCCCGCCATCCCCAGGATGGCTGACTTGCCTCCAGCTCGATTGCGAGTTGGAAAGCCTCCATTCTATTCAACTGGTACTGACTGCTTTGGTCCCTTCACAGTCAAAATTGGTAGACGCACTGAGCAGAGATGGGGGATTACATGGAAATGTGTGACTGTGAGAGCCGTCTATCTCGACATCTTGGAATCGATGGACACGGATGCATTCTTGATGTCGTTCAATCGCTTTCGCTCTCGACGTGGTACCCCACATGAGATTCTTTGTGACAACGGGACGAACTTCAAGGGAGGAGAGACTGAGTTGAAGAAGGCCTTCAAGGAGATGTCCCCCAGTTTGCAGGAGAGACTGGCTAAACACCAGGTTCGTTTCAAGTTCAACCCTCCTGCTGCACCTCACTTTGGTGGAACCTGGGAGCAGGAGATCCGGTCGGTCAAGAATGCTTTATACGCCATCCTTGGGAAGCAGTCAGTAACCCCCGCTGTATTGTATACCATGCTGGTTGAGGTGGAAGGCCTTATGAACTCAAAGCCCCTGGGTTACGTGTCCACAGATGTCTCTGATCCTGATCCGATTACTCCCTTTATGCTACTCATGGGGCGGCAAGACCATGCACCACCACAAGTTGTTTACCCAGAGGAGGACATTCTCAGCAGAAAGCGTTGGAGACAATGCCAAGCCCTGATGCAGAGATTTTGGAAAGAGTTTGTGCAGTCGTATCTACCTGCCATGCAGGCACGTCAGAAGTGGCGCGGTGAGACTACAAACCTCTGTGTTGGTGATGTCGTCCTGATGATTGATTCCCAGCAGGTCAGAGCTTGCTGGCCTGTGGGCAAAGTCATTCAGGTAATACCTGGCGATGATGGGAGGGTGCGTGCCGTCAAGGTGCAAACTGGGGACCGGGTACTCACGCGCCCTGTTGCCCGTTTGATAAAGATTCCGGCGGTCCCAGATGAGAATGAGCCGGCCGAAGCCATCCCGACCGATGATGCCGAGAAGTAGACTTCTGAGAATCTGGAAACCTCTCCTTCAGTAAAGTTACAGTGTTACACCCTTTAAGGGGCGGCCATTTTGTTTTTTAAAGTTGTTGTTTTTGTAATTTTTGATTTAATCGACAAATCTAACTGATCTCATGTTGATCCCAATTTTGCTAATTCCTTTGTTTTTGTAAACTATTGCGCATAGTTTAGGGGCGGCTGTTATGAAATCGCAGCGAAAGTGCGCCACCGCGCGGCGAAAAAGGTTGCTCTCACTTGCTCGCCATCAAGGCTAATATCGGATGGTGAGTTTCTCCCATTTCATTGAAACTTATTGATTAATATAATTATGTAATGATAAAACCCAGTGTATAATTGTTTCATATGAATGATAAAGAATATTAATCGTTCATATTTGGAACAATATTGCAGTTTAGTTATCGTGAATTTTTAGCCGAAACTTGGTCACGATTCTTCATGTGTCGGAAACACCATTCATATCCATACATGCACAAACCTAATGGGAATTTAATCGTAGTGTATTTCGAATGAGAAGTCAATCGCCTTTTGCTGTTTAAACTGCATAATTGATTTAGTAATCCCTGTGTCTTTTCTTTGGTTTTTTCAGACTACTACTATTACTACTACACATGTATTACTGTTCCTATTACTGTTCCTGATTATAAACTGATTACGCTTGATTATCTCCTGTGGCTGTTATTGATTACTGTGATTAAACTTTGGACAAATCATCGAATGCTGACTCGATTGCTTATTTTTCATCGGTATTTGTCGTAGGTTACTGATTCATATGAATAAATGCGAAGCTTGGCTTGGGTGTACAATAGTACAATGTTACATCGCGGCTGAACGAGCTGTTGAAAACTGCCCCCTGTTGGCTAAAATGGTTGTGCATAATCGGTGACACATTTTTTCAATGTCCAAAGTACATTTTGACAAAATGACCAGTATACTGACCCCTACGTACCTTTTACCACAATCTGGTTACACCAAAAATAAGCTTGGGTCAGGAATTGTAGTGACCAAGTTTGGCAATCATTACACATAACTTTCAAGAGAAGTGATCTTTAGAAAAACTCGAGTAAATAACTTCTACGTGAACTTTGACCCAAATCTGGTCACACCCCATTTGAAGCTTGGGTCAGGGGTTCTTGTGACCAAGTTTGATGATCAAAGCTTATAATTTCCAGGAGAGTTAGTCTATGAAAGATTGTGACATAATGACCTCTAATGACCTCTACGTGACCTGTGACCCCAACATTTTCAAGGCTCATGTTCAACCCCATATGAAACATGGCCCATGGATGATACTGAAAAAGTTCGGCTTTGGTCGGACAAAAACTGTGTGGGAGAAGCAGAATTTTAATACTTTTCACTTAAATGTCCTCTAACTACCCCTACATAACCTCAAGGTACAAAATTTGGTCAGTTTTCCTTTTGTCCAAGTTTGGTTACAATTGGCTAAAGCTTTTGGAATTTATATCGATTTTCAGGCTGATCACGTCACATTAGCAAATGAACTGTGGTGACCCATATGTGACCTTTGACCCAATTCTGTGTACACTTCATATGAAGCATGGCCCAGGGATGACAGTTACAAAGTTTTGCTTCGATCGGACAAAAACAGTGGAAGAAGCATTTAGTAATTTTCAGTAATATGTCCTCTAATGAACCCCACGTGACGTCTAGGTGACCTCTGACCCAATACCTAGTACAAGCTGTGATCAGTTATTGTGTCCAAGTTCGGTTACAATAGGCTGAAGCGTTTTGAAGTTATAGCCATTCTCATGTTGATCACATGACATCGTGAGAAAGCAGAAGAAACAGCAGGACCACATCGGCATTCGGCTGATATAATTCTAGCATTACATTATATCAGCCTGCTTTGCCGGGCTGAAAAAAAAACAGAGACTGAAGCAACACATTTACAATGAAGTTGCTTTCACTGCTTTGTAGAAACAAATGTTTTACTTACTTTGTGGTATGGTGTACACATGAAGTACTGTTGCATTGCCGGTGTACATTTGGTTTTTTGCAGAAACTTTGATTTCATACTTTGTGGTCGGTTGGAGATCGTCGATCGTGACTCGTTTACTCTCAGGTTCCAATCCCATGGACTCATTCTCTGCAATAAAATCCGCCCGGCCAAGTTTCGCCACAGCTCTGTACTTAACCTATTCAGTAAAAAAGGTTAATGAGAAAATGTGGCCGGTCCATTACACTGTCAATTTTATCTTAGTTTCTTTACAACAACCGCTCCTTCAAAAAACACACAAAAAAACACTTATTCGACAAGTATAAAGTTAACCACACACAACCAACTATATGCACCTCTAAATATACAATTTTCTTTCATTTTTGCCCATAATACTCTTGCATTTATATCCATCCGCCGATTACCTTTTTATAATGCAAATTAAACTCGTTTTCACTGACGCCCTCATAAGCCCCCATGTTCTCATTCATTTTCTAAATGTTACAGAAGTAAGTATTGTCTATGTTTTGAGGTAAATATAACACTAATTCCCATAGCATTTGTATAGTCCGTTTATTGATATATGTCAGGTTAGTATTATACTGTAAGGTCTGTTCTTGTTATTTTGTATTGTTGTGAATCTTTACAGGCTAAGGTGTGGCAGCAAGATGGTGGTCGGTTATTTTCTTTTGGCGGGAAAGCCATCAAGTCAGCCATAGTATCAGCGCGTTCCCTCAGTTATTTTCTATTATAGAAACCTACAAGTTTTCATATAATAATAATAATAAAAAACCGTTTCCTTTAATAATTATACTGTCAGAATTGTATGGTTTATTTTGATTAATTAATATGAGTCAAAGTGTACAAATTATATTCTAAAGACCTTCACTTTTTAAATGCTTAGAGACGTGACGTCGTGATTAACTCTGCTCTCTTCTTTTTAAAGATCCGTAATAAACTTAATCTAACGGAAAGCTGTTTTCCACTACCCATTATTTAGACTCACACTCATATGATACTAACACACCGTAATACAAATTAAGTACTTTGTAAGGTTTAAAAATACAGACAATACCTTTGTTTAGAATTCGCAAACAATGATGTACTACTGTATACCCTTACATTCTGTAACTCATCACATAAATACTATACATACTATGTATTTGACGATTACTCCGTTTGGACTCAGCGGTTGATCCCACTCTAAAGTAATTGAATTTTCAGTTTTAACCGTAGAGCGAAAGTTCTCAACTAGACCAGGTTCTAAAAGAGAGATGGCGCAGACGTAAAAAGAAGAAGAAAAAAAAAGGTTTGTTGGTCGTAAAAGAGAAAAACAAGAAAAAACAAAAAGAATGAGAAAAAAACACGTTATAGTATTGGAATGCTTAGTGACGGTTACACCGATTGTAATCTTTTGGCACTGATACTTCAACTACGGTGGATGTTAAGCAAGATATGATTATCACAGTAAAATATAATTCCATGTTGAGATTATACCATTATTGAGTTATTGAAGTGCCATCAGCGTTCCTGACCCTGATGTTCATTGGTATCGCTTTGACTGCAAGTGGTTAATTTTCGATATTATATATGTAAATAGAGACCATCAAAACATGTTTATTTAATTTCATTACACATTGCGCAAATGATTCTTACACAAAGGTGTTTCAAGACTTATTATGTCCCCTTTTCGTTTATTTATTCTTTATGGAAATCCTGTTTGGAAATTAATTGGCATTTTTAATAAAAATGGTCCCGAGTATTCAAGATTTTAATTTATATATCAATATATTTTTGTAAGTAAACCCTCTCAAATACGAGGTATTTAAACATAATCAACGATAGCTCAATGTTGAGTACAGGGTGCCATGATGTTGCCTGTTGACATTTCTAATAAAGCCCGTAAAATCTTAGCATAGCTGTAAACAACAGATTTTGGTTACATCATGTATGATTATAAAATAATGACGCTATCATAAAATGTGATGACATGTGTTTTTCCCCCATTCAATGTTCCTACAAGTAATGTATTATACAAGCTTTACTAGTTTTTGAGGGCATTAATAAACCAAATGATCAAACAAAATCCGTACCTCCTACTAGTGTTCTCACATCAACAGCATCACTGAATGGTCCGATACCTGCACTGGTGCTGGCTGCGACCTGGAACCTGTAATCTGTATATGGTATTAATCCATCGAGTGTTACCATTGAACTTGCCGTACTAGACTGCTTCACTACAATGTCATCCATTGAGCCTACTTGAGTCAGCTTGTACGTGTACTCTGTGATGGGTCCACCTCGACTTCCACACGGTGGCTCACTCCAGGAGAAACTCAGACTCCGTTGATCCACGGAGGTTGACGTGACGTCACTCGGGAAAGCTGTAGGGGCTGCAACTAAACATGGTAAGTGCAAATGTAAAATATTCAAACAATGGCTGATAAATGCTGGCCCTGAAGGGTATCGAACATAAATACTGACGTCAATATTCATGACAAAATACACCACGCGTGCCCAGTGAATATTGACGCAAATAATCATGACATGACAAAGTTCACGCTTTGTGCCCTAAGACGTGCATATTGACGCCAATATTCTTGACCAAATTTACTATGTGTCATAATAACATGAAGAAGGTTAGGCCTATCGTAGTTTTTCAGTTGTTTCGCAATTACCTGTTAGTGATATCCTTGAGACTGACGATTCAGGTCCCTCCATCCCATCATACAGAGGTTTAATATAAACATTGTACGTTGAGGTTGTCACCAGACCGGTAATGAGAAGACTAGTAGCCTGTCTACTGAGAGTGTCTTGTATTCTTACTCTCTCAGGTGATGAAATGTCCTCACACAGATCCATATTCGTGTTGATTAATTCATATTCCACGACGTAACCAGAGGGACACAAGTCAGGTTGCCAGGTGACGCTTAGTGAAGTAGAATTTGCAACAAGTACCTGAAGACCTCGTACTTTATTATCAGTTGAATCGAGAGCAGTAAAGAAAAGCCACACAAAAATGATATTGATTTACACTGCTAACTTTATTAACTGCTGAATGAAATCAAAACAACAAAGATGGTCTTAATGCAGTCCTTGGCGTTTGTAAGTCATTAACTTAGTATAACGGAATCACTCCAACTCATTAGAATGATACTTTGTCCCTCTCAAAGTGATAACAAACGGCAAACAATAATTAAGGTTCAGTCCTTAGTAAGCTAGACCTACTTGTGGGACTAGAGTTTGAGAACTCTCGCGGTTCGCATTAGGCACTCGATGTGAGCCTCGACATATAACCCCTAAATAACACTTTTATGGAGCATTTTGAATTATCCATTAACAAATAAAAACAAATAAATCAGAAAATGTATCGATATAGTGGTATCTTACTTGAACACTGACAGTTCTCCCCATAGTATGTAGATTCACATCCTGAAAAACAAAATGATTAAAACAAATAAGAGACCGTTAAAATCTAGACATGTTTAATGATCTTGTAAACGGATGCTTGTGGGAAAAGCATACGACCATTTGCCAAATAAAACAAACATTGAAGATACTGAAAACATAACAAGACATTTACTATACATCCACTATTGATTCGTTTAATAGTTTAACATGACAATACAAATTGACCACGTCTGTTAGTATTTTGGTTCCATTATCTTCCAAACCTTTTTGATGCGAGCAATTTGTTAGTTCCGACATCCGCTGAATTTTATTGATTAACTTAAAAAAAGTATGCTTTATTTTAAGAGAAAAAGGAATACTGCATGCAGGATATTGCAGTAATAAAGTAGATTTGACCTACCCCCGCCGTTTCCATTGTTGCACTCTCCTGTATCCTTAAGACAAGTCCCTTGATCTTGACAGTGGCATGTCTGCTTACAGTCTGCACCGTACATTCCCATACTGCAGTCTAGAAAAAAAAACATACAATAAAAACATTCCACTGCATTAACTAAAATATTTAAAGGGAAGCACATTTGTATTACCCCCCCCCCCCCCACAGAATAGTACCACTTAGGTTCACAATAGACCGATCAATTTAGCCCCGCCTTGCTGTATTGGCCAATCACAGACGTTATGGAGCTATCAAAAGTCCGACAGAAGTCCGACAAACACGACAGTGAATATAACGCGCGTGCCCAGTGGGTGTGGCTTAATGGATCGGTCTATAAACACATCACTGTAACAAACCAGTGTGTATTTCAGCTTATTCGGTATAGTCACGGTCAGCAGTAAACATTTAGAAATTGTTTGAAGGTTTCTATGGATTTAGTGCACATTCATAATAAGCAAACACAATAAGCAACTCCTTCTCTGAAATTTGTCTTGATCGTTAAAGTTCTATAAACTTCCTCTTACCTGTCATGCAGTCCAGTCCAGTGTAGCCGGCAGCACATGAGCATCCATAAGGATCAGGAAGACAGAACAGATGACCCTGGCAGGCAGTGTTGTGAGGATCGTGACTATCAGAGCAGCTGTATTGAGCGTCCTTACCAAACACATTGCGACCATGAACTTAAACAAATAAGACGTTTTTTTCCGAGGACGTGAATGGGAACTGCTTTTGTTGTTTTAATAAATATTAATAACAGATTGACTATAGGAGGAAGAACAATAAACATGTTTTTTTTTGTAAAACGGTAAAACAATACTGAGATATTATTTATTTTTTTCCATAATGCTCTGCACCTTTTTCACAAACTTCACCACTGAATCCTGGAGCACAGACGCAAGATTCCGTCTTGTCATCACATACACCTCCACTGTAGCACCGATGGCATGTATTTAAGCACATCGGACCCCACATTCCTGATGGACAATCTTGCGGAACAGAAAGGGGAACATATAAATTATATATTCCTAAAAGAAAAAAAAGTAAATTAAATCGTGAGTTCAAACCTAAAGTCTCCGTTACTCATTATATTCCATAGTGAAAGTAGAACAAACCTCGTACTATGAGTCTCATTATGCCGTGAAGTTGCTGATGATCTTGGCCGTCTACGAAGCAGCTGTAAATCCCTTCATCAGTTTTGACAACACTTGGAATAGTCACAATGAGCTGATTGTTCCATTCATCTTTTGCATCTCCATTTTGCTTCCACCTGTAGTCACCGGTCGGTGAATTCTTGTTGATCATACGAAGTGTGACTGACTCTCCTACATCCACTGTTAATGTTCGCTGCTCAGGGCGAATATGAACAACATTATCTGAAACTAGAGTCAGAATGGAAACAAACTACTGTATTACCTGTATGCTGAGAAGTTTGATGCAGTAAGAGACCAACGTTATTATCAACTTCAATTAATTTTGAGTATTTGTATCTTACTTTCAGTTTGGTTTTAGAGTCGTGGTCTGGCACAGACATCACACATATCTTTAATAGCATGACATCATTGGTTTTGGGAAGAATGATTTTTTCCGCAGTACTCTATTTAAAAAAAAGACGCACCATTCAACTAATCTGTACGAGTGCCATCAAATTACATTTTCCAAGTTAAGTGACAAACGGTTTTTGTTACACGTGTGTAATTTTGTGAACGTTCAATTTGTGAATGTGTAATTTTGTGAAAGTGTCTCTCCTACATTCACTGTTAATGTTCGCTGCTGAGGGCGAATATGGACAGCATTTTCTGGAAGTAGAGTTAGAATGGAAACAGACTACTGTATTACCTGTATGTTGAGAAATTTGATGCAATATGTAGCCTACGTTATTATTGTGACGAGATAGGGGTTGACCGACACGGGTCTAATCTGCCCTTATTTGGTAGGTTCTTGAACTTTCTTACTGGAAGTAGGTCGGAGAGGTCGGCAGCGTGAGTGGCAGGTCTGTGTGACCAACCCAGTAAGAGCAGGCTACCGGAGGTGGGCTGGACATGCGGGAGTCGCCAATCACGTTGTGGTTGGGCGGTGCCCGGGTGTGCATGTGGTGCGTGCATGGCGGAGGCTTGTCCGGGCGGGCCCGGCCGCCATGCTCGTCAGTGTTATTTTTAGCTAGCCAACGAGCAACAAGTGTGAGACAGCGATCCAACATAGACGTGAAGCTCCGGTGTTAAGGACTGAGAGAGGTTAGTTTGCATGCTGTCTCCGACCAACTTACATTACTGTTAATCATGTAAACTGTGTAACTTGCTGAGTGCAGTGTTCCGTAGAGCGATCCAGTGAGGACCGTGCCGGTAGGTTTTTAGTTGCGTAAATTGTAGCTTACGATTGTGTGACAGTGATTTAAGTAGCCTTTCAGAATAGTTGCGACGAAGTGGCGGCTAATAGTTGAGATCACAGAGAACTTGAATGGCACAGGGTTGATCAGAGAGATTGACCGAGAGTGTTAACCATAGAGGTTGACGAGTGGCCGTTCGTTATTAGTCGAGTAGTCCAACTGGTAAGGAAACTTAAATAGAGACACTGGAAAACAATCGGCGTGCTAGCGCGTGCATTTAGCCGCTAATTGCTCGATTATACTGGATCATTTTGTGTGAAGGATACACTCAGGAAGACAAGGTTTGTTGAAGGATTGTTAAAGGATTGTGAAAGGTTGACTAAAGGATAGAGAAGGGAAATTATAAATATACACCAGAGAGGTTGCACTGGAGGCAAATAAAAGAGAGATAACACTCAGGGCTGTGTTTTGTGTCCATGTTCCTGTTAGTCTGCCCCACAGTAGCTATTTCTGCTCTGCCCCAGAGTTCAGTCAGACAATCGGTAGCCAATCGGGCGGTAGATTTCCACCCAAACGAGCTTGCATCCCTGGGCCTGAGACTGCTCGATGTATTTCCCGGGTCTGAGGTACGATTTGGGTTTGGCATTCGGGGAACTTTCAACCCAGAGGTTGAACTTCTCCCCGGACTTCCAAACTTGAATGGACTCGTGGGAAACCCGCCACATTATCAACTTCAATATTTTATTAATATGTGTACCTACTTTGGTATAAACATCAAAGATAGCATAACATAGCACGACATCATTGGCTTTAGGAAGAATGAACTTGCATGTTTCCAGTACTCTAGTAAACAGTGAAGTGAAAAACGGTTTTGTTACAAGTGTGTATATTTAGGGGTTTTATGGGTGCTCAAGCGCTCGGCATCACAGCTAGTGATGTTGAGACCGGCTAGTTCAGTATGGGCGAAGAGCAAAAATTAGTAGCCTGCCGGTGAACCGTATAGCACTCAAGTCAACCTCTACCTCTACGATGGTGCACCCTGGTAACTAGTTCCTTGCGGTCCTAGGCTAATGAGGATATGGCTAAGGGAAGGAAAACCCCAAAAATAAACCTACTGCGGCAGGCCAACAACCCACCCAGTTCAAACAACTGTTACGGAAACTGCAAGTATGAAAAATATACCAGCTGACGCTTGAACTGGCTGCAGCGAGGCGACGGTCCAATTACCAGAGGATGACAACATTACGTATGTGGACAGCATGACGTTTCTGAACCAAAGCTGCGAGGCTGCAAATCAGATGGCCGTATGTTATATCCAATGATGACGTACTTAAGAAAACCAAATTGAAAAGGATAAGTGAAGAAGTAAAGCAAAGGAGGTGGAAATGGATCGGCCATGTTCTACGAATGGACGATAACTGCCACTGCATGACAGCACTAACATGGGTTCCAGAAGGCAGGCGTAAAGTAGGGCGCCCAAAAACAACATGGCGACGAACAGTTGAGAAAGAAAGAAAGACGCTTGGATGGAAATCTTGGAACGAAGCCAAGGCTATAGCCAGGGACAGGATGCACTGGCGAGGAATACTTGCAGCCTTATGGACCACAGGGTCTGAAGAGGATAGGTGAGGTGAGGTGTAATATTTTGAACGTTCTTAATAAGCCGACTTTTTCAATTGCTGCAAATGAAATAGGCAATTGTGATAAGGGTATACAGGTATGACCTTTATAATCAGTTAACTCTATCAGGATCGGGATTTTTTTGGGGGGATGTAAGGGGACCGGAGGGGGGGGGGGGCACACAGCGCGCCCCCCTCCGCATTTTCCAAAGTGGTCGACCGATTTTGATGAAAATTGCCACAAATGTTCATTTCACAGAGTTCTACAAGATGACGTAAAAGAAATCTAAAAAATCGTCACTTGAGGTTGTTTTTGACTTTTTTGAAATTCTTTTGTCAACAATCGTGTTTTTGCCATTACTTCTGTATTTTTCGTCCAAATATTTTGAAACTCGGCGAACTTGTAGATTTAAACAAGATTAATATAATTTAAAACTAATTTAGTTACTGGAGTCACCTGTGGGACGTTGTTTCACTTGAAAATCAAAATTGCCGCCGCCAAGAGCCCTGGGAGAAATAATAAGGCTTGATTGACAGATCTAAATATTTTTTGGGTCTGAAAAGTAAGACATTAGCATGTTGAACATATTTCATTGTTAAAAAACTTGATATAATTGCAGGCTGACAACACAAAATACAAGATGGCCGCCAAAAATGGCAGACATTTTGAATTCCCCAAACCATTACAGACTATCACGTGACTCATCAGTATCACTTTTCTGGTAAAGAAATAAAAAATAGGGTGGAAATTATGTTCAAAAAGTTTAAAAATCACTAAAAAACAGTAAAATCGTGTGACCCAAGGTCAAACAAATGGTTGCCATGGAAACAGCTCACCCCCAATATCAACTATTTTCTGCCAACACAATTCTAGATATGCTTTGGGAAAAGTCCGTAAATTTCGTTACAGGGAAAAATTGGTAGGGGGTACATTGTGCCCCCCCCCCCCCCCCCCCCACTGGTCCTGATGGCGTTAATTATTAGTTTTGATTTTTGAATTTTCAATCAAGCAATC
Source organism: Marthasterias glacialis (assembly GCA_911728455.2). Classification (NCBI taxonomy): domain Eukaryota; kingdom Metazoa; phylum Echinodermata; class Asteroidea; order Forcipulatida; family Asteriidae; genus Marthasterias; species Marthasterias glacialis. Next base: position 3,539,999 of record OU452225.1, on the reverse strand, counting down.
AACATGTACACTTTTTACACAATTTTGTGAAAAACGGATATTATTTGGATGGAATTTAGGTGCACCTTCATGTGAGCCTTTTTTCAATTGCTGTTACTGAAGTAATGCAACTTTGCTTTTTGGTTCCAATGCAAATCTGATAGCATTTTAGTGGATGGTGTTAAGATGGCAGATCGATACAGGTATGATCTTTATAGTCAGTGGGCTCTAAGATTGACTAGTGAAAAAAAAATATATCAATACAAAAAAAAATTCGTAGTTTGTCTGTAAAAGAAAATGAACGTACCGTATGCTTTTATCGTGTCATTACGAATGCACATAATTGTTTAAAAAAAATTACATATTTTTTTTATTGAGATCAGGGGTCCATAATTTATGATCGTGAACTGATCTTATAGACAAAAGAAACAAAACTGTGAAACTAAGAGAGAACTTTCATGGACAGCAAGTCTATCTAATAATCAGGATCCATATGAAGTACTGATGCAAGTCTTAGTATTGTGTCATAATTTCCTTATGCTAAATGATTTGTTTCACGTGGGAGGTGCGCAGTTGGTTAATATGCAAAGTTTTGCGCTTTTGTATTAACAAAAGAAACAAAATATTGCCTTTTTCTGGAAAAGGGAGTAATGCAAATTAAGAACCGTTGATGATATTTGCAAAAGCAGAGGATGTCATCCCATACCTGCGACTCGTGGTAAACCAAAAAAGCTAACTGTTTGTTTTCATTTCTCACCCTTCCCTAAAATCAATTTAGGAACCAGTCAAGCACATAAGCCAGGAGTAATTTTATTTTCTACTTTTGACTTTTGCAGCACACGAGACCACAATTTTTGTTATACTTGTCGGTTGTTATTTATTGATAAGTATCTGTTTGATTAATGGAATACATTACTCTCAATATTCAGTTAGGCCTCCCCGTAGCAATTTTACCTTGTGTACCGAGGTTACAAGTAGCTTGAGAGTTCATTTCGTATTCAAAATCTTAGTATTTTTTAATCACTTTGGTACCAATGCTTTTTTTTACCCAGTATTCTTTTATTTTTAGTTTATCAATTTGAATCATAATTTTGAAAAGCGCCTCCCAAAAAACAGAATAGAGAGAGAAAAAAAGGAAACAAGAAAAGGAAAGAAAAACAGACAAAGCAAACAAACAAACAAACAAATAAACAAACAGACAGACAGACAGACAGACAGACAGACAGACAGACAGACAGACAGACAGACAGACAGACAGACAGACAGACAGACAAACAGACAGACAGACAGACAGACAGACAGACAGACAGACAGACAGACAGACAGACAGACAGACAGACAGACAGACAGACAGACAGACAGACAGACAGACAGACAGACAGATAGACAGACAGACAGACAAACAAACAAACAACGCCCCGCAATAACTTTTGTCACCTGATGGTTAATCGACACCTTGTTTTTTCTCTTGTTGTTTGCACGCATCTCACATCTTAATGTAACCTTCATTAGTCATAGGAGTCGGAGATACAAAAGTTTCGAAAAGCCAGGGATTATAGCTGATAAGTTTAACAATAAAAACACTCTTACCATCACTAGGTAATATTATAGTCTGTATCCTGGTGCTCCTTCCACCTTTAGACGCCTCTGAGTAGAAGACACCAACCCTCTCTATCCCACCAGCCTCAGGTAATGTCAGAGACATTGCTGCTCGGCCCAGTATGGAATCAGCTGCTTCCATTGATCCTGAGGGGAGTCCAGCATTAGTTCCTCCTGTTGTCAGTTGTCTGCCAAACGAAACACTAGCCGTTAAGTCACTGCATCCTTTGTACGCTGTAATGGCTGCTTCGTTGTTCCCACTCGGACCAATCAGAGAAATGTTGCTGACCAAAGTAAAATCTATTCCTATATTTATAAATGACGGATTTTTGAAGAATTTTATAATCGGAAAAAAAAAATATATATTTGATAAAAATAATAAATGTTTATAATCATGCCATACGCTTGGCCTAAAACTCTATATAAAACTTTACATGTTCCGTAAAAACGAACACAAACACCTATAAAACTCAATCCTGGAATAAAAAATACACCCTCAAATACAAATAAAATAAGAATAAATAAATAAACAGAATAAAAAAAGTAATAATAATAATAACACTAACAAAGGAAATAAATATATAAAACAGAACAACTACGGCTCTCTAGCATAACATTCGAAAGCAAAGGTTGTAAACACATTGAATTACTGGTTGAAATCCTCGGTAACTTACCCATTGATATTCTTTCAGTGATTTCTTGAACCATGAGTTCGCCAATATGAACACTTTTCCCACTGTTTTCTATGCTAACGTATCGAGCGATGACGATCGGATCCACAGACAAATCAACGGCTAGTCCAGGCATAGCTTGAGCGGATGTTAATGGAGATGCAATCATTATGTTCTGTGAATAGTCTGAATTCAAACCAGCCCGCAAAATAGCTCCTTGCATTCTACGAGCTGCAATATAAACACAAACAAGGAACCAACCGAATGTAAATAAGGGGTGGGAAAATTATTTTCGCTATTTCATTGAATGGAATTTAAAGAATTGTGCATTACTTAACCAATTTAAGGTTTAAAAATAACGGTTTCTTAGCGACAGTTTTGGCAAATCATAGCAGTCTTGAAAAAAAGTAACGAAGAATGTCAAATCAACCGTTCAACTGAGTTTAATCAAAACTAAATACTTATTGTCCAATGCATTTTCATTGCGCTAGTTAGAAAATCAGTGTACCGTCGAAAATACCTTTTGTTGCATTATAGTCAGTATTTCTACGTGTTTAGCATGTAATGATCACCTGAGACGGTTGATTTGATAAGAGCTGACTGATTCATTTCCAAAGTAAAAAACAAAAAAACAAAAACAAAATTGTTCTGTTATGTCAAAACAATCAACGTGCTCCCTAATCACGGACCCTTGCTCTATGCACGGAACAACCAAAAATGTTTTTATTGCAACCTATCAAAGGCTTGATTGGGCTGACAACAGCACAAGCAGGTAGTGAGTTCCAAAGCCTGGCATGGAATGCTGTAAAAGATATCTGATGTTGAAAGGTACATGAATTTGGAATAACGGCTGTATGTCGATGGGATGTAGATGACTGCCTGGTAGAGCAGCGTGCTTGAGTAGGAGATGAGGTATACAGGAAAGCACTGAATTTTCTTGTAAACTGTTACACAAGCAACTTGCCCGCGGTTGCTTAAAGGCTAAAGATTCAGTGGAATGGAAACCGTGGCTTTGTTTTCAAGTTTGTCGATCCCCATTTTTGATTGTGCTGTTCCCCAAACTGGGGATGAGGAATGACTTGTAGGTATGATAGCAGTAGTTCTACTATCTAGGTTGTTCCACTTTGCCTTTTTTATCATGGCTAGTTTTCTGCTGGATGCTAGATACAAATTACTTATGTTGTGCACAGGAAAGTTGTGTATCCAATGTGACCCCATAATTTTGATGGAGTCCACATCCTTTAGTGACTCCCCAAAAACTTTAACTGAGGATGGTGTGGGTCTGTAGTTCTTGATCGTGATATGACGATAGACTGGGTTTTTGATGCATTGAATGTTAGTTTCTAGTTCTCTGCCAATGACGCCAGCTTATTCACATTGATGTGATGTTGCAGTGTAATGTTTGTCCTGGAGATGTGATTGTGGAGAATAGTGTACAGTCGTCTGCATAGCTAATCATGGTATTTTCAAGGTTTTCAGCGATGTCCCTGGTAAAGATGAGAAAAAGAGTGGGGCTGAGCCAACTACCCTGGTGTACTCCATACATAATGGGTGATTTACGTGAAGATTGACCTCCAATTATTACTTGATGAAATATGTTGCTTAGGTATAACGTCAACCAGGAAAGTAGTTTCCAGTGACCCCACAGTTATTTAATTTATCAAGGAGATCCAACACCCGATCAAAAGAGGTGAAATGCGATGAGACGTGACTCAAACCCTTTGTCTAAATTATCATGAATTTGTTGTGTGCTTAAAAACAGAGCATCATAATTATGTAGATCATATGAAGATTGGGTAAGAGGTCATTAAATTTAGCGATGATTTCAAGGTGCTCCAACACTGCTTGGAAGGTTTATCCCATCATCAAGTGAGGCTCTCAGTTTCTTCCTAAACCTCTTTTGTGCTCGTCTGTATGTATACAGGCAGTGATTTCGTATATGTTTGTACCTACACTAGTCATGTCTATATCGTGTGATGTGTGCCATTTGTTCCAAATATTACTCGTGTTTCTCTGAAATCTAAATATCAATCACAAATAAATTTACGCGTATACTAATGATCCAAATTATTTATTTAAAACATAGCCTACAGAGTATAGACATTTTCAAAGATGTGCTGTTAAACCAAACTTTGCCACGCAATGCCAATTGCCTGTTCTTTTATGAAATATAGTTGGTGTGTTAGGAGTTTCATTGTTTAGTGGTAAAAAGGAGAATGCACCGACGCCAAACATGGTCAATGTGTTATCTTGAAAAGGATAAACTGAAATTCAGCTCCTGGTTTATCTTTTGTTGGGATGTTTCTGATTGTATATTTTACTATGATTATTTAAGTTAAATCAATTTAACATTCAGTGCCCTGATAATATTCTTATGTAAGTACTTAAATGGTAAAGTTATTGATGTAAAACAAACAAAATAATAATTGTTACGTTGAATGTTGGTATGTTTTTACATCATCTTTTTAATTCCATTGTCTCATTTATCGTTCGTTAATTGTGAGATTCTTTAAATGTGTTTTGAATGCAATGAACGAACATAAATTCACTGGAAATGAAAAGCAAAAAAAAAAAAAACCCAAACAAACAAACAAACAAACAAGCTTTGGTAAAACAGTGATTGAAACCTTGGCTGCATCAACTTCGTTGAAGCTTGTAAGAAACTAATAATGGTTCTAATATTGTGGAAGTTTGAAACTGTCAACATTTCAGAGACTGATACACTTTTTGGGGATGATGAAGGTCGGTATAGGGTTTTAAAAGTTGCCCAAGCCCAAATGTTATGGTTTTGCTTACTGTAAGCGGAAGCGCAGACATGTTTCACATGTTAGCAATGATTTTAGCGTATGCTATGCGTGTGTGTACATCACTTGAAGATATATGATCCAACCTCAAGCTGATTTTACCTTGAAAATGTATTGATTCCTGCAAACGATATTTAAAAGAGATGGTTATTTTAAAATGAATAAAACAAATCCGTTTTGACCTAGTAGATATCTATAAAAATGTAGTTATCTCCGTTTTCTATGCGTTCTTCATTTACACAGCTAGACGAATTTTCGACGCTTACCCTGTAAGCTGAGTATCGTAACCGTAAGCTCAGAATTCAGCAGTAAGCAGAGCCATAACATTGCGCCATGGTCGTAAAGAGTCTTTTCCTGGATAAGTCGTTGAAAGAAGTGACCAGGGAGTCTTTACCCGCGGCCTACTTGGCCTTTCCAATTATATCAGTCCCAAGCTTAACTTCATCACTGAGTCTTGAGGAAAGTGTCGAAATACGCAAAAAGAGAAAAATTAGCATTGATAACAAACACCTGCAAGACTCACCATTGTTACCAGGTTCGTTAACAAATATTATTTTTTTGAGACAGTAGATATCTCCAAGATTCACTTTCCACCACGAGAACATTTTCCAATCTGCAAAGAAAGCACGCGTTTAAAAGGTCAGTGGACTTTACAAACTCACAAAATGTAAGAAGAATAAAAAATATCGACAATTGATCACCAAACTGCCATTAAACACGTGTCTGAAAACACTATGCAGTGACCTTGAAAAAAAAAATGACACACTAAGACATTATACACACAGGGGATTTAATACTGCATAAATGGATTCTGAGCGTCCCCAACACCTTTGAGATGGTCTAGAGATTGTAAAACAATTCCCCGTACCCCTGCAAGTCCCCTAAATGATTCCACTATATTACTAAGAAAAAAAGAAGAAGAAAAAACACTCCACACAGTCATACAAAAGCACCGCACCACCCCCTTCCCCACCCCCGTCCCCTTACCACACATGTAAATAACTCTTTGCAAGCTTTGTTGAAGCCCACCAGCTGGCTAGACATCAAGTCTGTAATGTAATACATCTGTTGATTGACAGACAAGCCTGCCTGGCAGTTGCAATTACCCAGATTGTATGCTAAGGCATTTGTCAGCTAGTCTATGGGGAATTCCCCAAGTACCTTGGACCAGCGGCTCTTGTTTTGGGTAAACCTACAGGACCCAATTTCATGGCGCTGCTTACCAAATATTCTGCGCTTACGGCGCCCTGTAAAGCGCGTACTCCTATGGACCATGACAGGGCGTAAGCGCAGAATTGTGCAGTAAGCAGAGCCATGAAATTGGGCCCAGATAAGCTGGCTTTCTACTTCATTCATTAGGGGGGTAATTAACAAAAATGCAAATTGTGCCAGGACAATTCTACGATAAGATCTATTAAACAAAAGTATGCAAACATTCAAGACTGTGTACATTACTGCGCAACAAAGTGCGAGAAAATGTTTCGTTGTTTCTTAATAATCCCCTGGTTATAGCTAATTTATCTGCTTATAATAAAGAAACAAAACACTCGAGAATAGAAAACGTATATTTGTTTAATCCCGATATAACTCTCTGATTGTAATGAGGTGTCTACTTGTTCCTACAAAATATATGAGAGAATGTTTAACCTTGAACATTGCTTTAGATATCGATAATATCTGTGGTTATAAGGACATGCAGTTTAACCCAATCATGCGGGGAGGTGGGCACGATGTCCCCCACAAAGTTTTTGCTCGTAACTTTTCAATATATGTAGGATTATGTTAGCAAAATATCAATAAAACCGAGGATAAGTTGTTGTCATGGCAACCTTTTGTTTGACTTTGGGTCACACGATTTTAAAGATAGTAATTTTTTGACTATTTAATCACAATTTCCACTTATTTTTTCTTTTTAGTTGCCAGAAAAGTGATAGTGATGAATCACATGATAGTCTAAAATGCTTTTTCAAAATCAAAATGGCCGCCATATTCGTCAGCCATTTCTGATTTTCTGTTTTCAGCATGTAATTAAATGTGCAAATTATATAAATTTTGTTAACAATGTGATATTTTCAACATTCAAATTTGTCTGACAAGTAGCGACCAAACAATAAAATGTACTTGTTAATAAATAATACAGAACAGTATCAAAACAGTATGCTGTTTAAGTGTTTGACACATTTTTGGTATTTTTTTTGTATTTAATTATACTAGTACTAGTACTAAAGTACTAGTCAAAGTTATACCCTTGAAACCTTTATTCTTAGTTGATGTTCACTAACATTAACAATGCATGCAGGACATTCTTAGAAATCTCTAGAATATATATTCAAAAAATGAATTTTGTTGGGTGGATTGCCCAAGCTTTTGCAGGATATTTTTATTTATTTATTTTTTTTTTTACTATAATAAAAGTTTTTATTATCGATTGTGTGCGTAGGGTGGAGGAGCACATTGGTTGCTTTGTGGTATTTTTGCATGAATTTGGGCATAATGTCCTGATTAATAAACCACAAAGAAAACTGACTTGGTACATTTTCAGGGGGGAAATGGGTGAAAAAAGAAAAAAAAATATCAGTGATAATCAATCTGCAAACTCTGTTTTGACATGCTGTTGTTCTACATACCATCTATACCATCAAAATGTTGGCAGTCTCACTTAGTAAATTTGCATTCAGATAAAACTGTTATTTTTTTATTTTTTTTTATTTTTTATTTTTTTACAGTTTCTTGTTGTAAATCAATTCCACAATACATGTTGCATGCATTCTAATACACACATTGTTTATATTGTCATGTTTATGCAGGTTTGGTTGATATGACACAAGGTTAGTGGCAAGAGCAGAAACAAATTGGCTAAAAGACTTGAAACTTTCCAAGTACTTCAAGGAACATCGAAATTAAGTCTCGAACCATCTAGGAAGTCTAGTCATCTAGCGTCTCAGGCATCACAAGTGCAGTTTACTGCAGTCATTTCTGTTAGTACAAGAGGGAAAATCACTTTCAGCATTTGTGAACACTACATTTTTGAGGCAGGAACTGCAAGCAAGTTTCCCCAGATTCAGTTTCATAGGCCATAAAAAATGAATGTGGGTGAAACTGTGTACTGAGCAGGCTACAAATCCACCATTGCTGGCTAAAAGGAATCCAGTGCTACTGAAGTTTCGGAAAGCTCAGCAGTTTTGAAGCTCCTATGGCAGCTACCTCTGAATCAACAAAGCTGGACTCTTGTCGGGTTTACCAACACAATGCTGGGGTGCTATAAAGTCAGCTTCTAAGGGAGCAGTGAAAGGGCTGAAGGACACATGGCCACTGTAGGCAAGTAATATGGATGTGGAGTCAATTTTGCTAACATTCCATGCAGATCTCTTAAATTATTTGGCTTGGTGGCAAAAATTTCATGTTAAGCCCATGGCAAACTACAGGCACCACTTTCTTTATTTTAATATTCTTTCTACTTCCGTGTGTACCAATAGGCCTACTGCCAGTACAGACCCTTTGAACACTAATGAAGAACCAAGTATAAATGACAGCACTATTAGTTTTAGGCCTTGTGACTTTTCTGATGCAGAAAAGTTCTTTGATGAGAATCAAGACAATATCAATTCGTACACTGTTGATCAAAATGTTTATCTGAAGAGTTTGACTCAATTAGACCTGAAGTTGCACCCAAAATGTTGACTTGATTTGGCCACTGGGCGCCAAGCTGTGGATTATGAGACATTCATTATCATTATCACTTTAAAGGGACACACCGGCTTACTGTTTACCTAATTTAGTGATGTAGAATGACAGACAATTTTTAAATGGTTGTTCTTAAAAAAAAATCATCAAAATATCACGTAATTAACGAAAAACGTGGACAAAACAAAACACGGTCAAAGGTCAGCTTATACGCTTTTCCAGCCGTTGCAACTGTCAAGTTTACGTGACAATGTTGCGCAATATTGTAAGTAGACTGGTGCTCTGTTTATGTATGAATTATTACAATGACGAGGCATGAGGATCCAGACTTCAAATCCATTCAGCACAAATTCACGTGTAAATAAAAAACAGACATAAACGGACAGTGTATTCTGTGTACGACGAACTGGACGAACTTGCAATGGAGAACGTTTCTCCATTATATCGCAAGTAGGCCCTATGTTGTAAAAAATACTTGGACGAATGCCAGTTGGGTCCAGGACTGATCTGTGTTGTCAGGTCGTGTTCAAATGTAGAAAGGGAGAGAATAAGCTTGGCATAATGTGGACATCACGGACATGATGGACCATACTATTGTCAAAGTGTGTGTCTTCATGAATTAAAATATACGCAGGCATATTCACAACACAGTTCTATGACACAAACCTGTCCATCAAAATTATGGCGAAGACCACATCCTTCATGTTCTCATCGTGACCAGCCTTGCTGCAGTCTAAAAACTAATGGTAGTGTCCCTTATCTTGGACCATCTTTTCACATTGGCTTAGCCAATAACAGTCATGTGCCAAGCGAGCCTCCCGCTTTCGCTGCAAACGGATTGCCAATCCTGGCAGCTTTAGCGAAGGCATTCTCCCGTTTTTCGGGCGATGACTTCGCTGGCCGGCCGCGGCCACCGCCACCGTTTTTTTGTTGTTGTGGCGATTGGGGGAGTGGACATTATGCAGCTATCATAGAGGTAGATAGATCAGCTGTATGGGATAAACATTCCCCGTCGTCGTCCCGCGTGTGCATAGCGCAGGCAACACGTTGCAATAGTTAGGGGATAATAGCTAGGGGTACAGACTAAAACCCTTGTAAAAAAACCCGTAATTGTTGGCCTGGCTCCCTAATCCTCCGACAAGCTCCCACGCTTACGGCTAGACCGACCGGCAAGCTGGGGAGTTCATGCCCCGGGGTTTGTCTCTCTGGCCCCACGAGTCACGGCACCGGCTGTACGGGATATGCCCAAGGTTTACGTTCCGCTAGCTCCCACGCTGGTGTGCGCCGTAAGACACGCTTCGGTTGCACGGACTCTCTGAATGCGAATATTACGTTCGATTTTTCATCATTATTTACAAATTGTATCAATAATCTGAATGCATACGTGTTTTTTGTCAAATACTCATGAATACTTGTAAAAAAAAAGATTTAAATTTGGTTTAGTAATTTGCTTTTATATGGCTGGAAGTAAAACTAACTCCGAAGATCACGTGATTTATCCGAACCACTTTTTTGGTTCGGATAAATCGTTTTTTGAAAAATGCTCGAAAACGGCAAAATTTGATGGTTTCTTTTAGGAACCGTTCTTCTCCATTCCTGAAAGACCTTTGAAGTCATATGTTAGCCTATTTTGTAGCCCAAATAGCCCAACGAAGCCGGTGTGCACCTTTAATCACACATCTTTTTGTTACACTCAACAGGGACATCCATTTGGACTGCTGTAGAGTGTTTCTTATGCAATGAAGGTGAAGTACAGTGTAGTTGTTCTGGTTTTATAACAGGGCTTGCCTGTTTATTTGCATCCTACTACACATTCAACTTGGGGTACCAACCGAAAGCTGCTACCACATTAGAATGCATGCAAAGGTAACTCCCACTATACATGTTTGACTGCATAAGGTGGTAGTAGTAAATACATCCTCTGGAACATTTCTAAGTTGTGTGTTGTCTCAAGCTGTGGCGTCAGTTATGAAATACGGTGTATTTTCTTGTTTGCCATTGGAAAATGTTGACAAAAAATTATCAGTGGGAGGACATCCCTTGAAGCATCCACTTTATTTTCAAGGCTCTGTCCTGGTTCAAACTCAGGGGTCTACAGACATGACACAGGTAAAGGCAAGGAAAGATGCAAGACTAGTGTATATTATAACACCTCTCCCTGGTTCTTTATCCTAATTGGCTGAAACACGGTCGCGTGGGGTGAACTAATATAGCCTAGTGCATGAAATCAGCACCACACGCACCGCACGCGCTTCATTTGGGGGAATTAGTTCGCAAAGATCATCAAAATATCACGTAATTAACGAAAAATGTGAAAAAACAAAACAAAACACGGTCAAAGGTCAGCTTATACGCTTTTCCAGCCGTTGCAACTGTCAAGTTTACGTGACAATGTTGCGCAATGTTGTAAGTAAACTGGTGCTCTGTTATGTATGAATTATTACAATGACGAGGCATGATGATCCAGACTTCATACCCATCCAGCACAAATTTACGCGTAAATAAAAAACAGACATAAACGGACAGTGTTTTCTGTGTACGAACTTACTTGCAATGGAGAACGTTTCTTCATTATATCGCAAGTAGGCCCTATGTTGTAAAAAATTACTTGGACGAATGCCAGTTGGGTCCAGGACTGATCTGTGTTGTCAGGTCGTGTTCAAATGTAGAAAGGGAGAGAATAAACTTGGCATAATGTGGACATCACAGACATGATGGACCATAAATAATGTCAAAATGCGAGTCTTCATGAATTAAAATATACGCAGGCATATTCACAATACAGTTCTATGACACAAACCTGTCCATCAAAATTATGGCAAAGACCACATCCTTCATGTTCTCATCGTGACCAGCCTGATGCAGTCTAAAAACTAATGGTAGTGTCCTTAATCTTGGACCATCTTTCCACATTGGCTTGGCCAATAACAGTCATGTGCCAAGCGAGCCTCCCGCTTTCGCTGCAAACGGTATGCCAATCTTTCGGGCGATGACTTCACTGGCCGGCCGCGGCCACCGCCACCGGCTTTTGTTGTGGCGATTGGGGGAGTGGACATTATGCAGCTATCATAGAAGTAGATAGATCAGCTGTATGGGATAAACATTCCCCGTCGTCGTCCCGCGTGTGCGTAGCGCAGGCAACATGTTACAATAGTTAGGGGATAATAGGCTAGCGGTACAGACTGAAACCCTCGTAAAAAAACGTAATTGTCTGGCTCCCTACCCCTCCGACAAGCTCCCACGCTTACGGCTAGACCGACCGGCAAGCTGGGAGTTCATGCCCCGGGGTTTGTCTCTCTGGCCCCACGAGACACGGCACCGGCTGTACGGGATATGCCTCAAGGTTTACGTTCCGCTAGCTGGTGCGCCGTAAGACACGCTTCGGTTGCACGGACTCTCTGAATGCGAATATTAAGTTCGATTTTTCATCATTATTTACAAATTGTATCAATAATCTGAATACATAAGTCTTTTTGTCAAACTCTCATGAATAATTGAAAAAAAAAAGATTTAAATTTGGTTCAGTAAATTACTTTTATATGGCTGGAAGTAAAACTAACTCCGAAGATCACGTGATTTATCCGAACCACTTTTTTGGTTCGGATAAATCGTTTTTTGAAAAATGCTCGAAAACGGCAAAATTTGATGGTTTCTTTTAGGAACCGTTCTTCTCCATTCCTGAAAGACCTTTGAAGTCATATTATGTTAGCCTATTTTGTAGCCCAAATAGCCCAGCGAAGCCGGTGTGCACCTTTAATACAAAAGTTATAAAATAAAATGCTGTTTTTGACCAAAAATGGGCCAAAACGGCCCATACAAAAGCATTCATGTGCAATCTGAGCACTTGAGAACAACAAAATTCCTATTCAGCATCATCAAATTAGTAAACTGATGAGCAAATTGCAGGTTGTCAGTCAAAAATAGTGAAAAACAGCTCAAGTAATAATGTTAGTGAATAAAACATCAAAAAGTGTTATTTTTTGCCCCCAAAAGGGTCAGATGGCCCCTAGTGGTGACCATGACTACAAATGAGTGACTTAATTAATGTGTAATGACCCAAACACTATATTTACAAATTTTGAAATAATTGGATTGAACAATGTGGAAATTATACTAAAAATACTGTTTTTGACCAAAAATGGGCAAAAATGGCCCTCATGGCGTTAATGTGCAATCTGGGCGCGTGTGAACAGCCAGTTTCGGATTCAGCACCATCAAATTAGTATATTCACCAAACAATAGGTTGGCACTCAAAAATTAATACGAAACTCATTTTGTAGGCCTCGTACAGATTTTGGCCCATGGCCTATAATAGGGTTAAGGGCTTTCATTTGATGAAAAAAAATGTGCCGTGAAACCTTAAGGCGTGTTACACTACAAACAAGGTTTTTTGTTCCTTATTACTGATAATGACATTAGTATTATTAATAATTGTACTGAACCAAGCTAAAAGTAATGTGATATAAGCCCTCATTACCTTTATTTTAGTCTTCGTACATACATGACATGAAACTCGTTAATTTGCACGTGAGGATGATTTTATTTTTGTGCGGCTATCCACATTTTCCTTGAGAGCTGCCGTAATGTATCGTACGTTTGACACGGATGTAAAGACTTCAGTCAGTGAATGCCTATCCAATGCAATCAAATGGTTTGTAAAACAAGTACCTATCTGTATCATGGTGGATAAAGACAGGGGACCAGTCTAGGCTTGTGGTTGTGCCAATGTACGGAGCCCGTAAAGGGACAAGTTCAGTTTTCGTCCCCTCGAAATATTATTTCGTTCCCTCGAAATGTTATTTCGTTTCCTTAAAATATTCTTTGATTCGACTGGAATAGTATTCGTTACCTCAAAATATGTTTTCGTTCCCTCGAAATAATATTTCGAGTTTTATATGTGTGTCCCTTTACGGGTGCCGTTGTGTCCCTATACAGACAATGCTTTGTGCTTACATGGAATTAATTTGTCTCACCCTGTAGGACCCGGATCAGAGTCATTTCTGACTCGGGACCTACTTCTTGATATAGCCTACTTCTTTCTTTGTTAGTTACATTCACTTCAACAATTCGATTGCAGTACTAATTAATGTTTATTCTATTTCTAGAAGTTTCCCCTATATATTTTTCTCGTGCTTTAAGAAAATATTGATCACCGTTCAGTGGTGTCTAACACCGACTGTAAACAAAACATTTAAAAAACTTAACAAGTAACAAACTTTTTTTTTGCGCAATCAAGTTCAAACTGTAAGCAACCAAGATTTTGTTTCTAATGTTCGTTTCCCGTTTAGGGGCATTCTATGTTGTTTTGGATCATTCAAAACACAACTATTGTAGAATACTTACATTAAGTTTTGACATCTTTTGACGATTGAAGAATTCAAAATAACAAACGTCGGAGCGCATAACATATGACGAACGGTCATGTTTTGTCTTCTTATTTGTTCATGGGCAACCATTTTCATCGTTTGGTCTTTCAAATTAAATCCCTTTTAATTGAAATATTTCCCTCTTTTTCTACGGTACTTTTTGTTTATATTGTTTGCGTCATAAAAAAATGCAACAGACTGAATTATATCACGTAACAATGAGAAGGAAAGGGTAAAGAAAAATATATACAATTGAAGTTTGTTTATCATTTAACAGTGTTTATTGTTCTGTTTCCTTCTGTTTTTGTTGGTTTTGTTAGTACATTATCACAGATTCATCCATCAATCTCTTGACGTGCTAGACATCTGGGCATGTGTGTTTGGGAATAGTTACACCATCGGGTGCACACGCATCATGAGTAATTTCTCCAACGTGTCCTTAGGCCATGGGCCACCATCTTATCTGTCTGAAAACTTTGCAACTACTGATTTTTGACGTCAGATATTTGTTTACGCTAAGGAAAATTAGATTTTTATGAAAAAGGTTAAAATATGTTTTCTCATAAATGAAAATGAATGCCGATTTTACTTTTACAACTTATTCAAAAAAAAAACAATATTTAAAAAAAATAAAGCACCTTTTATAGAAACGGGTGAAGCTAAATAACGATTGCAAGTTTAGATGTGAAATTGAATGATTCTTGTTGATTGTTGAATGACGATCTGCGTGGGTTTTCACTTTTAACCCTATCAGGACCGGGCTCTCTTTAGATGTACAGGGACCGGGGGTGGGTGGGGGGGGGGGGCACATAGTGCCCCCCGTATTTTCCAAACTGTTCATTTCATCGATTTCTACATGATGACGCAAATTTCCAAAAAAGTCACTAGAGGGCGTTTTTGACTGTTCTTTTGCCCATTTTTGGTCACAAATCGTGTTTTCCCCATAACTTCTGTATTTTTCGACCGAATGTTTTGAAACTTGGCAAACCTGTACTTTTTTACAATATTAATATATAATTTGAACCTAATTTGATTACTGGTGTCACCTTTGGGTGCGTTATAATCCATTAATTTATCCCATTTTGGGAAAAAAAAAGTTTTTTTGCGGTTTTTTCACTTAAAAATCAAAATGGCCGCCGCCAAGGGCCCAGGAAGAAATACTAAGACTTGGTTGACAAATTCAAATATTTTTTGGGTCTAAAATGCAACAAATTGTTTCCATGGCAACAGCTAACCCCAGTATTAATGATCTTTTGCCAATATGATATATTATTGGAAATGACGGAAAATTTTGCGGTGATCAGAGTAGTGTTAAAAAGTTACGGGAAAGAAATCGGTAGTGGGCACATTGTGCCCCCCGGTCTTGATGATAGGATTAATCGTAATTGAATGAGACAGGTGTCAAATTGCATAAAAACTTGGAAAACATTGGCCGGCTGAATACGTTTTGAGGTGCGCCCATTTTCTTCAACTCAACAATTGATAAAATTAATAACGTTTGCTGCAATCTCCATACAAATTATAATACTTTGTTTTCAGGTGTTGTTCGATTGAGTTGCGTACAAATTGTGCCTGTACAGAAACTCCAGTCAATGCGCCTCTTTTATAAACTTACAATGTCAGGAGTAACATGGTATATAGTTTACGCTTGTTTACGATTCAACAACGACCAGTGAAGCAAAATACGTTGTTTATTCGGAACCGCTCAATTTGTTTTTATGTTTATATGATCCTTGTAATATTTTCTGACATGTTTTATTTTACTTAGCAAACTTACATGTTAATGCTTGTGTGTCAGGATCTCCATCAACAGCTCTACTTGCATCATTCGATTCGTATGTACTACTCTGGGATGCCAGACTGCCATTCAGCTCAAGGGCACAACCTGTATTTAGATTTAATTTACAGTTGAATAATGCGGGAGTTAGTTGACTTCGAGGGCAAGAAACACAACAATTGGTGAACTGTAACCAAATTCATTATACGAAAACACCCTAATTACGATCATTCCCTCATGCTGTGTTTAGAACAATTATGTTAGGCACATGACACATTAATGCAAGGAGACGCGCAATATCGAGGCATGGGCGCTAAAATGCACTTGAGAGGGGAGAGAGATAGTGGAGGAGAAGGGGTAGTGGGAGAGATGGGGTGGGGGCACTAAGCTCAATTTATCACCCCACCACCAATATAATTGTCCATGCAATCAAGTGCTTTGGGGATTATCAACAAATGTTTTAGAGCTAGGCCAGAACTTTTCAGCCATCTGCTGTTTACAAAAATAATAATTATAACTATCAGTTTTAATCCACAATGAGACAATGAGACAGTGTTCTGTGTTTCAGCAGCCTTTATTTGTTTTGTACCAGCCAAATTTAATTATGATACAACAGATGTCATGTCGATGCATAAAAGCTGTGAGATCTTCACAAAATGTCACACATGATAAAAAGCATTTCACACACTGTGTTACAGTACTGCTGATGATTGAGTCTAAGTTTTTGGTTAATTGGTGGCTCTCTTCATCTTTACCGTAGATCCTTCATATTTACGACAGACAGACATTTGGTCTCACGTTGTCTCCGTCATAAATTTAGAGTGGTTCTTTGCCAGTTTTACATGAGCATACTTTCATCCCATGACCCAAGGACAGAGGTAAAGTACAGTTTGACTATTAAAGAATATTGGACAATTGATCTTTTGATTACAAGTTAAATTTTTAGGCCTTTTTGAGGGCCACATTTCTTGTTACTATAGTGCACATGTGGTATTTTGTTGTACGGACACATGTTCCCTCCTCCACATCGTTCAGTGTTAATATGACCTTTGACCTCGACTCTTTTTTAAGGTGTATTATTAGTGTTTCTGCTGCACATTACATAGAAACCAAAGTGCCCTCTTAGTAAATATGTCATGTTCCAATTAGAGAAGTTATTGGTATTTGTGTTGTGTCATTTATTGCAGATTTTACGTAAAATCTATGAATTCTGTGAACTCTCTGAACACAGTGAACCTAGTGAATTCAGTGACAGTAAAATAATGAACTGGCTAGTGTACTAAAGTGTATTCACACGTAGAACTCCGTGAATCTGTGAGAAGTCACAAGTCAGAATAAACCAATGGAGCGGCTATACTGAACAGAATGAATTGACTGAGTGAACATTGCTGTAGTCAATAATTTAGCATTCTGAGACAAGGACATTTTTATGACTGCAACCGCCACACACGGATTTCTTGCAGTTCAATTTACAGTTTTTGCAAATCTTTATTTTTCAGTATTCTGACGAGATCCTAACAAACAAAGGATTTCAAGAAGCTGTCAAATATTGTAAGTCTGTAGCATGATCAAACAAGTATTGTCAAATTCGAACTGTATGAATTCAGAATGACTGAATTTAGACATAACATTATAAGGGAATGGTACAAAACTGCTTCATATTTTTAAAAGTTGATACAATCAAGATTTAAGATGTTTGGTTTCAAATTATAGTTCATAGAGAAACAGAACAGAAATAAAAAAAATCACGTATTTTAAAATATACATTGATTAAATAAGAACAACTTAATGTGTTCTACTCATCCTTTTGCAGTATATTAGTCACTTGAAAGTACTCGCACTCGAAATGTCCCTTTGCACTGATGTTGACACACAGTCAGAGTAAGTCATTTTGGCTACAGAGACATTGCAGATTTTTCATTTGAAAACATTAAAATAACAAGCAACGTTCAACATTTTCAAATGGCTGCCATTGCTTGATCTTCTTCCAATATATATATTTTTTTTTTCAAAAATACAAAACTGCGAGGACCCTTCTTCCAATGTTTGATTGGTCATCGATAGGCTGCATCACGGCCAAAGATATTATCTTTCTCGTGACAAAATTTGATTGTGTGCCAAACGGCATTCTTACATCAGCAAAGGCACAATCCCATCACCTACCTGACTATAAGCCATGCCTTACTTCATATTAGTAATAAATGCTCGTTATTCCCATTCTCAACTAAATAAAACTGATAGAATAACTTGAAATATCGCCTCTCTTTGAAAAATTATTGGTGACGCACTGTAGCCCCCCCCCCATTATGATCAATATTATGTGGAGACCGGCAAATAACTAAGTGGCGGCTGCTATAAAACTGTATGGTAACTGCCGCATAAAATATATGTTATCGCACAATACAGTAGCATTTAAATATGACCGAAAGTTTACTTCCTGCTCAGCCATTTTATACATAACGAAAATCTCTACCTACCGTTATTGAGATTGAAATAAATCAATACAAACATCGAATACACAAGGTGGTTGCAGAATGATAATGACATGGTGACTGTTTGCAAAATCCTCTACATTTCTGTGACAATAATCCAGTAGATTCTGTTCCAACACCGGTACTAGAGTTGAAACACACATAGCATAGGCCAACTGTACTGCAGCTACGTATGGGTGTGTATTGAACCTCTCAGGTCGTGGTTGACGCCACGGTGCGCACATGAACTAGACTGAAAATGGTAGTCCTAAAAAGACTTTTGTGCTCAACACAATGTGCTGCCTTTTCACAAAAGGAATTCATAAAACGCGTTCATTGTTCAATTCGGTGTTTACTTTACACATGTTATTACTCTATACCCAACAGCACCGATTTGATGTACACAACTTCCGTCTGCTAGCACTGTGCTGCTTTGCACAGGTATACACGTTGGTGCCTCACGGACGAAAAATACAATAAAATTAAACTAAAACATCGACGTAGAACATCTTCCTGTTAATTTTGTTATCCAGCGGAAATTTGTAGAGTCCTTTCTTTCTGTTTTTCTTTCCTACGCTGCAATCATTCGATCTCGAGCAGAAAGCTCAGTTACAGAGTCACTCGTTATAATGTAAACATCAACCGTTTCCAAACTGGTTTAAACGAAGGACTTTTATACGGTATTGTATATTATAGTTATGTTAAATGCTGGGCAATGTTTGCGGATAAATGAATCGAGGCCAAGGTTGTACCGTAGTTTCTTTTGGGGAATTCCCTTTTATTGTGAGCTTTGTGTATGGGCAATGAATCCATTGAATTGATACACAACCTTAGTTTGGAAGTGTATATTCAAACATCTGTACTAATAAATGATGTGAGACTGTGTACGGGCTTTACAGAGCATGCACGTTAGGTTCGTCTTTTAGTTACAAAATGGCGTTGGACCATATTTTTTTATGTTACTTGGTACAATAACTTAAACAGAGCGGAACTTTGATGTAGGTATTTAGTTTTACTGAAGCACAATTATAAAATCATGCCTAAAATAATGATTAGACCAAATTCAACATCCAAAATTCTCCTTTTGACACATTTTCAAAACTCATGATGAAAGGCAAACATCATACCGATCAAGTTAGACTTTTTTCGATCCGTCGGTTTTTGAAGGAAATATTGTGGTATTTTTGTTCGTTTGAATGTTTTACTCGTCAACCTCACTATATTTTGTGTAATATTTTCTTAGTATTTATCATAAAAAAAAAAAATAATAATAATAATAATACAGAAAATAAAATAAAATAAAATAAAATAAAATAAATACAGAATAAAAATAAGTAATTATATCTACTTCATCCCCGTAAAATCAGATATACGCATTACTGAACTGGCTGATGACTATGATTGAATTAAGTATTTTTTTTTTTCAATATGAATTTGAGAATGCTGAAAGAGCTGTGAAAGGCAAACCAATTGAGTATTTAGTATTGTATATACGCTAACTTGGCAGAAAGTGATACTATGTTGCACATTGCACATTGACGAAAGAGACGGACGGTAACTGTATTTCCCCATAAGATTGTTGACACTAAAATAATTACAACCCTAGGTTTGCCTTGATAGATTTTACTGACATAGCCACGAAGGTTTGTGTTACTTTGCGTTAACACAAACAATTATAGCGAGTCAAGGTTGCGCCTTCCGGCTCCGCTACTAAATTATATTAGTATTCAGGAACTACATGTGACCTTTCCCACACCGGGTCGTGTTTTTATAGT
Source organism: Marthasterias glacialis (assembly GCA_911728455.2). Classification (NCBI taxonomy): domain Eukaryota; kingdom Metazoa; phylum Echinodermata; class Asteroidea; order Forcipulatida; family Asteriidae; genus Marthasterias; species Marthasterias glacialis. Next base: position 3,519,873 of record OU452225.1, on the reverse strand, counting down.
TTTATCAACACATTATACTACGGAAGCATATAGCTGCCAACGAAAATAAATTTTCCTTCCAATTAAGTCTTACGTACAAGATACGTCGTACGTACGATATATTAAGTAATACGTACGAGATTATTAAGTTGTATGTACGAGTAGTTAAGTTGCACGGACGAGATGAATAAGTCGTACGTACGATATATTATTTTAAAGTCTTGCACTGCATAACACTCCTTATTTTTTTTTTAATTCCGCGGTCGCTAGAGGGGGCTGTTTGTGCGCTTGACTGTCTTGATTCTGTTACTAGTTAGTGTTGGTTCAGTCGTCGGATCTCTACCCCATTCCCAACGACTCTTTCTTTTTACTTTTGGCACCATTGGCCTTCCAAGGTTGACTTCTTTAAAGTTAAACGAAACAGCATAGGCCTACATATTGTTGTTAATGGAGGTAACACATAGTTCTTGGTTAATTATAATATATCAAGCAGTGTTTAAACGACGTGCATATGCTTAATAATTAACTCCATTCAAAATCTGAGACAACAAAAATAGATGACAATATAGTTTTCAAGTAATAACCTTTTGCACATAATAATGCGTTAACAAGGAAGCATACATTATTGTATTTGTTTCTCGTTCTGAATCATTAAGGCAATGCCCAGGCCCTCCTGTATGTACTATTATGGGTGATGAACCGTGCAGGTCTTGGATATATTTACATAAATCATTCAAATCAGGTGTCTAAAAATATGTGTAAGTCATTGTTAGAGACGTCTGAGTAAATATACATTTCTGTACACAAATTCATTCTGCACGAACACACTGTGTTTCAATGCAAAGTGGAAGAGCCAAACGTCGATCAAAAATCGTTTAATTAACAATAACAAAGAGTTTAAATCTCTAGGGAATGACTATTTTATCACGAGGCTTTTTCTTACCTATAAGGGAAACATCTCAAGCCCTTCTTCCAAATTGTGTCTTCCAAACTGCGAACAGAACACTACAGTTTATGTTGTCTATCAATACCAACATAACTTGTTCAATAAAATGAGCTGATCACCATTTCTAGACTTGTTTAGGTAAATCAAGAGTAGATTTCCATTAGTAACGGTTTGGTATATGCCTATAAAATATAGTTGCAGGTCTATGTCTGAGAGTTGTACTTTGAAACGACGCAGGGTCGCTTGGTGAGTTTCTTAAGAGCAATGTCCTGTAACTGCAAGCTTTGTGTATGGACAAAGAATCGATTGAACGAAATGCTTTTATGATACAATGGTGGCACATCACCACAGAGTTTGGAATGCGAAGGATTTTGAAGACTTTGCAGTTAACGGTGGATACTCCATTGTTAATTAAACTGTATGTGTGTTAACGGTTCAAAATTAATAGAATATCGTTCGATAAAAATAATGAGCAGATTGCAAAAATGACGTAGGCCATTGTTTGCATTATTTGGGATGCCACACAATTATACTAATCCTCGTAAAGTAACAGATCTTTGAAATGTTATCAATTTGGCTTTCATTTCCTTATTCAACGCAACAACGACAACTAGTTGATGTTTGTTGTTTCAGTTTGATAAAATGACCCAGTACGCTATTCCTCAACTTTTCACAACTTCTCAGTGTGAATCAATATCCTGTCGGTAAGTGATGACGTTTTGGAGCAGGGAGTTTACTTTTTTGGCCAACATAATCCTAGATATATGTTTGGAAAATACAGAAAATTACGCGGTGATCGGACTAAATGTAAAAAAATTACTGACAACAATTTGAAAGTGTAATGATATGATTATATTTCCTTGCAAGTTGGCAACAAAATAACTTGAAGCAACAATACAGCTATCCACTTAATAGTAGGCCACCAGGGTAGTAAACGTACAAAATATGTAATTGCAAGCCAACGGTAAACGCTGTACTCCTTCTCCACCGTGCACAACTTTTGTACATGAGGGATTTTTTTTTTCGAGTGAACGAAATATTGTTTGAGTGGATTGAAATAATTCGAGGGACGAAATATTAATTTGAGGGAACTAAATATTTGTGTTTTTACCTGTTCTCTTTTTTTTTTACATGTGCCTTTAGGGGATCCGTACTTTAGAATACCAGAAACATTTTTTTCGCCCGAACATTATTTTTTCTCAAACTACTGTGTAGTAAAAACATGAGTGGCATACAAGTAGTAAGATGTACCGGGGGTTACGTCATGCCATTTACGTAACTTTCTCTTTTCACTTCAAAACACTTGACGAAAAATTAACAAACTTAAGATGTAATGTGGTTAATGACAACCGATATAAAGATCACCTTACATAATACAATTTAAAACATCCTTCTATGGAATTTCATACATCTCCATCATTTAACAAAAATCTGATTAATACTTCCAGTATTACGAATCAACAAGCAGGTATGTACAATATATTAAATAAAAATGCATATGCCTAATGTGGTGAATATAATCTATTTCTAATGTAGTAGCTGTGGAATACAAAACAAATACGCAATATGTAATACGTTTTTATAAATTACTCTGTCCTCCAGAGAAAAGTGAGAGGACAAGAGGGCACATATCATCATTGTACTTTTCGATAAATAATCAACACAAACTAACAAACATCGCTGGCCGTGCACAAACTTAGGGCAAGACCAAAGATGGGCAAGACCCACTAAAACGGTGACTCACCGTTGGCATGAATTTGACACGTGAGGGCGCGCAATACAAGAATCTATTGTACACGTCGTTACATTATATTATTTAGGCAAATCTAATTATATTGGCTACCTGGACATCCATTTGTTTTATAACCCAAGGTCTCCCGTCACCTTTATAATAATATAACTATCTCAATCTATGGTTTTTTTATGATAAACATTATAGTATACACCTCCCAATCTACCAACGGTTGAATAATGAACCCATTCTAAGTCAAGTATGGTTTATTGCATTCTTATTATTGATTTTCATTTAATGACATTGAGTGGTTGACAAGGCTTTTGCTGTTGGCCGACCTCATGCTTTTGTAAGATCTTTTATGACTAAAGTGAATGCAGGGAAATTGGCAGGGAAAACGAAAAAAAACACCAAATAGACTGTAACATCAGTTTCAGCATGCAATCGTCAAACTCTGGCTTGATGACGCTGAAATTCTCACAAATTGTTTGCGATGCGTGTGTCTGGAAAACGACAAAAGAGAAAGAGGTAAATCGAAGCGACGTTTTGAACGTCCAGTTAAAAACTAGGCATAGTGAATATATTCGCTCGTTTCATGTAGATGTAATTTACAAATATCTTTAACCAGACCATAAAGGGGCAGTTTCAGGATGGTCTTAACCTCTCCCTTCATTGGAATTGTAAGTCTTTGTATTTAACTAATCTTGCCATTTATAAATTGAAAAAAAAAATAAATAAAAGTTATAACCAAGTGAATATCAAACATTTACAATGATGGCTGGGACTTGTCATATTTTCTCCAGAGCTTCAGTGATTTCTTCAAAACTCGTGCGCTTGTTTGGCGCTTTCTCCCAGAACTTCAACGGGATTTTAACATGAAGTTGTTTCATCATTGTAAACACTGTTTCAATTCCAAATTGAAATTATCCATGTATATTTTCAGGGGTTTGTTGTAGTTACAGGCGAATGGATCCAACTTTGACTTCTTAGAACTTAAGCCCCAAGAAAAACTCGGCTCAATCACAGTTTTAGTGATGTAAATACCAAAACATTTTGAGGAATCAATGAGGAATCAATAAAATAAAACTTTACGATGGATTTCTAAAGTCAAACCCCCAACCCCCCCCCTAAAAAAAAAAATAAATAAAAAAAAGAGAAGAAGAAGATGTAACTGAAACAATTTAAACAAATACTCAAACAATTACTTTATCAACACAAGACAAGGTAAAGTACTCACCAAATGTCGCAATCTCACACAGTAAGACTCCGAAAGACCATCTACGTGTTAATCACAATACACATTTAGTTCAAATCCAAAGGTTGACGTAGATAATTATGTGGCAATGACATGTCGGTTTAGTGTAACTTATATTAAGTCATTTTATTTGCTGTTGTTTCTTTATTATTATTTTGTTTGTATCTCCTTGACTCCAATAGTTGTTACAATTTCAGAGGATTAGCTCTACCAAACGATAGAGTCGAAGGCTGTTTATATCAACATTTGCGGTTTATTAACTATACATAGCTCAAATATTTACGGGGCCTTAGAAGGGACATGATGAAAACAAATTAACAAACGACAAACAACAAACCTCCTGGACCTCCCTTCTGTCCTTCCCGAGGAGATTTGGAGAGAAATGCTGTTGGCCCAAAACGGCCGATGTTGATTTTGGAAATGCTCCCCTACCAATGAATCTAGGTAGGGGAGATTGTGATTTATGCCCTCATGCCCTCACACCGATCTGGGACGTGGTTTCCATGACATTTTAGACATTCGTGTTTGAAACCACAAAATCCTTTGCAGTGTTGCCCGCGAATGAAAGGGGTTGAGAAAGCAGGGGCACGAAATGCCCGTTTGTTTGGTCCCCTGTTTGAAAACTTGCCATGCCCCGTGAGAATGTACGCCACTCCGAATTGACTTAAGGTAGAGCTCGGTGTGAAAACGGTCCCAGGGAAAAGAAATTGTTTGACGAAGTTTACGGAAAGTAACATCGTACAGGTTGAAATTCCAGTCATCACTTGCAATTTGCCGAACGAGCTCACCGTATTTTAAAAGTTGCCAAACCTTGTTTGAAAATTTTCTTGTGTAAACTGCTGCGAAAATAGCAAAAGCTGAAACCCATTCATCCTAAGATTTGGGGAGCTTCCTCCTGCTTTGGGTAAGACAGGGAGAATTCTCCCCAGTGGAATCTCTTTGAATCGCCAATTTAGTCTTGGCCATTCGCGCAGTATGGAGAAAATCACCAAAATGAAAAAAAAAATCGTTGTTCCAGATCTTATTTTGAAACTCTTGACAAAAGAAACAGCGAAATCTAAAGGCAAAGGCGCAAGAAAGGGGGCTGAACCAATCATATCTACTGACCCACCTGGTATACAAGGGCTGAGTGTTTCACCGACATCAAAAACCGACCCAGCCGGCCCTAACCGAAGCTGCCGTTGTAACACTCGTGTCTGTATTGGAAATGGGTGTGTTGGCTGCCACGCTGACTGAAGTGATGTTACCTTCGCCAGGGTTCCGAGGCGTCCAAGTGGAAGAACTCTGTCTTGCGGTTTGGGGTTGAACGGCATGGGACCCCACTGCAACAACTGGTGTACTCTGCTCAAGTACCTGTGCTGTACTGATGCTTGGTCGCATGGGTATTGGCAAGAGTTTGTTAAGTTCTGTTTGAACTGCATCACGGATGTGCGATTTCATTGCAGTCATCACTGCTGCAGTCACTGCAGCAGCAACACCGCTGTCGTCGGGTGCTTCTGCAGAAGCAGCTACAGCACCATTGTCAGCTGGACAATATTATGTACCGCTTGTGGACCATTATTATGATGTTCAGTAGTTTTGTTTTTGTTTTTTGCTCACTCCTTTTGGCTGCTTTTTGGGCGAGCACTATACAATATGTTGGCTTTATAAGCAAAATCATTTAAGCTGTATACAAGGATATTTGATATTGATACTATTGTGTTTGTTGTATGCGTGAGTTAACAGGCTTTACATACAGAGAACAATAAAAGATTTTTTATCGAATGCGGGAATAAAACTGTTGTGACTATATTATTTAATTCGGTTTATTATCCAAATCAATCATTACACAACGACTTGTCATTAAGATTTATAGTAGCATTTATAATTGTCATCGGATGTAAAGTATACAGATCTGAACTTCGTCCGAGAACAAAAAAATTACGCGAACGGGCAAACTGTGGAAGGAAAACACAGGATATCCTGCACGTTCATATTCGTGTAAGTTTTGTAATGCGGCACTCAAATTAAGAAACACAGGTCTTAGTAGTAATGATTCATCAAATTCCATTTGATTTACGTTGACAGTGTTATCAGACTGGAACATTATCTTACAGGATTTCTACTTGAATTAATTTATCTTATAATGATTAAGCTTTCGGAAGAAAGTACCAAATACATGGTTGTTGGTCAGTGGTCATTGCCCTCAACAGTTAATTCCAGACATAACCACAAAACGTGTGGCCATTAACGACAGAGTTGTACAAAAGAACTAGAGGGCATACAAAACCATTCGACAGAGCCCGACGAGAAGCATATTTTTTTTTACCCTTTGAGACAATGGGGCTGACCAATCATGTTACACTGGTCACTCATCAGTTTACACGGCAAACGGTTTTATAAAGTGGACATTCCTATGCAATTGTCCCATATGGAGCTTCGAACAAGGTGGGTCGGCGGAATGTAAAGCGTGACATAGCGAGTGCTCCGTCATAGCTCTGTGCCATTAACTTGTAGGACATCACGTTCAAATACTCTTGAATCATGGTTTTAATTTCTATTTGACCCATATAAAATTATCGACATAATTACTTATATGGTACGGGCAATAAGAGACTCTGGATGACTAGGTGGCAGCAGACTTACCGGGTAGATTGTCATTGTTTACGTAGTTATGAGCAAGCCATAGTTGAACTAGAGGGTGTACAAAACCATGCGACACGGTCCAACAGCAAGCATTTTTGACAATTGAGAAAATGGCGTGGACCATTCATTTGCACGAGTTACTCATCACTTTACACAGCAACCATTTTCTAAGTGGACATTCGTATGCAATTGGCCGTGGGGATTTTCACCCATGGTGGGCCAGCGGAGTTCCGTCGTAACAACACGAGTGCTCCCTCTAGTTCTTATATATAACTCTATGTGAGCAAGCGCACATTTCTGATAACAAATACCTGGTAAGTCTGCTGCCATCTAGCGTCCTTAAAAGGACCCCATTGTATTTTTGTTTATATCTCAATCAATCTATTAAATGAGAACAACTTTATCAAGCTTAAATGCTCATTTACCTTGACCATGGCTCTGTTCGTGTGTGCTGTTTGAAAACAGTGCAGGAAACTGTTGGCTCTTGAGGGCGCTCTCCGCACGCTATCTAAAACAAACCCATAGGCCCAGTACTAACGGAATTGTGATTTATTGGCGATTTTTCATAAAGTCAATAAGGTAATACAAGTAGTCCCATTGTGGTTTTCATGGAGAAATAAATTATACTTTCATTACTCCGTGGTCTTAACAGCATGGCGGGGAGGGGTGCTAAGGTTTACACAATTTTTAAAACATTTTATCGAACTCCTCAGGAACTGGAGAAATGGCAAGTACTGCTCAACAAAATAAAGCCTGCCAAAATATACCATTGTAATCGCATTTCCTTAATTTCTTGTTAAAAGGGACCCATAGCAAAAAGGAAAAGGAACAAATTGTTGTACACAGACGAACTGAAAAGTAGAAAATTGAAAAGTAGGTAAGTTGTAACATCAGGCACATGATTGAATTTACTCGTAAAAAGCCATTAACAAAACAATGGCGCATCTTATTTTTCTCTCATTCAATCCAATAATAGCTAAAGCGAGACTCGAAGGTCAAAAAGAAAATAAAGTCCGTGGGACCTTTGACAGATAATGCTATTATAATAACATATAATTTTGACTGTTGATGCTTTTTTAAAAAGAAACATTTGCAAAACAATTTGGCATTATTATGTCACGCACAATTCACAAAACACATGCAAAATTGGTTGTACATGGCTGATGGACATGAAATAATGTCGGGATTCCGACAATAATTCATTTTTATTTTTTTAATTTATCTATAAACTTAACTTTTTAAAATTTATTCTAAAGTTTTTTTGTTTTTGTTTTTTTTTTGGGGGGAGGGCTATATTTTGGACCAAGCATCTGTATAGTCTCAGGCACTGTTACAATCATCGTACCTCGACAAGTAAGAATAAGAGTTTTAACCAATGTAATATAACCATATTTCAAACTTTAATTTCCAAATGAGGGTTTACATATTTCAAGCATTATAAAGGCATGCAACAAATCAAACTAATGTTTTATATTCGGTTCTTTGGTTGTTGTTCTTGATTATGAATAAGATTTCAAATGAATCATTTACAACATTAAAAAATGCTAAACATTAACTCATTATACAATAAATTTAGTTTGGCGACATATTCTTTCCAAAGTTTGGACTATTAGTATTCTGCGTTGCTCTAACGTTTATTGCATAATGTACCTCCTAGAAGAGGGTTATTACATAATGTATCTCCAAAAGCTGTTTATTACGTAATGTACCTCATAGAAGAGATTTGTTACATAATGCACCTTTCAAAAGAGGTTGTTTACATAATGTACCTCCCAATAAGCTGTATTACATAATGTGCCTCCTAGAAGAGGATTACTATATAGTATACCTCTTAGCTGTTTACAACATACCTCTGAATAGAAGAGGTTTATTACATTCTGTACCTCACTAACCCATTCTTTGAGTTTAAACAAAAATATTGCTTTCTAAATAGGATGCCGTGATAAGGAATATTTGAACCGTCTGAGAATAAAACATTCAACTTCAAACATTCTGGTGATAGCCAGCCAAGTTTGTTGAAATAGTAATTTGTTTTTAACTGATCCATCTACATATGTCAAAGTTGATTTAAAAATGCTCTTATGTGTATTAACATAATAATACAAACTCATAACAGAATTAAACGCATGTTCTGACAGAAGTAAAAATTCAGCTGCAACCAGGGTGCGCAGAAAATGGCAGGAAGTTTATCATTACACAACTTTCGTGTTTCTGATATCTAAAACTTATCTAAGAATCTAGAATAACTTTTTTGTTTCCAACATTGCAAAGAGCATTGTGTATCTGTCTTCAAGTGGATAATTTGCTCGTCGTCATCACAGCAGCACCACTGTAAAGCAATGTATTGTGTTGGAACGTGGGGAGTTTTGTGCAAATTCTCACCAAAAGAATCGCATTACTTATTTTCTTCCCTTTACATGTATTTAATTCAAAGTACATTATTTTCTAAAATCATTAAAAGCATTACATATAATTAATATTTTGTCGACTCTGATACAGCACTCCAGGTTATATCATTAACACAAACACACACACTTACAGTGTGTATTAAACAAGCACACACCATCTGAGTATCTTTGCTAGAAAAATAATATTGCGATTAATAATTAAAATTATATGTAGAAGTTAATCAAAGTCATACTTACTTTCTATAAATAACTTCACGACACTGAAAGAACTACGGTAGATATGAGTTTGATATATATCAAGTTGAAGTCTCCCAATGACCAAAAGTTAACCCTGAGCATGCAAATCAGTATTTTCCTTTTTGCCTACTGAGGAAATAAGAGTTTGCACAGGTCAACATGACACTAACTACTTTGGGTTTGATCTGGACATGATATGAAACGCATGTTCTGTTTAATGTACGGAGTAACTCTAGGCACATTTTGTTAACTTAGACAGAAGTAAAACTCAGCTGCAACCAGGGCGCACATAAAATGACAGGAAATAAAATCAGCAACCTTCGTGCTTCTATCTAAGATCTACAATAACTCTTTGTTTTCAACATTGCAAAGAGCATTGTGTATCTGTCTTCAACTGGATAATTTACTCATCGCCATCACTGCAGTATCACTGTAAAGCAATGTATTGTGCTGAGTTTGTGCAAATCCTCACCAAAGGAATCGTATTGCTTATTTTCTTCCCTTTACATGTTTTTAATTCAAAGTACATTATTTTCTAAAGTATTACAGATAATTAATATTGTGTCGACTCTGATACAACCCTCCGGGTTATATCATTAACACAGACACACACGCACAATGTGTATTAAACAAGCACACGCCATCTGAGTATCTTTACTAGAAAAATAATATTTCGATAAATGATATGACAAAAATACAAATTATATGTAGACAATAGTCAAAGCAAATGCACACACTTTCATTCTATACATCACTTCACATGCCACTGAAAGAACTAAGGCAGATATGAGTTTTTCTCTTGAAAAATCTAATTTAATATCTAAAGTTGTAACTTTAGTTAAAGTTTTTTGTGTGTGCTTGTATTACTATTCAATGTATTTATTATTATGTTTTGCTTACTGAGGAAATAAGAGTCTGTACACGTCAATATGTCACTAACTACTGTGGTTTGATCTGCACATGATATGAAGTGCAGCCTGTGTAAATAGTGCCCACTGCGTTAAAATGCTTTCATTCTTTTTTTTTTTTTTTTTAAGTAAATTAAATTAGAAGCAGATTCTGGATTACACAAAATGTGCAATGCCATGAAGTTTTACTGGACACTTACTAGGCACTTAGTGTGTGCAAAGTAACTTTCCCTGTTCGTGTACAGTAAATATAAATTCGATATTGACTTAGGATGTTTTTATATGTAAATAGGTCAATGTAAATTTCTACTTCTTGTTATTGTGCTTTTTCCATCTTTAAGCTCTAACCTGTCATTTTTTATAGCCTTTTTTTTAATATGGAGCTGTCCACTCTCTTGAAATTGTCTAATCTAGGAAGAATCAAGTTTTCGAAATGAAATGAATTGACTCGAATTTAACACTGGAGAAACGTTCTTGAGAATTAGCTATGCCGATTTGTTCGGTCACCTGTGATTATGTCGCCATACCTTATTGGGATAGATAGAAATCAAGTTATACTTTGAGTTTTCCGCGAAGGCGACAACCGTTGTATTTGTAAAGACAAAAACAAAAATAAGAAAAAACAAAGTTATACATTGTTCTGGCTTTCATTAAAATGAAAGGTTTTTATGAAGCTTGGCGGCCACGGGTTAGAGTTTAATGCTGTCAACAGCATTGAAGCGCCCCGTTTATGGGTCGTTAAGGCAAATTGTAAAAGAAAAAATAAACAAATATGCCCTTAAGTTTGTCACCTATTTTTTTTTAACTAGATATTTTTGAAAGCAACGCATTGAATATGAACATGTCTGCCTGCTTTAAAACTACGTCATAAAGAAATCATACAGAGTGTCTTTCTTGGCGAGAAAACGGGTAAATTAATGAATGGATACAAGACACACAAAAACCGCCGCCATGTCAGTATGTACTTGATGTCTTGATAAATTATTTATCCGTTGACTTAATCATACAAATAATAATAAGGCATTTATAACGCACCTTCTATCTAGTGTACGAGACTCTGTTCGAAGTCACAACACACAAAAAACATAACAAAATATATAATGAAAATTTAAAGCGAAGATACAAATCATACATTAAACAAATCACACATTTTAACCATTGTACTCATTACAGGTTTTTTATAAGAGTAGTACGGGTGATAGCCTTAGCTTTCGATACAAACTGGATCTTCGTTATAGAGCCACAAACATGCACAGATCCATTTACAGAAAAGGGGGGAAGGAAATTATGGTAAGGGATCCAGAAATAAGCGCGGAAATTATAGCCAACCAAAGTATTTACATACATTACAGACAAAGAGATAGCACCTGACCAATCGAGTAAAACAGTTTGGACAAAGGCAAGAGCAATGTTGTACAGTACAAAAGGGGTATTACTGAACCAAACAATAGGACGAGCTGCATCGTAGAAATTGCGGATATAAAAATGGACAGGATTAATTACTCATATTGAAGAAAGTGTAACATAGGAAAGGGACAACACCCTAAATATAGAGGTAATTGGAGACAAAATGAAATCACTATTGAATAGATTAAACTCTAAAAGTAGGATTGGTCAATAATGACAGATTTAGCAAGTAAAGCATAGTGATGCAGAAGTACGGCAAACCGGGATCTGCATGAAAGGAGAAATTTGAAAAAGAGTAAACAGATGATAAGCAGTTTTGCAAGTTGGAAGCTTTGCAGAATCGGTATCTGCATGTTATAGTAAAAATATGAAAATAAAGACAACATATAAATTAAGGTAAATGCACAGCAATATAATGTTTGCAGAGCCGAAATCTGCATAGTGAAAGTAAAGTATGAAAGCAGAGATCATAGACAAGTATGAGATAATTTAACAGGGATGGATACAGGGTACTGTTTCTTGGTTTTTATGAAAGAGACATGGTTCGCAAAGCAAAGACAGAGTTTTGTCTCAGTGTCTCCCACATACTGTAAAGTCTGCGTCTCTTTCAAGATATGACGTAGACTACATTGGGTGTGTCAAATTGGGAGTTAGTCTTAAACACTGTGGAACTATGTGAAGCCAGTGCTGTGACTCTTCACTTTCAGTGCATGTTTGATGTACAGACATGTATTACATGTAGGTTGGATGCAATTACAACAGCCATATCTATCTTGTGGGGGGTCGGGGAGGGGACCTTGGCCTGTATCGGGGGGAATTTGACCCTCACGTAAGTGCCACCCAGGTTTTGGGGCGACGAAGGCGACCATGGGGTATTCAGGGATTGCTGAACGTGACCTGTTTGAGGGGTGAAGGATATCCATCATGTCATTGGGTAAAAATGAAAGCTTGGGTTGTTTGGGGTGAAAAGTTGTAACCAGATCAACTCTTTTGTGTCACCTGTATTTTTATACAGTTTCAAGCGAAGGAGTGCAGGAAGGTGATCTATAGAGAATAAAATGTAATTTGACTTAACAACATCTACTCCAATGTTTTAGCTTATTTTATTCTGTGGCGTTGGGCGCGTCCTCTTGTCTCGGCGTACAGGAATCAACCATTCAGGTTCTCGTAGATGGTGTTTTCTGACGAGTCGTTCATGTAAGCTTGGATTGCATCGTAGCACATTGCATAATGCTCCTATCACATGCACAAAACATGTAAGTTATTTTAATATTTCAACCAATTGTTAATGATTTTTAGCAGCAGAGATACAAGGTGTATTTACAACTCTACGTAATTCGGAGCGTGAGACCAATTCCCAAAGCTTCACAAATTTCAACAGTAACAGTCTGCTGCCAGCAAGCATCCCCAAAAGTCTTCCAATGTCATATAATCGTAGCCGCTTGAGATAACCCTTGTGCAAGAAAATTGTCCCATCACTGATTCGTTCTCTGGCAAAATTCGAACACGCACATCTCCATTTAAATCCCTGTGAAGACGTAAATTATTTGAAGGTGCTTGTTTTCCCAAGACGTGACCACTTTTTTGATGAGATTTTTAAAACTTGTTTTTAAAGTGTCTTTTTTTAGGCTCAATGATGGGAATCAAGTTCTCTTCTAGAAACCAATGAGGTATCAACCCTTTACCTTATCGACAGCTTCATGTCAATGTCTCTGACCAGACACGAAGTACATGCTTACTACACCAGAAAAACACGCCTTAGCTAAAGAGTATTTTTTTAATGATCAAGAATATTTAACAGTGGATTTGCATTGTTGCATCACTCATCTGATTACAAAAATCACCGGCAATTGCTTTGCTTTGGTCAGCAATGTTGATTAAACAAAACTATGCTAAAGGTCACTCCGTAAGCAGAAAACGCATGCTTACAGGTTTTGTGAAATTCGGCACTGGTGTTGAAAGGTTTATAATATAAAACAAATATTTGAGTCTAGAGCCAATAGTTGTCAGGAACTTACCAAAGCGTACATCATGTTGTTGTTGACCATACGAAGAGTAATGGCCTCTTGGAGTACATTCACAACCTTTTCTTCCTTGAACTTTTCCAGGAGTGTCATCAAGGCACAGAAGGCGCCAGACCAACCCAGTCCATCACTAGTCGGTATATAAATAAACTTTATTTAGTGACGCCAGTAACTTTACTTATAGCTGACCTAATAAACACTGAGCAACTAGAAACACTTCGATGACATGGCAACGGCCCCACTCATTAGAAGCTAGGTTTCTTGGTCACACAGTGACAATGTTAGTGTTTATATTAATTTCACAGCAGCAGCCTATTATCATTAAAAACTTGTTTTCGATACATTGTAAGTCGATATAATGGGAGAGAAAGTTCAAATTCGCTAGAATTTTTGACCGCCTGAGGGGCGTGTGTGAACCAATTTAACTTGATGCGAAACAAGTAAAACAAACTGTTTTTTTTTTTTGTTTTTTATTTGTTAAAAAATTATTTGGCTATGGACAAAAGGAAACAACATAAAGGCAGTCAAAATATATTAAACTGTAATGGGAGACTTTCGAGGGCGATAGATGGCAGCAGACTTGCCAGGTATATCCCTTGTTCTTGAAAACGGGCACATGCTCATAGCTACAAAACAAGGACAATTTACCTGGTAAGTCTGCTGCCACCTATCGTTCCAAAGACACCCATTGTGATGTAAAAAATTAGCCCTTAAAAGCGCCCTCATGCGGTCAAAATACGGTCTATTTCATAATATGCAGATTTAAATTTTGGGAAACACATAAAGCAGCACATACTTGCAGTGGACTACGATGGGGCCTTCGTCGTCTTTATGCCATTGCTGGGTGAGATCGATGAGCTTCAGCAGGCCTTCGAAAGAGGCTGGGACATCTTGATCAGATGGCCATTCCAAGTATTGAAACTGGCAGACGGTCCTTGCAGCTTCAGACTGAAAAAGACAGTGATTAGTGCAAGTACATATTTTAACCGGTCAATAGTACACTGAGGCACCGTTGCCTCACCAGTATAACTGGAATCCTGATGCCAAAGGTCTTAACAGCTCCATTGGAAAAGTTCAGAGACGTGCCACCAAATGAATTGTGAGAAGTTCTGCCTCATTGGGCATTGGAAAGAACTGTAACTCCTCATCTAGAAGATCGTAGCAAACTCAAGGATTATGTCACTTTTTTAAAGGACCTTCATGATAATATGACGTTGATTTCAATTAGTGATAAGGTTAGCTTTTTTAACACTGACTTCCATAATTCGAGATCCGCAAAAACCAAAACCAAAAACCCGCATGTGGATAAAGAATGATAATTATGCAATCATGGTGAACATTGGTAACAAAACAAGCCTTTAATAGTTTGAATTTTATTTGGAATTTGTAAATCAACCCATACCCCGGAGTCAGTCTTAATTTACCTGTGAGTCGTTCTTCCTCAGGCTGAACGAGTTACCAATGACTCCATCGTATTCAACGGTCTGTAGCAGCTCAACGACTAGGTTCCCATATTTCACAGGTCCTGCCTCTGGCCAGTACCGGCACATGGTCTGTATAAAGATTTGAAGTACACCAGAATTCACAAAACTGTTCACAATAACTTGCTCAAAAAGTGTAGGGAAGGAGGTCTCCAAAAAGTTTAGTTTGTCGAGTGGAGACCCCTCTTAACCCTATCAGGACCGGGCTTTTTTTGGACTTACGGGGACCGGGGGGGGGGGGGGGGGGGGCTCATTGTGCCCCCCCTCCGTATTTTCCAAAGTCTTGGGCCGATTTTTATGAAACTTGCCACAAATGTGTATTTCACCGAGTTCTACATGATGGTGCAAAAAAAATTCAAAAAAATTGCATTAAAAGTAATTTTTGTAGTTTTTTGGCCCATTTTTGGTCAAAAATCGTATTTTTCCCATAATTTCCATATTTTTTTGCCAGAATTCTGTAAAACTTTGCAAATTTGTCTTTCTTGACATCCTCAAGAACATAAACACCCTTTTCTTTACCAGAGTTACCGTTGAGGGCGCTAAACAAGCTGTTTTATGTAATTTTTGGGAAAAAATCACGTTTTTACATTTTTCCACTTAAAAATCGATGTAAACAGTCCTTTTAGGGTCCGAATGTGCATTTATGAGGCCTAACTAACAACTCTATAGTATTTCTAGACCTCAAAAGTTCAAAATTATAATGTTGAAAATATTCCATAGATACAAAATTTTGCAAAGTTCGAACCCCAAAAAACAGCTAAAAATACAAAATCCAAGTTGGCCGCCAAAATGGCGGCCATTTTGGATTCCCACACTGCATCTCAAACTATCATGTGACATTTCGGTATCACTGTTGGCCACTAAAAATACTTAAAAACATAACATTTTGCTAAAAAATGCCCCAAAATCACAAAAATCACAAAAAACGAGTAATATGGGTTCAAACAAACGGTTGCCATGGCAACCACTGACCTCCAATAACGATCGTATTTTGACAAAATGACCCTAGATAATTTTCAAGTAAAGTCAGAAAGTTTGGTGGCGATCGAATGTAGCGTTTAAAAGTTAAAGGAAAAAGTTTGGTAGGGGGGGCACATTGTGCCCCCCCCCGGTCCTGATAGGGTTAATACAGAATCAAAACAAAACAACAACATATTATGATGACAAGTCAAAGACATGGGTTCTCAATCTTCCGTAGCACTTTACCTTATCGCCTTCATCATACTGGTTGAGCATTACGATACAAGTTGACTTGTGGTCATACGCCAGACGCCAAATATCTGCTTTGGTGTTTGGCATGGGCATCTGCGTGGCAATGTACATGTTCTTTTTGCGGTAACCCTGAGTGAAAACAACATATTTATATTTGTATCACATAAGAGGTTATACGACAAATGCAGGCCAGTCTTGAAACCAACACCATAAACAATAATCCCGGGTTGCAAAGACGTACACTATTTCCCTCATTGCCAGTCCATATGTGTATAATAAGCCCCCCCCCCCAAAAAAAAAAAAAAAAGTGTGTTGTTCAACTTTGAATCCGTGTGTCTCTTACAACTGATGGTTACAACAATGTCACATAAATAGTGATAATGGTAACGAGGGTATACAATGAACTCATAACACATGATCAGGTTGATATCTTATTAGTCGTTCTTGTAACCATTTTATAGATCTTTTAGGGATAATAGTTGTTACTTCCTCCGGTTACAAATTGAACAAGAGTTCTTAGATCCAACACACAAGCCTCCTTAACTGTTCCTTTTTATAACACAGAGAGATATAGAAATTCAGCCAAACCTGCCATATCTAGAATCATCAATGCCAATGTTTGAATATTTGTTTTCTTATCCTTTGTGAGCCTGTGCAACTCATACATATACGATTTTTTGTTTGCCACTTTGGCTTTTGTTATTGTTGTTTTAAACTTCAAGTGAATTTTAATGTAATGTTTTTTACTCCTTGTACATTGAAGCTCTTTTGGCCTTTGGGCCACTTGTTTCAATTTAATTTTGAACGAATGAATAAATAAACCAGACGGAAGACGGAAGAGGCTTTCTTCGATCAAATCATTGGTTTATGTACGAATATTTATTTACAGAATATACCTAACTTGAACTAATAATAATGTAGTGCCTATTTAAATTAAATGGTGTCCTACAGCCAGACAGTCGCTGTCTAGGAGTGCAATACTGCCGATTCAGTTTCTATCTGGCATTGGGCACCCACTAAATGTTGACTATACGTAAAAAAAAACCAAGCTGTACTTTGAAGTGTATGCACTAAAGGCTGGAGAGCAGTGAGGGGGTCTTTTTCTCTACCTGTGTTTTTAAACCAACATAGGTTCTTCTTCCTATTGGAGTTTGTTGCGTGTGGTGTATTTGGTACAATACAAAAGAAAGTCAACTTTTAGTTAATGCCTATACAAATGATTACAAAACACGTTTTCCCCGTGCTCTCCCTGCTTTTTAGTTGAAAAGCCTAATGTTGCTATTGTACTCAACCAATAACAGTCTGTTACAGCTGTTTTACAGCTGTCAATGGAATTTCACTTCAATCTTTTCAAATCTGTGTTAGCCACGATTGCCCTGCCATCTTACATTTTAAGCAGTACAATGCATGACTTTTGTGCACGATGCTGTGGTGTTAACGGCAGTGTAGCTTCACAATGCTTTTAGTATACAATTTAAATACTTTACTGTAAATAAGCAGTACAATGTATGACTTTTATGCATGATGCTATGTTGTTGACGGCAGTGTAGGCTAACAAAGCTCTTGGTAGACAATTTAAATACTTTACTGTAAATAATACGATTCATGAAAATTGTTAGGAAGTAAAAAAAAAGAAGTGGCCATAAACTTATATTTGGCCGGAGCAGTTTCTCAAAGTCAGTATTAAGAAAAAAAGTACCAACCGGCAAATATGTTCCATTGATGTAATTGGTATCCTCATTACTTGTGATCGTCGTCAGGAATGGCCTTGATCGGTCAGCTGTATGAGGTTAAATGATAGGTTTGTTTATAATGCCTGTGTAAGATTGGCTGTATTGCGTAATGCGTTGTTGGGCTGATAAGATGGTAACACGGTGGGACACTGAATGTACCGTGCTGTAAGTAGATCTGGATGTATGTGCAGGGTTGAGCTACATTTAGGTCGGGGCAACATTAAAGCACGGGGTTGGAGCTACATTAAGTCCTGGCTTGCATTCAGGTCGTGTGCTACATTTAGGTGTAGCTTAATTTACTTACTCTCTAAATGTAAGAGATTAAAAAAACACTCGTTTTATCCGCCATACCATTCTTGTAAAGACCCATTAGGCGGACAAGTACTTTTATAGTGAAAGACCGTTCATTTTCAACTTGAATCATAGTGAAATTCGCTCAAATTTCTCTCAAAAATGGCGAGCACGCTGTACTCTCAAAAGAGCCAAACTGACACCACACGGTGGAGAGAGTGAAATTTTCAACTCTACATTTAGAGAGTACCGTATAAAAACCTCATCGATGATCAAAACATCGATTAGCCCGATATAGTAATAACTCCGAAAATATGTCTTTGCAAAATACTTTACTTGTTACATGAACACGGTTCTGAACTCAATTGTTCTATCATAGAACTTCAGCGTTATACGGATATTTTTTTAAGTCTGATAAGAAAGTGACTAGGATTTTTCTGCTCACTTGGTACGATGTCTGGAAATCGGTTCTTTGACACATTCTCCGGAAGTTTTCCCGACTTGCTGCTTTTGTTGAGACTTTTGCCACAGAGCTTGCCCAAAACCTAATGATAAACAAACTTACATCATGTAAAAATTTACATGCACATATGTATTTAAAAGAGCTACTGATAATAATTTTTAACAAGCTTGTAAATAACTGCAAAAAAACATTCAACAGTAATCAATCATCATTCAATTATTGGGCATTTGTTGAGCGCCGCCACTCTTGTTTCCAATTCCGAGGCGCTAAGCGAAGTAAAAACAAGTCAAGACAAAATAATTCAAAATGATTCTATTTGGAAATAACAAGTGCAATGGACTAAATGTAAGCAGATTCGCAGAGATTTGTCTTAAGCTGGCTTTTGAAGATCTGTAAGGTGTCAAGTGTACGTATGGGGGAGATCATTCCAAAACTTTGTGCACATGAAGCAAAGCATCCATCATCGGACGAAAAGAAATGAGTTTGATTATCTCGGATTAGGCCGAGGGTGGTATTTACACAACGTGTCTCGTGCCTATTGTGAGTTCATTCAAAAACCAACAGCTTTACCTCAAACTGTTTTTCTATCCCCATCGGTTTCAGGGCAGCTACTCGCCGACGATATTCTGTGATGTGGTATGTGGTGTCTTCAGTTAGATAACCCTCAAGGATTGCGTCATAGAGGAATATGTATTGCTCCTGAAAACAAGAAAATGCATGAACATAAGCTTTCGAATGCAGTATTAATTTAGGACTTGTACGAGTAAACAGAAATAAAATAGCAGACCCGAAAGCAAAAAATATAAGATATTTTGCAATTAAGGTTGCAATACTTAAAAGCCAAATTTGCTATTATATCATTCAGTTATTTCTTTTTACGTTTGCAAACAGACTTATTTTGATGGCGTATCAAAAAAAAAAAAAACAACTACACTGCAAAAAAGTTGGTTAATAAAATGTTGGGGAAAGCCGGATTGCCCAGATGTTGGTCATTCTTAGTGTAAAGATTGGTCATGTTCAAAGAAGTTTACCCAACACCAGGTGTTCAAAGTTGGTGAATAGCGTCAGATAAATGTTTCAGAAAATTTGACCAGATTTTTCATATCTTGACTACCCAACTTAGTTGGGCAAATGTTGTCCTCTAAGATGGGGAACCAGTTTTTACCAATAGATTATTTGGGTAGCAAAACGTTGGGAATTGCTAGATTACCCAGATGTTGGCAAATTTAGTTCAAAAGTTGGTAATTTTCAAAGACAGTATAACCGACACCATTTTGTGCAAAGTTGGTCAACGGTATTTCACAAAAGGTTCTGGAATATTTGACCATCTGTTTTATAGTCTGATTACCCCAACTGTTTTGGGCTAATGTTGTCCTCTCGGATGGGGGACATTAATTACCTATAGATTATTCTGGGTAGTAAAACGTTGGCGAGTGTTACACTACCCAGATGGTGGCCATTTTAGTTAAATATTTTGAAATAATCCGAGAAATTTACGCAACAACATACAGGCCTACTCTAAATTGGCCAAATGCATTATACAACAAGTTTTGAATTTATTTCACTTGAAATAATAGCCGCTTAGCTGACTGAAAAGGTGTTTGTCAGTCACTTTCCTATACCGAGGACTGAGTCTCTTTATGATTGAATAAGCACAACTTTAACAATGGTGGGTCGGAGAGCTATGGTACTGTCTCATTGTTATTAAGCATAGACGTGCAGGCCTGTGTAATTTGGCCTACGTGTATGTATGCACCATTAGGCAAACAAATCACACATCCCCGGGCAGTTTTCCAACTTTTTGACTTTGTACAACTTTTGGTCGGTGTAAACAAATCTTGACCAACAGTTGGTCAGGGCCTAGGCCTAATTTACATAAAAGTATTACATTCAAGTCACGTGTGTAGCGCAGAGGTAGCTCTCGGCAGGCCGGTGCTGCGCCTATCCCCCCTTGTTGTGTACGTATCTTGACCAACAGTTGGTCTGGGCCTAGGCCTAATTTACATAAAAGTATTACATTCAAGTCGCGCGTGTAGGGCAGAGCTAGCTCTAGAAGGCCGCCGGTTGTGTGCGTGCCGCGCCGATCCCCCTTGTGTGTGTGCAGTGTACATCGTGTTGTGTGTGGAGTCCGCCAATTTACAAGCTCACACCTTCGTGCCAAAGATGATGTTCGACACTGATGATAGTGATTATGAGCAACTGTCCCAGCTACCAGAAGTACCAGTAGGTCTTTTCTTTTCAATATCATCATCATTAGTCCAATACATTTTTGAGTTGACATGTCAATGTCGCTTAACAGTAAGATTTATCGAGTTTGAAGGCGTTTGGTTCATTTTTGTGTTCGATCAACGACAATATCAAATACTTCATTTCATTCTTAAACATAACGGCCTCGACGATGGAATTTTGTTTGACTTATTTCCACCACTCTATGAACCTGTAGTAAGTAGCGATAATGACAATGATTATGGTGATAATATCGATGACTGGAATTGAACTTCATTGGCAGGTTAGTTTAGTTTCGAAGGTTGAAAATCAACGTGTAAAATACCTTCGGACTCCCATTAAATTCATAACCATGATAACTGTTGGCACTAACTAGGCCTATAGTGGCTTGATGAAACTATAGCACACCACAACCATACCGTTACATGATAACCTTTCAATCATATGATTTGTAAGAAATTTAAACTGTAGGGGACTTACTGGAAAAATTACAAAAAATGTATAGGCCTACACTAGGCCTATTTGTGTGCTGACTTGCAAGGTTAGTAAGTTGGACAAAATGCTGTCTTTTCATTCAGGCAGGGAAAAAAATTACTAATAAAAAATAAATAATATAATTATAATAGTCTTAGTACGTTGGGGAAACTCAATTTGCCCAGATGTTGGTCAATTGTACTACAAAATGACCAACATCTGGGCAATTTATGAAAATGACCAACCTTTATTACTACAAATTGTACTACTACTAGTTGTAGTTATAAAGGTTGGTCATTTTCATAGACAGCTACCCAATACCACGTGTTACTGTTCTATGGCAAAAAGTGTTGGACAGTGCAATTGTTTTGAAAAAACTTATTAACCAGTTGTTTGGTAAATGTCAAAAATGTCTTTATGTGTATAAGTAGACCCAAAAACGGTGTCAGGCCATTCCATACACTCCATTTATTCTTTTGCCCCGTAGTCATGTCCTAAAAACTAGGGACAATTTTATCGAACAAAAGCAGCCGGTTTTCCCCCAAATGTTACCCACAAATTTTACACACTTTCTTCACTTACCCCTTGTGTAATTCTATTCCTTAAATAAAAATGTTGATGTTCTGATTTGTTTTTATGCAATTTTATGGAAATGGCCAAGCCGACACGTTCAAAACAGTTCTTCCATACTCCACAAGCACCGTTTGCCATCGCTCCATCGTAATTCAACTTGTACTAGGCCTAAGTCATGTAGTGTTTCCTCCAGGTAGTGTGCATTAGTATTTAATGCACGGTGTCTGCAGGACTTGTGTACAAAGGACTTGTGTACAAGTTAATTAAACAAATCAACCAATTGAACAAGTTGGCAACAGTTTTTACCAATTGAAACTTTTTTTTTTACCATTTATACATTTCAAAAGAAGTTTGGTGGTAATCGGATAATTATTTTAATGAAAATAAGTTATAGACATACGACTTCCACCCTTGATGATTATAAACATAATTTTATTTTTTGTTTTAAACAGCAAGTCATTTTGGAGAATGAGGACGCTCCTACTGCTACAGCAAACTCTATCCGAAGCTTCTTAGACAAGTGGGGCGTACCGGAGCTTTGTGATATTTTTAAAGGTGAGAATCACAGTTTCTGTGTTTTGAATATGCTGACTTTTCTTTGATTTTAGAAAATTCATGGAAAAAGTCATCTCTGCAGGCATGGCCCAGACGGGTTGAAGGTTGAGTCTCCTCCACAATGACACCAATAATAAAACAACATTTACATGAGTTTTATTCGAAACAAAACAAATGTGAAGGGCTTGTCACTCGACCCCCCCCCCGCGCTGCATAAATTCTTTGATCTGCCCTTGCTCTGAATGTTTTTTGTTGTTTCAAAATAATGAAAATGAATCTGTAATAAAATCTTAATCTACAAAATTGAATAGTTTGACCAAGGAAGTCCTGCAAAAAGGAAAAGGGAAAAATGAAATGTAACATAATTTATTTTATTTAAGAGAATTTTGAGGCATCTTGTTCTTCACTTTCAGAGTAAAGGCAGGGGTGGAGGTGGATGAGTCAAAACGTATTTGGGAAAAATACCATTGAGACTGCTGATCATTAGTTGTCATCCTGTGATCAGATTTCAATTTGTTAATATTGCAAAAACCATGGAGAAAACTGTACCATGTACATTCATAATAAAATGTTTTATTTATTTGTTTCATTTGTTTCCAGAACACGACATTGACATATCAGCTTTAAAACTGCTGGATGAGTCCTCAATTGCTGAACTCGTCCCTAAAATTGGATTACGAGTTAAGTTTCTTCAGGGTTGGAGAGCAGAAGTAAGTTTTTGTATGTCCTGGCTTCAATGGGTTTCACCTGTTTCAAATGTTTGACTGTTGTGGAAGGAGTACAGCAACTGTTTTATCACTTGAAATACATCCATAATATAACTTCTGGCTCGGCAACAAAAATCATTTGCTGTGAAGAAGGGTGTTTTGAGAAATTCTCATATTGTTCTTCTTACAAAAGACATCTTATAAAACAACACCAGATCACAAATCCAAACGCATACAAAAGAGATGAAAATGTGGAAGATGTTCAGATGAATATTGAAGATGGGGCATGTGGATTGCTAAATGAAAAGGACAATGAAACAAATGTGTCAACAAACAACTCAATTGATGAGACAGATGAAGACTCTCTGGATATTCGGAATCACATAGAGCATTTCGCAACAAAAATGATGTCTTCCTTTGCACCAACATCGTTCATTCAATTGGTTTTTGAAGAAGTTGAAGAGTTGATTCTTGGAATTTTGCATCATCTTGAAGGAGAAGTAAACACTCTGCAGACACAAGAAAATGCTCCTGGAAGTTTTAATTCCATCTTAGAAAAACTTAAAATCCTAAAAAAATCTTTCAGTGGACTAAGAACTGCTCACCAGCGTACAGTATACCTGAAGAAAGAAGGAAATTACATACCACCTCAGGAGAAATTAATAGGAAAAACATTTGTTTCCGAAACAGACAAACATTCTGGTCAAACAAAACAAGTAGAGCAAAAGGAAACATTCCAGTATGTGCCTATTGAAATACTCTCTAGGCCTGACCATTAATTTGAGCATTTTGAACAATTGTAACCCGTCAATACTATGAAACTACTCTAACTCACCAGCCAATGCTTAGAATATGCTTTGCCTCGCTATCCTTACATAACTATAGTTGCACACAAAAATGTTTAGCTAGTCACAAAAAGTTCGTTTTATAAACATGGAAATAAACTGTAAAGTAGTATTAGCAAATACCGGTCATTTAATACCGGTCATTTGTGCTGTACCAGACAGATAAAATCAAGAAGAAGAGATGATTTCTTTTACGGGATATATGTTTGTTTTGTTTGTTCCTTTTCAGATGAGAGAAAAAACCTGGCCTTTTTGCTTCTCCCGTTTGTATTTGGTGGTCGAGGACGTGGGAAAGTTGGAGGCCGGTGTCCTCTGTCAGAAAGCCTCAAGGCATTTGTAGACTTGCAACCGGTATGATGCTTTGCTTTTAACCTTTCCTTTTGTTTGGTACTCATAACTTAGTTTTATATGTCTTACCTGCACACAAAGCACAGGCTGCTAATATTCAATCAAAGACCATTGAGCTGTTTAGAAAGTCAGGTTGATGCAGCTCATGTATACTCTCTCTATTAACCACAGTTTGAATCACTTCTTGGTTCAACAAGTCAATTTGATTCTAAGTTCATAATGACTCCTTGGGTCTTCCTGAGAATAATTAAGACTTTGTGGTTTTCGTCTGACTACTACAAAGTGACCATGCTATCATCTTTTTCCTCTCCGTTTCATTCATGCTTTTGAGCTATAGTTCCATACACAAACCGACCCTCGGTCCATAGCAATAATGAAACTAAAATAAGCTCACTGCTTTTTCCATTTGGTTAATATAAGAAGTGTTTTTTACACTGTCACTTTGTCGGTTTTGTAGTCTTTGTACTGATACACAAGTGACAAGAGTACACTTTGTTACATAAAGTCAAAGCACAGTTATCTTTTTAGTTCTAGTTTTATGGATAACGTTTTGTTGTACTTTTTTTTAAAGGCAAGTGTTGAGCACTATTTACAGCACATCAGTGCGAAGGACCGCCCACAGCCATTTATTTTGGCTCTCTATGCATTAAAGAGGCTGCAACCAACACAAGTGTTCAGCATCATTGAACGCCAAGCCACTCTGCATCCCTCAATTTCCAAGGCTGTGGACCACATCTTCAAGGCACACTATGTGCTAAATTTGGACTACCAACAGCAAGTAAAGTTAGTTTGGGAATTCCTTCAGATTGTAGTGTATGACCTCCCGGGAAATGTAAAACCAGCAATACGTGAGATACGAGCGTTTCTAAGCACATGGACCAAAACAAAACAGCCATAAAATGGTCGGTCGAAAGTGACCACTCGGTTTGTTTCAGTGAACAGGCTGGGTAAAATCTAGTGGGTAGTGAATTGTGGTCTTTTAAGTTTGCGTAAAGCCCTTATGTACTATTGGTAAAGTGTCTGTAGATGTCATCATACTTAACAAGAATCAATAGCTATGCGATAACACCAACCTGTGAAAGTTTCAGCTCATTGCATTGTTTCCGCTACGAGAAAACAGTAAAAATGCATTCTGCATTTTGTATTCATTCTATGACAGAGTTTTGATCTCGCGAGATCAAAACTAAACATTGTACTCATTTCTCAAAAACCAAAGTGTCTTAGGGAAACAATATTTCATGAAAAGATTTCTACCCTGACCATCTTAAAACTATGTAAGTTATGTGTAAATCTGTGGACATTTTAAGTTTTTTGATCTTACCAATAGTACATAGGGGCTTTAACTTTATGACAGAGTCTAACCCCCCCCCCCGAAAAAAAGAAGAAGAAGAAAATAAATTTACGAGAAAACAGCAAAAGTGCCTTCTGCATTTTGTATTCAATTCTATGGCAGAGTTTAAACTAAACAATTTACTCATTTCTCAAAAACCAAAGTATCTTAGGGAACAATATTTCATGGAAAGATTTCTACCATGACCATTTTAAAACTATGTTAGTTGTGGACATTTTATGTTTTTTGATCTTACCAATGGCAATAGTACATAATATGGGCTTTAACAATGACAGAGTCATTGCAAACGTTGATTTGATATAACGTTGTTTGTAGATTACCAACAACAGGTTATTATCATTTTATCTGTGATCCTAAAAACTAATGGAAAAAAAATTGCATTGAACAATGTTCTCGGAGAGTATGACACGCTCTACCCCCCCCCCCCGAAAAAAAGAAGAAGAAAATAAAGAAAAGAAAAACAAAACAGAGCAAGATTCTAACTTTTCTTTTGTATGGCCAGGAAGATACTGGCATTTCTAAGCACATGGAGCAAAACAAAACAGCCATGAAAGAATATTATGGCAGAAACTATTGTTCCTTGATCCTGTTCCTTGCTCTATGCTTGATCATTGTCAGAAATCAGTTTCTATTATATGAAGTTTTATTCAAAACTGTAGCTTAGGTTTCAAAACGTTGTAGAGGAATTAACATGTTATTAAATCACAAGATGTAAACTGTTGTTTTATAACAGCGGTATTATAAGTTCCCTTTGCGTCATCAGACGGTCAACTTTCCTTTAGAAAAAAATGTTGTCGAAGTTCTTCTGGAAAAGCTTAATTGCAACTATTCCACAGTTGATTGTAGACAAATATTACTATCTGACTGTTGACAAGAGGCAAATTAAAGTTATATTTCAGGTTGTTGAACAATTTGTATTTAAAGTGTGTGTATTTGTCCTTTGCCTGTCTTTTTGAGTGCCTGTTGCATGTTATTGGAGATTTAAGATGTTTGCTGCGAGTGATTTGAAATTTTATTGACCACATTTTGTTCGCACGACTGTCCAACATGATCAATCAATCATTGACCAAAAGCAGAAATGTGTTCAGACAATTACTGACAAGAGTCTTTGACCAATAACATGAAGCCAAGCGAGACCAATTTTCCAAAAGTTGACCAATAAAAGAGTTGACCGTAAAAATATGTGACCAATTAAAATATAAGCTTACAAGACACCAACAATGTGACCAGCTTGACCAATTTCTACACCATATAGGTGACCAATAAATGGGTTATTGGATTTATAAATGTTGGTGAAAATCCTGTGACCAATTTATAAGAGCTTAAAAGACACCAAAAACGTGACAAATAGTCTGACCAATTTTCATAAATTATAGTTGACCAATAAATGAGTAAATAGACGTTATAGACGTTGGTAAAAAGCCCGTGACCAACTTATGAGAGCTTATAATACACCAGTATTTTTGAAATATATTTGACCATAAAGTAAATTTGTAGATATTCCATTTTATTGGTCAAATCCTACTAACCATCTATTGTGTAAGACAATTTAACCAATAAAATACAAAAACAAAGATTGACCAACTCAGTTATATAAAATCTTTAACCAAAAATTGTGTAATACCCTCATCACCATCTTCTGGTTAAACTGATCTGCCAACTGCAGTTGGGGACAATTTGACCAAAAGTTGGGAATTTGATATTTACACCAATTTGGGGCAAGAAATTGGGCACAAAATGCCCAACATTTTTTACAGTGTACCAAAACAACAACAAACAACAAAACTAATAAGCAAAGAAAAAAAAGAAGCGACTCAAACGCCATGCTCAGACGTTATATTTTTTCTTGAGGAATAGTTCTTGTGTAGATTTTAAAATCAGTCAGCTTTCAGACTGACACAATTAGCTACTGATAACTTGTTTTTCAGTACTACACTTAAGCATAATAGAACGCAATGTGTATTATAGCGGTTTTAGCAGTGAATCTAAAGACCCCCTTATTTATATAATTTAGAATATATAATTATTTGAGCTTGATCTTTACATTAAATTGTTTTATTTTAAGTTAATTTAAGGACTGTATTTTAGAAAACGTACTGTTTCCATATGAAGTTCATTTCTTGAAAAAAAAATCAAATGATAAATTAAACAATCTAAAAAATAAACTAGTTTAACACTTCTCGATGCTTGAGCCTTTAACTTACCACAGTTTGCACTGTCTTGATACGTCGGTGTCGCATCTTGTTTATGAAGCCAAGAACGTCAACTTGTCCCTCTTGCTTCATTTGCTCCAACATGGCATCCAGAGTGATGTAGGTCCCAGTACGGCCAACGCCGGCACTGATTAAGGGTAGAACAGAAGATTAGTATTCATCCCATTTTTTTTTTTTAATATAGTAACAGTCTGATTATGAAGTTCATACTAGTAGGCAGTACCGATCTTCCATAGAAATAGTTCTGTCTAAAATACTCTAAAAGTCGAGAAAATAGAATTTGAAAACACTCATTTTAAATTTGGTTGTAATAATCAAATTAAGGACAACGTGTTAACACCATTTTCACTATTTTCACCTGACTCAGACGACGGATTGAGCCCAAGCTTTCACTTTTTTCATGTATATATTGAATCAGCCAAAGTAAGAACACTGCACTATAAGCTTTATAAATCCTCGAATATTGCAAACTTATCTGAAGAGTTTGTTTTGTTCATGAGAGAATAACATTTATTTTTAAGGATGTGGGAATCATTCTTCGGTGAGCTGATCCCCAGCAACTCACGTGGGTAGTACTTATAGGAATAGGTTATTTTTTAGACTTTAATTTTATCACAAAAATGTTACTATGAAAAATATGTTAAAATAGGTGCATATCCACCACATTATTTATTTGGTCAGTTTTGTGTTTTCAAAACTCCAATGATATCAAGTATTCATAAATACCTGAGACAGTTTATCCATTTTGATTGGCCGAGAGGGCATCACGTGGCCAAGTATAAACGGGCGATATAAACACAGTAAAAAGTGTTTAAAACCGGCTAGCTTGCGAACGAAAAATATAGCCCCTGTATCAGAATAAAGAAGTATACGTGTTTCCAGCTGTTGGGTTTCTGATTGGCCGAGAGAGCATCAAATGCCTATAACAGCTGCAGAGACATGAAGATCGACATTCCGTTCAAGGAATTGGCCCGTAAATATGGATAGAAATTTAACGCAGAGTCGAGCTGAGAAACTGTAAGATTTGTTCCAAATTTTTTAAGGTTTTTGCATGTTTTTGACATAAAGGCATTGAATGGGAATAAATGTGTGCTGAATGGGAATAAATGTGTGCTGAATCGGTTTTTAACTATTGATTAAAGCCTCTTAGGGTCCTGGTGGCCGATAAGTGCCCTCGCCTTCGGCTCGGGCAATTATCAGCCACCAGGCCCCTCATCGGTTTTAAACAATAGTTAAAAACCTCTTCATCACACCTTTATTCCCTTAATCTGAGCCGACGAATTCTAAGTTGTAGTAGCCCATTCGTACTCATTTACTATTTAATAGTACTGCGTGTTGAATCAATTTGCTTTTTGATTTATCACATCTGCAGCATTTCAAATATACAAACTGCAATTTGAAAAG
Source organism: Marthasterias glacialis (assembly GCA_911728455.2). NCBI lineage: Eukaryota > Metazoa > Echinodermata > Asteroidea > Forcipulatida > Asteriidae > Marthasterias > Marthasterias glacialis. The sequence goes on along the minus strand of OU452225.1, from coordinate 3,490,476 downwards.
CATACTTAGAAAACTACTAAATATCTGCTGGCGTATTTCTTGTCAGCAGTGGCGAAATTAGGGTTACTATTTTTTGATATTTATATATATACACACATATAATATATTGTTTCTGGGTGGGCAAAAGGGGGTACACCATTGTTTCTAGGGGGCATTTTAGGCCAATTAAAATGTTCACTTTTCTTAAGCAAGCCCCCTTTTCGGCGCTCTTGTTATACCATTTAGTATTTTTTGCAATATAATCTTGACATGGAGGTAAAAATAAGTACACTGTCTGCATGTATATAGATACATATTTAGCGAAATACATTGAAATTACTATGCACAAAGGCTTAATTTTTGTAAATTTTAATCTTTAAAATCCAGAATTTAAATGGAGGGAGGGGGCGGACATCAATATTGTTACGCCACTGTTTGTCAGCCGTATATTAACGCATACCTGCAGTGTATCATGACGCGCCCTTTGTTTGGATAAGCGTTGACCACACGCAGGAAGTTGAGCAGAGGCGTTGGGTACTCCGGTGGCTTCATATCGGGCCATGTATTGTAATGAAACTGCTTCACCAGACGATTATTGTTTTCATTCGTGACCTACATAAATATAGCATTTGTCTTATTGTTTGAGGTGTTGATATAAGGTTTCAATTAATGTAATATATTTATAAATTAAAATCAGCATAGGAATATCTGGTTTATTATTGACCCTTACGGTGATCCCCGTGCTGCCGCTTCCCAGGTTATATCCATAGCGCTAGAGCTAAATGGTTGTATCGTATAATGGAATGTGATCTCTTGCTACATATACCGTGCGTGATATATGACAGAGGTTGCCCCCCCAAAAAAAAAAAAATAAAAAATAAAAAATAAAATAAAATAAAATAAAATAAAATAAAATAAAATAAAATAAAATAAAATAAATGAAATGAAACGAAACGAAACGAAACGAAACGAAACGAAACGAAACGAAACGAAACGAAACGAAACGAAACGAAACGAAACGAAACGAAACGAAACGAAACGAAACGAAATGAAATAAATAAATAAATAAAAATAAATAAATTAATAAATAAATAAATAAGTAAAAAATAAATAAATAAGTAAAAAATAAATAAAAATAAAAAAATAAATAAAATAATAAATAAAAAATCCCATTCACTAACACACTCTTCCCCTCTTTTACAGAAACACCCCGTAAAAATCCTCAAAAGAACTCCCGACATTTTTAGAAAAAAATGAAGACACAATGGAGACACAATTGGAGGGCGGGGGATACACCCTGCCACATATGGAGCACCAAATGTGGCTTCACGGCAGTAACCGGTTGAATTGCTTCTGACTAGCATAAACCTGATTGACAAATTAGGGAGACTGCCAACATGGCTGGATAGCCTACTTTGTAGAGCGTTGCTACGTTTAGCCGGTGGTCGCAGGTCCAAATCCCGCCTAAGCCATTTTTTCTTTGTTCATTCCAAAATACGTAACTATTGGAACAGTTAAATAATATTAAAAGTAACAAGCAACCACGAGCTATACCTTGCAGAAACCTACCTCGTTTATGTTGAATAGACGGACTGTGTAATCAAGATAAACGTCCTCTTTTACGGTTGTTACCGTAATGCCTGTGTACGTAGCCGGCCCTTTATCTGCCCAGTACTGCAGACACTTCATCTAATTCAACAACCGCAATTTATGTTAGGAAACAAAAAATAAAAACAGGTTATAACTTGTGATCCATGCTCCGTCAACTCAACTCAAAACCCCCTTTTTCATGAATTGAGAAGACCAGTACCCCAAAAATTGACCTCGATATAGCGATACACATAAATGGAGATCTTACTTGATCATTATTTGTGACCTTTCTTAAGTTTTAGTTATTGGAACAAGTCCGTTACGTAACATTTTTTAAGCTGCAGTAATGATGGGAGAAAAAGAACAAGAAAACAAGTATGTAGCTATGATTGATTGGTATTCCTGTGACCTATACTTATTGCTTCGATAAACTACTATGTCAATGGAAAAAAAATATCGGTGCTGATTCGTCCAACCGTTGAACTATAAATGAAGTTGTAGTTACCTTTCCCTCCTCCACCGGGTTTGTCAGCATGACGATTTTATCCACATTCTGCTGCCAAATCATTCGCCAAATGTCTTTGATGGACTCTTTGTTAGGTCCTGAATAAAGTTGAAATGAGCGCCCATCGGTTAAAGGTATTTTACATTTTTTTTTTTTGGAAAAACAACTTCATTTCCAAATAGTTTTCCAAATACAAACAATCCAACGAGTTTGTGAACATTTCATCTTTATTATGTGATCCCGTATTCAGTGAAAGTAACAAAAGCCTGTTTGTATTTTGTCAAGCCATTTGTGCATGTCCACGTAAGTGACTTTTCGAATTTGAGGCAATCAAAATAAGCAACGGCGATTTAATGGAGGAGGGTCTGAAAACATTTTGATCTAAACTTTGACAAAATTATTAGACAAATAATTTTCTCTTGGAGATAATTTGGTACGAACTGGAGTGAGCTTTGATATTGAAGCTAACCAATATTGTGTTTTCGATAATTGCCCATACTTTTTAATAATCAATATTTGCAGCTTAATCCTTCGGACTATGGAAAAAAGAAATAATCTAATTACTAAATACTCTACCTTGACTTGCTATGTACTTGTTCGGTGCCTTGTACCCCTATAAAAGAAAAAAAGAAAAAAAACACAACATATGTATATCAATTTGTTGTTGGTATTTATCTTTCTTCGTGTAACACGTTCCGACAAAAAGCCTAAGTTTGTTTTTTATTACCACTCATCAAATTGGTGTAAAACAGTGTTATAGTTTCAGTTCTCTATCTGTGAACCTGGGTTACTCGAACAGTTATTTTATGTAATGTTGTAAAATAATACCAAGCAATAAACCACAAGGGAAACTGACTGGGTAAATTTACCAACTGTAAAATAACATATATTATATAACACCCAAGCAGATCCTTGTCATTTGATTGGAGGATGGTCGGTCACGTGATAGCAAATAAACGTACCATTGCACGCTACGTCATTCACCGTGCATTTTTCGTTCCATTCACCGTGCATTTTTCGTTCCATCCGATTTGTTTCATTGCACGCTCGCCCGCCCTCCATTGGCGAAAGTGACTATTCGATTAAAAATGGCTGGCGCTTGTTATACTTATAGTGTTGTCCTCCAATCAAATGACAACGATCTACTTGGATATTATATAAAACAAACAATGAATGTTTTTTCATTCTTTCAATAGTAAGAATATTTTCATAAGTTGAAAGATGGAATGTTCCATTCAACTCATGAACTTATTCTTACCATTGCACTCATAAACATTTATTATTTGTATACTATTTTTTATACTATATTGTATAGCGATCTTACATCAATGTAGCATGCGTTAATGTAATCGGAGTGTGGATCATTTTCCAACGGCTCCAGCTCAACACGACAGTGGTCATCTATAAATACAAAAGTAAATGCATTTAAATAGTCCCTGTTGATTGAATTTTCAGCAAATTTTAGTCGGATTTTAAGATTCAAAATTATCAACTAATAAGATATGGCACAATAGTATGTCTGTACTGACACATACATTTCCTCTGTTACGCGGTACATTTTACGGTCTCCTTTTTGTTTTTGTTTTTACCAAATCAGTGGCTTTGTTTTCAAAAACAATTGAAATCGCAATTTAGCATTGTTTTTCAACATTTAATTTTCCAAAACGGACTGCATTTAAGGTAAAATCGGATCTTGTCGAAATATTCTGAAAAAGGTTTTATGTTTTTAAGGAAACTTGAAGAAAGTTAAATTTGACTGAAAACCTTGCGAAGTCATTTTTAATGAGAACGATTAACCACAATATCTATAAAAAGAATCATTAAAATATCATTCAATTAAGGAAGAAAAGAAGAAAACAACAAACGAGATAGACTGGCAGAAACAGCAGTTCATCACGACAGAGAAATAAAAGCAAATATTCCGTACAAGCAATGACGTTCGCATAACGGTTCTTGGCCTTGTTTTCAGGCTTTCTTGCCACAGTCCACGGATGTAATTGACCATCGGGAAGAGTCTATAGAAAAAAGGGAAAAAAGAAGAGAATAATAATAAAAAATATTATATAAATAGTCTTGTATAAATAAATAAATGAAATATATAAGTCTCTAAGCTGTGTATATAAAAATGAAGTTATGCCAATATGTTGATTTGTATTATAATTACCATCTGATAATAACATAATTTACAAGATTTACGTTGAAGTCATTTATATCAATCCAAAACCTTATTTACCTCTCTATATAGTTCCTCTAAATATTTTGAAATGAAATAATCAGAAAAGAGGAAACTTTTGTATTAGCAGGTGATACAAAAAGTTAGTTTTGGGCTCCACTGACATTTGAAAAGCAATGCATACTCTACGAGGTCCTGCGGGGCAGGGGATCCCTGGCATCTCGGTTTGCTTTCGAAGAAATGCAAGGAATTGCTTTTCAAAAAAAGAAAAAAAAAAAAAAAAAAAAAAAACTAACTATTTGCAGTAATTTCTGCATCAGGGACAAAGAAAAGTCAAAATAGTTCGGGTTAACATTGAAAAAGCATGGTATATTCTGTGCTTTCCTGGTTTTGCTGATGAAAACAAACATGAACTTAGGGTGTGGGATTCAATACATCTGCTTGCGAATACGGAAGGTCATGAGTTCAAACATGAGCCCACATGAGGTGCCTGCGGGTTTTATCAGTATGACTTAAAAAAAAATAAAATAAATAAAAATGAGTGTTGAATAATTTATTTTTTGACAGCAAAAATAAATCACATTTTCATAATATGTATTTCAAAATTCATTTTAGATCTACCTTGTAATCGGCATCAAATCCTTCATCAGCAGCTGCCAATTTCTTCATCTGTATATACTCCTCGAGCTTCTCCAAACGGATCGGTGGTGGGTTTTTAAATGGTACTTGTACTTTTGGCTTGCGAGTCGGGGATGGTGAACTAGATGGCGTAGGAATGTCTACTGCGGCAGATTCAATACACACTGATGAAGAATCTTCGTTCACTATAAAGTAACCAGAAGTATATGTAAATCCAATTATTAGGGGGGAAAGACAGCTTAGAAATAAATTCTGATTACTTTTCGGGACACTAGGTTGGGAGCAGACTGACCAGGTAAATCTAAAACTCGAATTTGTGCGAATTCTCACAACAAAGTCAACAATGTAAACTAACCTGTTAAGTCTGCTGTTACTATCTAGCTTTCTAAAGTCTCCCATCGGTTTTTAACAAAGGTTGTTGCACAATAATTTTTATGTAATGTATTTATGTATTTTTTTTGTCGAAGCGATTCTGAACACTTTTTTATGGTAACTTGAGCTCAATAAATTGTTTTGATTTTGATTTTGATGGATTGACTTATTGATTATTTATTGATTGATTTATTGATGTATTGAATGACTGATTGACTTCTATTCTCCCTCTAACCATTGAAGCTTAAATACAACTATTAAGAAAACTGTGTAAAAAACTAGACATAAACCGGCTGTTAGGGTTACGGCAATCTGGGAAAGATACTTGGAAAACAATTGGCCTATCGAGGGCTCAAAATATTTTAAGGGAACGTAATATTGTCGACTCAATATTTCGTTCCCTCGGAATGATATTTTAAGGGAACAAACAGTTTTTTAGGGGGGAAACGTATTCATATTCTGAGAGAATGATATACTTTTTCGAGAGAACAAATTTGTTTTCAATTTGTTTCACCCTTTCAATTTTTCTTTCCCTTTCCCTTCAGGGGCTCCATTGTTGGCCCGTTTGAATTGGAAATCCTTAACTTTTAAAAGGGGTGAACAATCAATGCTGTACATCGTTGATATTTACCGATAGTTTTACGGTGATTTACCTGCCATAACGGGGCCAAGTACCTCCAAAATGGGTTGGATTGTTTATTGGGGTAACCGTGGTTACAGCATAGGTCCAACTGTTTTGATAAAAGTCTTACTATAAGCAAATAAATTGCACATAATTCTCCTTCAATACCTGGTACAGCATTTACATTAGATCTCTGTGGTGGGCCTCTTGGCAGCATTACGTCGTCAAGCTCAACCGGTTTTCCTGTCTGGCTATCTTGCCTCCTCCTAAACATGGGGGTAAAAATTCAATTTGAATGGCTTACCTTGAAAGAAAACTAACTAAATTAACCAAACTCTAACATAATGAAGGAAATACGCAGTGGATACAACATGTACGAGTCTGATACTGTAATCCATTTCAGTAGGCCCACATGAAATATTTTTTAGTTATCAGAACGTTTTTTAAATGTTGTTTTTATTTCGTTTATCAACTGAAGCAAAGTTCAATAAGCAATAACTTGAAGTCATAACAAATATTATACCGTAAAAAAAAAAAAAAAATTAAAAGATGAGAGAAAAAAGTACATTGTGCAAAATTTTCCGTATAATTTATTGCAAATCCCCGTATTATGCGATATCTATGGAATTCCATATCTGCTGTCGCCCGTCGTCCGTCGCCCGTCGTCCGTCGTCCGTCGCCTCTTGCTCCTTTTTAACAGGAAATTACATCCCATATCTGCCATTTGCCAGTTCCATTATGTATGGAAGTCCATATCTGCCGTCGTCCGTCGTCCGTCGTCAGTCGTCCGTCGTCCGTCGTCCGTCGTCCGTCGTCCGTCGTCCGTCGTCCGTCGTCCGTCGTCCGTCGTCCGTCCCGATTCTTTCTCTTTGCGTCGCATTCTTTCTCTTTGCGTTGCATGTTTTTTTTTGGTCTTTTTCCCGTGGCATTTCTTCGTTAAGGGAAAAGCGAATCATAGCCATGTGAAGTTCAAGCCATGATAGGGTAATCTTTTTAGATACCAATACAAGGTTGCAAGTCTATGTTTAAAAACAATATTAATGGTACGTTTTTAGGGGGACACACAGAAAATTATAATAAGACCGGAATGCACTCACACAGTAATCAGGAAGTCTCTTTTGATTGTCAGTTTGTTTGCCCTTCGTTCCCTAAAGGTTGAGAAGCATGTATAGGCTAGGTTTCTCAGAACCGGATTTCAAATGTCTTATGATGTTCTTAAAGGAAAGGGTACAAGGAGGGGAATGGGATTGGGGACGTGTTTGAGACAAGGGGCAAAAGAGCAGGCTAAGGGAAGGAATAAAGGTAGTAGTTCTTGGTGGTAGTGGTGTTTGGAGTTCTGTGCTGCAGCTGCAGAAGAGAATACATGTCGATCTAATGGCCAAAGATAGTATCTTTGCTTTTGCTAACTTAAGGCTGCCATATGGGCTGCCATACGACGGACGACGGACGACGGACGACAGACGACGGACGACGGACGACGGACGACGGACGACATACGACAGACGACGGACGACGGACGACGGGCGACGGGCGACGGGCGACGGGCGACGGGCGACGGGCGACGGGCGACAGGCGACGGGCGACGGGCGACGGGCGACGGGCGACGGGCGACGGGCGACAGCAGATATGGAATTCCATAGATATCACATTGTTGCACATCCACAACTTACACATTTAAATAAAGAAGACCACCAGTACGAACAACCTTGCATTGTAGAAGATCTTTGTTGATATTTTATTTTACAAGCCTTTTCTCATTCCATAGACAGATCCATTAAGCACTCACTCACTCACTCGTCCGCATAGACAGCAAAGGTCCCACATACCGCCAATCACGCCCATTAAGCAACGCCCACTAAACACACAGACCAATCACAGCATTGGCTACTTCATCACGGCATCTTCAATGCCACACTGCACGACATGAACGCTTGCGCTATAAGTACGCGCACGCATGTTTACAATTTCTCGTAGATTTCTGATCGTGTCGAACTTTTGTCGGACTTTCAGTGGAGTAGCCAAGGCTGCGATTTGGTCAAGACGTTAGGGGGCGGGGCTGAATGGATCGGTCTATTTTGACGTATAAGTACATGTACGTGGTTTTTAATCCAGGGGTGGTTTGGAGTTAGGGTGAGTAACTAGTCCTAACTTATAAGACTTGTCACTAGTTTTGTGAAATCCACCCCAGGGAATTAAGGGTGTATGTGGGGGGGGGGGGCTCCCATGTATCCATGATGTGATTGCATTATGTTTTTATTGATTGTTTAGATTACATTCTCTAAACTTAAAGGAAAATATTATTTACAGTACGTTACCTTCTGTAGAGTACGATGACAACAATGAGAATGGCGACTATGATGACAACAGCTACCAAAGCACCAACAATTGGCCCCACCTGCCCTGGAGGCAAGCCTGGTGCTTGCGTGGTTACTACAAGGAGTACAACACAAAGAACTGTAAATTCGAAAGATGAATGTAAAGCAAGACCTAAACTGACGTCTCGGGCCAAGACTTACCATTTACGGGCTCCGAATACGTCACAGATGCATCCTGTGAAAGCAATGCAGACATAGAAATAGATCAACTTCGTTACTTACTACCGAAATGACATGAACCCAGGTAGGTTGATTTATGAAATGTGTTTTGCCTCCAAATAATATTATTGCTGTGCCTTGATATTCATCACTTAAAATCTCTTCACAAACAACGCCCCTGTATAAATGGACGATTTGATTAAATCTTACACTCCTCGCAGACTCCGTGCTGACAATTCAAACCACCTCATTGATTCTACAAATCTAATCGTTCATGAGACGACTGGTCTTTTTCTCATGTTGCACTGTGTCTATGAAATAAATCGCCATCATATGTCAAATCATCGTTTCTTTGGTCCAATTTACGACAAAACCTAACAACTCATCTTTTCCATGAAACACTTGCATAATACTGTTTTCTGAGTTTTCTGCTGTATCCTTGTATTTTATATTTGAGTAATCGTGTACTTGTTTTGTAATGAGCACTTATGTGGATTGTGCGCTTTATAAATTAATAAATACTAATAATAACGACTTGTTTAAGCGCCGGTAGCCGCCAAAAATGACGCTCATTGCGAATAGTACAAATAAAAAAAAAAAAAACTAATTACCGAACAGATTAAAAAATAAATTGATTTTAAGTGAACGTTTGAATGAAGACAGCGATTGTTTTTGGCGTAGTTCAAAAGGGAGATTAATCCAGAGTTCTGAAGCAGCAGGGGGAAAAGACCGTGTTCCCCAAGAGTGATTGGTGCAAGGAACAGTCAGCTGAAGTAGTTTTTGTGGATGGAGATTTCTTGGCGGCTGGTATAATGTGATTAATTTATTGATGTAACCAGGTGAGGTGCCTTGCGGGGAGTGAACAACGTTAAGGAGAAGTTTGGAGGTAATGCGATCGGCGATGGGGAGCCAGTGAAGAGACTTGAGAGTGGAGGTGATGTGGGTTGAACGTTTGGATAGCGTGACGAGACGAGCCGAGGCATTTTGAAGTCGTTGGAGCTTGTAAATTTGGTATTTGTGGTAGGTTGAACAGGCGGGAGTCGCAGAAATCCAAGAGGGAAGAAATGAATGCATGAACCAGGTTGAGGTATTTACGAATGAAGCCAAGATTGCGGAGATGATAACGGACCGATTTTGGTATTGATGAGACGTGATTGTTAAGCGACATGTTGCAATCAAAAGTAACACCAAGGTTTCGGCATAAAGATGAAGGTTTAATGTCAGAATCACCATTCCGGACACAGGGGATCTTAACCTTGGTGAGTTGTTGTTTCGAGCCACACCTGATGAATTTTGACTTTTTATCAATCAGTTGTAGACTGTTCGCTTACATCCATGACCTGATCTCAGTGATACATGCCTCAAGATTTTTCAGAGAAGAAGCAGCATTACATTGGGATGGCTCAAACGATTGATATAGCTGTATGTCATCAGCATAGCAGTAATACTGTAGGTTTGTATTTTTGGATGATTTTGCCAAGTGGTTGGATGTAGATGGTAAATAGTAAAGGCCCTCCTACAGAGCCTTGAGGAACACCACAGTCAAGGACGGTATGGTTGGATTTCTCTCCATCGATGCAGATGGTTAGATGACAATCAGATAGGTAAGATATACACCATTGCAGGACCACGTACTCCAGGAGATTTCAAGCGAGTGATGAGGACAGCATGATCAATGGTATCGAAGGCCGATGATAAATCAAGAAGAACAAGTGCTGTAACTCTTCCAATATCCATCTGACATAAAATGTGATTAGACAGGTGAATCAGTATCGTCGTCGTCGTCGTTGTTGTTGTTAATGTTGTTTTTATGGTTGTTGTTGCTCTTGTTATTGTTGTTGTTGTAGTTGTTGTTGTTGTTGTTGTTGTTGTTGTTATTGTTGTTGTTGTTGTTGTTGTTGTTGTTGTTCAAACAGTTACGATTGCTTGAGTACCGGTACCTCATTGCGTGCGTATGGTGTAGTCAATGCATTACCATTTCATTTGTGAGGTTATCATTTGTGTGTTTTTTGTACAATTTATTCAGCCTTTTTAACAATATGAAATACAAATAACTGTACTTGAAACATCGCATCATCCTGTTACATGTTCCTTCTTCGAAATGAACGGATTTCGACGGATGGCTGTTTTTCTTTTTATCAAAAGGCCTTCAGTGGATACATTTTTTGTCAGTGCACTTTGCATAAGCGAAAAGTAGAGGCTTACGTTGTTCTGAATCATTATAAACGTATTAAACTTGGCTTATTGTGGTGTAATGTTAATCAGCCTGGTACTCCCCTTTTAAAAATATTTTTGTTTTTGTTTTGTTAATTTGAGATGTATTATTACCTTTTTAATACCGTGTGGTTTAATTTACCCTCCAGATCTCCTCGATTGTTGGTAAAAATGTGGAAAGAAATGATTAAATATGTTTTTTTCCCCAAGTGTTTTAGGAATTGTCGTTTTATTAATTTTTATCTGTTTTTGTTTTTGTTTACATTTTTTGTTCTAGTTTAATCTCTTTTTTAAATCTGTTGTGTATATTTAGTAACATAAATTGGCTGCGATGGTCGATTACAAATAAACAATAATAAAATAAAAAAGAAGAAGAAAATAAAATGTTGACGTACCGTCCCATTGCCTTTGCTGACTGATCCAACACTAATGCTATACTTTACTCCAGGTTCCAGTGGTGCATTGTAGTAGCCGCCATAAGTATCGCCATCTCCAACTATGAAAGAGCTTTGAATCATAATCTTTTGGATTTCAGCTGCGATGTAATCGTTGTTCGAGTCCTCGTAATGGATGGGGTCTAAAGCTGCCCTCTTAGTTTCGGATGTCACTTTCTTTACGTGGATCACGTAAGATCTGCACAAAGAGAAACCAATGAAAATTTAAGGAAAGGTACATCAGTGTTTCTTGTGGGAAGTATTAATTTCCATGCATCTTCTGTCGTTTTTCAAAACCAAAAAAATGCCATACAGCTAACCTGTGAACAATCCATCAAAATTAGCAGTGACATTTGGGTAAAAATAACGAAAAACGGTGATCGTTTTTATCGGCTCAGGTAGTGTGTATTTTTTTCGAATACGGCAATCGAAACAAGCGGTGGTGGTAATTTTGTATGGGGCCTTCGAATTGTTTAAACTAACCATTTTTCAATAACTGCTCGATGCAGTATTTTTTATTTGATAAACGACTAATAAAAAGGAGTCCATGTATGTACATTAAACTTATCTTCTACTACAATTTGTATATAAAAAAAAACCAAAAAAAAAAACAAAAAAACAACAACAACAAACATATTTAATTGATGTGATATATGTAATGGGGTTAGAAAAGGGTTATTATTTTGTTTTTTTTACACTTGCAGCGATGTATATGATTATTACCGTTTCAGTATACCAACCAACGCTAAATAGTTGGTCTAACATAAACAGTGTAAAAACATTTGTGTCACTGTTATTTTGTGAAATGTTCTTATTCTACACAATAGGCCTATACATCACTACAAATATCAAAACAAACTACTCGTCAGAAGAAAACTGAAAAGTGAGGGATTTCTTTATTTCAGTCTTTGTTTCAACGATTTTTTTAAAACCACAAAAGGGTTATTATGATCTCGAAAAAGCAAGCCATACGAGAGTATTTTACATCGGACGGGTGTATACAACTTATTTGACTTTACATTAGTTTTATGGCATTATCTCATTCAATTGATTTATGTACTCATTGTATGCGGCACGCTTATACAATTATAATAGCCACATAAAAGGATGTTACATTCGTTTCATCCCTTGGTCAATTTTTCATAGAGCTGTAGATGAAACGAAAATGCTTAAAAATGTTCTGCTATTAAAAACCACCGGATGATTAAAATTAAATAATGCTTACGTGATGAGAGTATCGTTGTCAATGGGAGTTAGATTGATGGTGACGGTCTTGTCTGTTGGTTCATTTTGGTTTCTTGTTGGTGCCGGGGGTTCAGGTGGGCCTGTGGGAGATAAAGGTGGTAGAGAGAATTACAGGTTGACCAGACAGTTTTTTTTATTACAAAATAAACATTCCATTGTCTGTTTTACTCTTAAACAGTATTGATACTTAAATTACGTATCACTGAATTAACTCTCTCGTGATGGCTTCTAGTATTTATCATTTATTTCTGTAAACAGAAACTTACAACCAAGTAACAATAATGATAATAACAACAACAACAACATAAAAAGAGTGACTCAACATAAAAAAAAAAATGTTTTAAACATTGTCTGTAAATGTTTTACTTACTTTGTGGTATGGTGTACACGTGAAGTACTGTTGCATTGCCAGAGTAGATTTGGTTTTTAGCTGAAACCTTGAATTCGTACTTTGTGGTCGGTTCGAGCTTGTTGACTGTAACTGATTCATTACCAAGTTCCATTCTCTTGTACTCATTGTCTGCAGTAAAGTCCGCTTGGTGAAGTTTTTCCACAGCTCTGTACTCAACCTAGTCAGTAACAAAGTGGCTTTAATAACGTGATCATTTGAAGTATGATTTATGAGAAAATTTGGCCGGTCTATTACTCTGCAAATTTTATCTTAGTTTCTTTACCACAACTGCTCCTTTTAGAAACATTCTTAAGTTTTAATACTTATTCGACAAGTAAAAAATTACCCACACAACCAACTAATTTCTCCTCTGGATGTACTATTTTTTCAACTTTTTTCCACAATAATTTTGCATTTATATCCATCCTCTGATTTCCCATTTCACAATGCAAAATAAACTTGTTTCTACTGGCGCCCTCACAGGCCCCCACTTTCTAAATGCTAGAGAATAAATCTTGTCTATGTTTTCAGTCTAAAACTTTTTATTCACAACATTTGTATAGTCCGTTTATTGATAAATGTATAGGTAAATATAATACTAAAAGTTTTTTTTTTCATATTGATGTGCTTTTCATGAATCGTTGCAGGCTAAGGTGTGGCAGCAAGATGGCGGCCAGTAGTTTTCTTTTGGCGGGAAATCCATCAAGTCAGTATTGTATTAGCGCGTTCCCGCAGTTATTTTCTTTTAAGAGCGATTCAAAGGTTTCATATAATAAAAAGAACATTTCCTTTAATGCTTACTGTCAGAATTACACGGTTTATTTTAATTAAATATGAGTCGAATTGTAAATATTATGTTCTAAAGATCTTAATTTTTTAAAAGCTTAGGGACGTCACATCGTAATTGACTCTGCTCTCTTTTTTTTTACAGATCAGATAAACTTAACCCTATGTTCGACCGTTCTTGATGAAACTTGCCACAAATGTTCATTTCACCGAGTTCTACATGATGACGTCAAAGAAATTTCCAAAATCGTCACTAGAGGGCGTTTTTGACTTTTTTGCCCATTTTTGGTCAAAAAATCATGTTTCCCCCATAACTTCTGTAATTTTCGTCCGAATGTTTTGAAACTTGGCAAACTTGTACATTTTTACAAATCAATATAATCTGAACCTAATTTGGTTACTGGAGTCACCTTTGGGTGCGTTATATTCCATTAATTTATCAAATTTTTGGGAAAAGAATTTTTGTTTCATTTTTTTTCTTCATTTTTTCACTTAAAAATCAAAATGACCGCCGCCAAGGGCCCAGGGGGAAATAATAAGGCCTGGTTGACAGATCCAAATATTTTTTTTTGTCTGAAAAGTAATGTATGTTGAAAATATTCTTTTGTTACAACAAAAATTGATATAATTTGACCCCCTAATTACAGACTGAAAACACAAAATCCAAGATGGCCGCCAAAATGACGGCCATTTTGAATTCCCAAAACCATTTCAGACTATCACGTGATTCATCACAATCACTTTTCTGGCAGAGAAATAAAAAATAAGTGAAAAATATGTTTCAACAAGTTTAAAAAATCACTACAAATCAGTAAAAAGTTCAAACAAATGGTTGTCATGGCAACAGCTATCCCCCGGTATCAATTATTTGTTGCCATTATGATTGTAGGTATATTTGAGTAAAGTCATAAACTTTCACGGCGATCGGAGTAAGCGTTATAGACTCACACTTACTTGATAATAACACACAGTAATACAGAACCAAGTGTTTTATACATGTAAGGTCTAACAATTACAGACAATACCTTTGTTTAGTTTTCCAAAACAATGACGGAATACTATTCTGTAGTTCATTCAATAAATACTATACATACTATGTATTTGACGATTACTCCGTTAGGACTCAGCGGCTGATCCCACTCCAAGGTAATTGAATTTTCAGTTTTAACCGTAGAGCGAAAATTCTCAACTGGACCAGGTTCTAAAAGAGAGACGGGGCAGACGTACAAAGAAAACGGTTTGTTGGTCGAAAAAATGAAAACAAGAAAAATAAAAAGAAAAAAAAAAATGAAAAAAAAAAACAAAAACAAAAAAACGTTATAGTATTGGAATGCTTAGTGACGGTTACACCGATTGTAATCTTTTACAAGCTTTACAAGCTTTACTATTTTTTGAGGGCATTAATAAACCAAATGATCAAACAAAATCCGTACCTCCTACTAGAGTTCTCACATCAACAGCATCACTGAATGGTCCGATACCTGCACTGGTGTTGGCTGCGACCTGGAAGCTGTAATCTGTATATGGTATTAATCCATCGATTGTTACCATTGAACTTGCCGTACTAGACTGCTTCACTACAATGTCATCCATTGAGCCTACTTGAGTCAGCTTGTACGTGTACTCTGTGATGGGTCCACCTCGACTTCCACACGGTGGCTCACTCCAGGAGAAACTCAGACTCCGTTGATCCACGGAGGTTGACATGACGTCACTCGGGAAAGCTGTAGGGGCTGCAACTAAACATGGTAAGTGCAAAAGTAAATATTCAAACAATGACTGATAAATGCTGGCCCTGAAGGGCATCGAACATAAATACTGACGTCAATATTCATGACAAAATGCACCACGCGTGCCCAGTGAATGTTGACGCAAATAATCATGACATGACAAAGTTCACGCTTTGTGCCTTAAGACGTAAATATTAACGCCAATATTCTTGACCAAATTTACTACGTGTCATAATAACATGAAGAAGGTTAGGCCTCTCGTAGGTTTTCAGTTGTTTCGCAATTACCTGTTAGTGATATCCTTGAGACTGACGATTCAGGTCCCTCCATCCCATTATACAGAGGTTTAATATAAACAGTGTACGTTGAGGTTGTCACCAGACCGGTAATGAGAAGACTAGTAGCTTGTCTACTGAGAGTGTCTTGTATTCTTACTATCTGTGGTGATGAAATGTCCTCACACTGATCCATATTCGTGTTGATTAATTCATATTCCACGACGTAACCAGAAGGACACAAGTCACGTTGCCAGGTGACGCTTAGTGAAGTAGAATTCGCAACAAGTACCTGAAGACCTCGTACTTTATTATCAGTTGAATTGAGAGCAGTAAAGAAAAGCCATACAAAAATGATATTGATTTACACTGCTAACTTTATTAACTGCTGCATGAAATCAAAACAACAAAGATGGTCTTAATGCAGTTCTCGGCGTTTGTAAGTCATTAACTTAGTATAACGGAATCACTCCAACTCATTAGAATGATACTTTGTCCCTCTTAAAGTGATAACAAACGGAAAACAATAATTAAGGTTCAGTCCTGAGTTAGCTAGACCTACTTGTGGGACTTGAATTTGAGAAATCTTTTGCAGTTCGCATTAGGCATTCGATGTGAGCCTCGGCAGATAATCCCTAAATAACACTTGTATGGAGCATTTTCAAATATCCATTAACAAATCAAAACAAAAAAATCAGAAAATGTATCGATATGGTGGTATCTTACTTGAACACTGACAGTTCTTCCCATAATATGAAGATTCACACCCTGAAAAACAAATTGATTAAAACAAATACGAGACCGTTAAAATCCAATGTTTAATGATCTTGTAAACGGATGCTTGTGGGAAAAGCATACGACCATTTGCCAAATAAAACAAACATTGAAGATACTGAAAACATACCAAGACATATACAGTACAGCCACTATTGATTCGTTTAATAGTTCAACATGACAATACAAATTGACTACGTCTGTTAGTATTTTGGTTCCATTATCTTCCAAATCTTTTTGATGCGTGCATTTCGTTAGTTCCGACATCCGCTCAATTTTATTGATTAACTTAAAGAAGTATGCTTTATTTTACGAGAAAATGGAATACTGCATGCAGGATATTGCAGTAATAAAGTAGATTTGACCTACCCCCGCCTCCTTCATTGTTGCACTCTCCCGTATCCTTAAGACAAGACCCTTGATCTTGACAGTGACATGTCTGCTTACAGTCTGCACCGTACATCCCCATACTGCAGTCTAGAAAAAAAAACATGCAATGCAAACATTCCACTGCATTAACTAAATATTTAAAGGGAAGCACATTTTGTATTACCCCCCCCCCCCCCCCAGAATAGTACCACCTAGGTTCACAATAGACCGATCCATTTAGCCCCGCCTTGCTGTATTGGCCAATCACAGACGTTATGGAGCTATCCAAAGTCCGACAGAAGTCCGACAAACACGACAGTGAATATAACGCGCGTGCCCAGTGGGTGTGGCTTAATGGATCGGTCTATAAACGCATCACTGTAACAAACAAGTGTGTATTTCAGCTTATTCGGTATAGTCACGGTCAGCAGTAAACATTTAGAAATTGTTTGAATGTTTTGTTATGGATCTAGTGCACATTCATAATAAACAAACACAATAAGCTCTTTCTCTGAAATTTGTCTTGATCGTTAAAGTTCTACAAACTTCATTTTACCTGCCATGCAGTCCAGTCCCTTGTAGCCGGCAGCACATGAGCATCCATACGGATCAGGAAGACAGAACAGATGACCCTGGCAGGCAGTGTTGTGAGGATCGTTACTATCAGAGCAGCTGTACTGAGCGTCCTTCCCAAACACATCGCGACCATGAACTTAAACAAATAAGACGTTTTCCGAGGAAATGAATGGGAACTGCTTTTGTTGCTTTAATAAATATTAATAACAGATTGACGACTACTATAGGAGGAAGAACATGTGTTTTTTTTTTGTAAAACGGTAAAACAATACTGAGATACTATTTATTTTTTTACATAATGCTCTGTACCTTTTTCACAAACGTCACCACTGAATCCTGGAGCACAGAAGCAAGATCCCGTCTTGTCATCACATATACCTCCATTGTAGCACCGAGGGCATGTATTTAAGCATATCGGACCCCACATTCCTGATGGACAATCTTGGGGAACAGAAAGGGGAAAATATAAATTATATATTCCTAAAGTCTCCGTGACTCATTATATTCCATAGTGAAAGTAGAACAAACCTCGTACTATGAGTCTCATTATGCCGTGAAGTTGCTGATGTTCTTGGCCGTTTACGAAGCAGCTGTAAATCCCTTCATTAGCTTTGACAACACTTAGAATAGTCACAGCGAGCTGATTGTTCCATTCATCTTTTGCATCTCCATTATGCTTCCACCTGTAGTCACCGGTCGGTGAATTCTTGTTGATCATACGAAGTGTGACTGACTCTCCTACATTCACTGTTAATGTTCGCTGCTCAGGGCGAATATGAACAACAGTATCTGAAAGTAGAGTTAGAATGGAAACAGACTACTGTATTACCTATAAGCTGAGAAGTTTGATGCAATAAGTGACCAACGTTATTACCAACTTCAATTAATTTTGAGTATTTGTATCTTACTTTCAGTTTGAATTTAGAGTCGTGGTCTGGTACAGACATTACACATATCTTTAATAGCATGACATCATTGGTTTGGGGAAGAAATATTTTTTTCCGCAGTACTCTATTTAAAAAAAAAGACGCACCATTCAACCAATCTGTACGAGTGCCATCAAATTACATTTTCAAAGTTAAGTGACAAACATTTTTTGTTACACGTGTGTAATTTTGTGAACGTTCGATTTGTGAATGTGTAACTTTGTGAAAGTGTCTCTCCTACATTCACTGCTAATGTTCGCTGCTCAGGGCGAATATGGACAGCAACATCTGGAAGTAGAGTTAGAATGGAAACAGCCTACTGTATTACCGGTATGTTGAGAAATTTGATGCAATATGTAGCCTACGTTATTATTGTGATGAGATAGGGGTTGACCGACACGGGTCTAATCTGCGCTTATTTGGTAGGTTCTTGAACTTTCTTACTGGAAGTAGGTCGGAGAGGTCGGCAGCGTGAGTGGCAGGTCTGTGTGACCAACCCAGTAAGAGCAGGCTACCGGAGGTGGGCTGGACATGCGGGAGTCGCCAATCACGTTGTGGTTGGGCGGTGCCCGGGTGTGCATGTGGTGCGTGCATGGTGGAGGCTTGTCCGGGCGGGCCCGGCCGCCATGCTCGTCAGTGTTATTTTTAGCTAGCCAACGAGCAACAAGTGTGAGACAGCGATCCAACATAGACGTGAAGCTCCGGTGTTAAGGACTGAGAGAGGTTAGTTTGCATTCTGTCTCCGACCAACTTACATTACTGTTAATCATGTAAACTGTGTAACTTGCTGAGTGCAGTGTTCCGTAGAGCGATCCAGTGAGGACCGTGCCGGTAGGTTTTTAGTTGCGTAAATTGTAGCTTACGATTGTGTGACAGTGATTTAAGTAGCCTTTCAGAATAGTTGCGACGAAGTGGCGGCTAATAGTTGAGATCACAGAGAACTTGAATGGCACAGGGTTGATCAGAGAGATTGACCGAGAGTGTTAACCGTAGAGGTTGACGAGTGGCCGTTCGTTATTAGTCGAGTAGTCCAACTGGTAAGGAAACTTAAATAGAGACACTGGAAAACAATCGGCGTGCTAGCGCGTGCATTTAGTCGCTAATTGCTCGATTATACTGGATCATTTTGTGTGAAGGATACACTCAGGAAGACAAGGTTTGTTGAAGGATTGTTAAAGGATTGTGAAAGGTTGACTAAAGGATAGAGAAGGGAAATATAATTTCCACCAGAGAGGTTGCACTGGAGGCAAATAAAAGAGAGATAACACTCAGAGCTGTGTTTTGTGTCCATGTTCCTGTTAGTTTGTCCCACTGTAGTTATTTCTGCTCTGCCCCCGAGTTCAGTCAGACAATCGGTAGCCAATCGGGCGGTAGATTTCCACCCAAACGAGCTTGCATCCCTGGGCCTGAGACTGCTCGATGTAATTCCCGGGTCTGAGGTACGATTTGGGTTTGGCATTCGGGGAACTTTCAACCCAGAGGTTGAACTTCTCCCCGGACTTCCAAACTTGAATGAGACTCGTGGGAAACCCGTCACATTATCAACTTCAATATTTTATTAATATGTGTACCTACTTTGGTATAAACATCAAAGATAGCATAACATAGCACGACATCATTGGCTTTAGGAAGAATGAACTTGCATGTTTCCAGTACTCTAGTAAACAGTGAAGTGAAAAACGGTTTTGTTACAAGTGTGTATATTTAGGGGTTTTAGGGGTGCTCAAGCGCTCGGCATCACAGCTAGTGATGTTGAGACCGGCTAGTTCAGTATGGGCGAAGAGCAAAAATTAGTAGCCTGCCGGTGAACCGTATAGCACTCAAGTCAACCTCTACCTCTACGATGGTGCACCCTGGTAACTAGTTCCTTGCGGTCCTAGGCTAATGAGGATATGGCTAAGGGAAGGAAAACCCCCAAAATAAACCTACTGCGGCAGGCCAACAACCCACCCAGTTCAAACAACTGTTACGGAAACTGCAAGTATGAAAAATATACCAGCTGACGCTTGAACTGGCTGCAGCGAGGCGACGGTCCAATTACCAGAGGATGACAACATTACGTATGTGGACAGCATGACGTTTCTGAACCAAAGCCGCGAGGCTGCAAATCAGATGGCCGTATGTTATATCCAATGATGACATACTTAAGAAAACCAAATTGAAAAAGATAAGTGAAGAAGTAAAGCAAAGGAGGTGGAAAAGGATCGGCCATGTTCTACGAATGGACGATAACTGCCACTGCATGACAGCACTAACATGGGTTCCAGAAGGCAGGCGTAAAGTAGGGCGCCCCAAAACAACATGGCGACGAACAGTTGAGAAAGAAAGAAAGACGCTTGGATGGAAATCTTGGAACGAAGCCAAGGCTATAGCCAGGGACAGGATGCACTGGCGAGGAATACTTGCAGCCTTATGGACCACAGGGTCTGAAGAGGATAGGTGAGGTGAGGTGTAATATTTTGAACGTTCTTAATAAGCCGACTTTTTCAATTGCTGCAAATGAAATAGGCAATGGTGATGAGGGTATACAGGTATGACCTTTATAACCAGTTAACTCTATCAGGATCGGGATTTTTTTTGGGGGATGTAAGGGGACCGGGGGGGGGGGCACACAGCGCCCCCCACCCTCCGCATTTTCCAAACTGGTCGACCGATTTTGATGAAAATTACCACAAATGTTCATTTCACCGAGTTCTACAAGATGACGTAAAAGAAATTCAAAAAATCGTCACTTGAGGTTGTTTTTGACTTTTTTGAAATTCTTTTGTCAACAATCGTGTTTTTGCCATTACTTCTGTATTTTTCGTCCAAATATTTTGAAACTCGGCGAACTTGTAGATTTAAACAAGATTAATATAATTTAAAACTAATTTAGTTACTGGAGTCACCTGTGGGGCGTTGTAAATCATTATTTTATCCCATTTTGGGGAACAAAATGTTTGTTTGCGTTGTTTCACTTAAAAATCAAAATTGCCGCCTCCAAGAGCCCTGGGAGAAATAATAAGGCTTGATTGACAGATCTAAATATTTTTTGGGTCTGAAAAGTAAGACATTAGCATGGTGAAAATATTTCATTGTTAAAAAACTTGATATAATTTAACCCCCTTATTGCAGGCTGACAACACAAAATACAAGATGGCCGCCAAAAATGGCAGACATTTTGAATTCCCCAAACCATTACAGACTATCACGTGACTTATCAGTATCACTTTTCTGGCAAAGAAATCAAAAATAAGTGGAAAATATGTTCAAAAAGTTTTAAAATCACTAAAAAACAGTAAAATCGTGTGACCCAAGGTCAAACAAATGGTTGCCATGGGAACAGTTTACCCCATTATCAATTATTTTTTGCCAACATAATTCTAGATATGGTTTGGGAAAAGTCTGTAAAGTTTGCGGTGATCGGACTAAACGTTAACAAGTTACAGGGAAACATTCGTAGGGGGCACATTTTACCCCACTGGTCCTGATGGCGTTAATTATTAGTTCTGATACTGAAATTTTCAATCAAGCAATCAACATGTACACTTTTTACACAATTTTGTGAAAAACGATTACATTTGGATGGAATTTAGGTGCACCTTCATGTGAGCCTTTTTCAATTTCATGTTACTGAAGTAATACAACTTTGCTTTTTGGTTCCAATGCAGATCTGATAGCAATTTAGTGGATGGTGTTAAGATGGCAGGTTGATATAGGTATGATCTTTATAGTCAGTGGGCTCTCAGATTGACTAATAAAAAAAAAAAAGTACAAAAAAATACAAAAAAAACTAGACATGAATTTTTGTTCCAAGAACAAAAACTGGGTGTTCGGATAGAGTTGTTATTTGATGTAAATAAAGTTAACACAACTAAAATAATTTGAAAATAGAAACATGAAATATTGCTTTATGAAATAATATCTGATTAGGACTTCAAGAACATCAGTCATGTTCCTACATTTATTTACCTTTAAATGAGGAGAACAATGAAGGACCTCCCCTAACGTTAGTTTTGGGTGAGAGAATCTTGTTCCTACATCTAACCATTTTTAAATGAGGAGCTACTTCCGGTTTGACCGGAATTAGAGGTCAAAGAGGTCAAGCAATGTACAACAGAGAAGGGCCTTCCTTAACCTTGGTAATTGGTGAAAGAATCATGTTCCTAGCTCTTAGCATTTTTAAATTAAGAACTACTTCCGGTTTGACCGGAATAGAGGTCACAAAGGTCATTTAATGTTTCACAAAGAAAGGCCTTCCCTTAGTTTGATATTTCTAGGAACAATCATGTTCCTACTTCTATTTACTTTTAAATGAGGGGCAACTTCCGGTTCGACCGGAAGTAGAGGTCAAAGGGGTCAAACAATGTGCAAGGGAATATGTCTTCCATATCCTTGGTAATGGTGAAAAAATCATGTTCCAAGCACTTAGCATTATTCTAATAAAGAGATATTTCTGGTTTGACCGGAAGTAGATGACACAGAGGTCACTCAATGGGTCACAAAGAAAGACCCTCCCTAACCTTTACATTTGTCGAAGAATTAAGTTCATATCTCAAACGGTTGATTTTTTGTTGATTTTTAAAGGTTTAAATAAGCTATGTGTAAAAGACTAACAAAGCGTGGAGTGCGTGCCTTGAGAAGAGACTATGAACAACGTGTGGTTTATTGTATCATACAGTAGCACATGTACATGTACAGTTTCAACGTAACTTAGCCACACACGCACACACGCACACACCCACCCGGACGTGTACATGTATAATGGCATTGGATTGTTGTATAGCATTGCCGGTCACGTTTGAACGCACATGCACAAAAGAATGCGTTAAATGTCTGTTTTGAACCGCAAGTATAGGTCAAAATGGTGTGACTTCAATGCAAAAGTTGGAGAGGACTAAATTCTCTACAATCTGATGTAAGATTTGTGATAATGTGATATATACTTCAAAAAATACGAATTTTTGAAGTTTTCAACTTCCGGTTTGACCCGGAAGACAAGGTCAAATTGGGGTCATGTCTGTGGAGTGATTACGTAGTTTTGGATGACCTTTCTGATGATGTATAGATTGTAAAAATCCATTGTGTACTTTAGGAGTTATGATTTTTTGAAATAATAAACGTTTATTTAGCGTAATTCGACACCTGATGACGTCATCATGACGTCACTCAAGCCCTGTCATGCCCTAGTCAAGTTCTAACTATGTGTGAAGTTTGAAGTTTATATGAGCTTGGGAAGGGTGCATTTGTTAGCGGACAATCGACAGGCAGAAGAAGAAGAAGAAGAAGAAGAAGAAGAAGACTAGAAATTGAGAGTTTGTAAACAAACTCACGGTGTTCGGCGTAATTACGTAATTTTAAGGTCATTATTGTGTGCAGGTTTTTTGTCTGTTTGTGCTATGCTGACGGGCGAAATATTTATTTGTACTTTTTTATCTTTATGCATGAAGGTTTGACATATTAAACTTCAACTTCCGGTTTGACAGGATTTAAAGGTCAAATGGGGTCACACTTTGTGCATAACATCTAGAATTGCCAGAGAGCTCAAAATTGATGTAATGATTATTAATGTACCACGTTTCATTAATAAGATACACAATTTTGTATGTACAAACTTATACTTCCGGTTTCGACCGGAAATGAAAGTCAAATGAGGTCACACATTGTAAACATTTGTAGAATCGTCGAAGGGCCTTAAAATTAAGTTATTATATTAATACACAAAATATTATTATACAGATACGATTTTTTATATAAAAAACTACTACTTCCGGTTTCGACCGGAAGTAAAGGTCAAATGGGGTCATACCCTGTGTAAGATTTGTTTAATACTTCATGACCTTTCATATGGTGTAAAGATCATGTATGTAGCATATCTGATTCTGGAGATATGAGTATTTTAATAGCAAACTTCAATTTAATATAATGACGTCATCGATGACGTCATCATTCCAAATTTTGTTCTTTGTCATGTACACGCTTTGGTCTACGTACGTGGTAAGTTTCAAGTCCGTACATGCTCTAGTTTTTGAGATAGCAAAATAATTTGTTTTTCGACCTCGTATACCAATTTCGTTGTGACGTAGCTATGACGTCACACATCATATTTTTAGAATGCTCTTGAGTTAAAGAAAATATTATGCATTGAACATTTTTTCATATTTTCATTCACTTAGGCTCTAGAGCCCAAAATAACATGATTTGTTATTTTAACTTCCGGTTTCGACCGGAAGTAAAGGTCAAATGGGGTCACGTTGTGCACCGCATTTGTAGATCTTTATAAGAGGTTTCATGTAAAAAAAGAATCTTGAACGTAGCTTGTTTGGTTTTGAAGATATGATTTTTCAAATTATTTAAGGTTTTTTTAACGTTTTTTTAACGTAATGACGTCATCAATGACGTCACCATTCCAAAAAAGTTGCGGTGCCGTCTACTCACCGAGGTTGATGTTCATGAGAAGTTTCAAGTTCATACAAGTTTCAGTTTTTCTCAAAATTGGCGGAGAAGGTTCAGGCAGAAGAATACAAGGAAAAAAAAAAAAAAAAAACTTAACAATAACAATAGGTTTTCGGCTAAAAGCCGAACACCTAAAGAAGAAGAAGTACCAAAAAAAAAACCGAACAAAATCAAGAGGTGTTCCGGGCTAGTGCCCGAACACCTAAAAATCGTAGTTTGTTTGTAAAAGAAAATGAACGTATGTTTTTATCATGTCATTATGAATGCACATAATTGTTAAAAATGTTTATATTGTTTTTTTATTGAGATCAGGGGTCCATAATTTATGATCGTGAACTGAGCTTGTAAAAAATATTTGCAGACGAGAAACAAAACCGTGAAACTAAGAGAGAACTTTCATGGACAGCAAGTATATCTAACAAGAAATGAGTTTTTGTGGCATCACAAAAACTAGGTGTTCGGAGTGTGATGTATTAAAAATTATTTTATTTGTTAAAAGTTAAATGAATTAAAAGTTAATCCAACTGATATATAAGAAAATATGAAGAAATACGTTAAATTGAGCTTTATAATACAATATTTAATTTGAACATCCGGTTTGGACAGGAATTTCTAATCACTTTTAAATGAGGAGGTACCTCCAGTTTGACCGGAAGTAGAGTTCAGAGAGGTCACGCAATGTGTAACAAAGAAGGACCTTCCCTAACTTTGGTATTTGGTGAAAGAATCATGTTCCTAGCTCTTACCATGTATTAATGAGGAGCTACTTCCGGTTTGGTCTTAAGTAGAGGTCACAGATGTCACCCAATGTGCAACAGAGAAGGACCCTCCCTAACCTTGGTATGTGGTGAAAGAATCATGTTCCTAGCTCTCACCATTTTTAAATAAAGAGCTACTTCCGGTTTGACCGGAAGTAGATGTCACAAAGGTCAATTAATGTTTCACAAATGAAGTCTTTCCCTAACCTTGATATTTCTCGAAACAATCATGTTCCTAACTCTAACCACTTTTACATGAAGAGCTACTTCCGGTTTGACCGGAAGTAGAGGTCATAGAGGTCATAGAGGTCACATGATTTGCAACAGAGAATGACCTTTCCTAACCTTGCTATTTGGTGAAGGAATCATGTTCCTAGTTCTTAGCAATTTTAAATAAAGAGCTACTTCCGGTTTGACCAGAAGTAGATTCACAGAGGTCACTTATTGTGTCATAAAGAAAGACCCTCCCTTACTTTGACATTTGTCAAAAAAATAAAGTTCATCTCTCAAACGGTTGATTTTTTGTTAATTTTTAAAGTTTTAAATAAGCCCTGCATTAAAGACTAACAAAGCTCGTTTTATACTGACCAAAGAACTTAAAAATAATAGCTTTATAACAATTGTTTCCTTCAACTTCCGGTTTTAACCGCAATACAAGGTCAAATTGGGGTCATTTCTTTGAGACATTTAAATTGTTTCCAAAAGACCTTTGCGATGATTTGTAGATTGTAAAAATCCATTGTGCACTTCAGGAGTTCTGATTTAATTAATAAACTTTGGTTTATTGTAACTCAACATCTGATGACGTCATGATGACGTCATCGTCTTATTTCGCGTCTTCATATTGAGGTTCAAGTATATGCACAGTTTCAAGGTTCAGTTTAATTTCAATTTTGAGTTATTTATTTGAAGAAAATTTAGGAGGAATTAACATTTAAAGCAACATAATGGTCTCTATGAGACACCGTATAACACATGGTTTTGATTTTGTTTGATATATTGAAAGTGAAATCAAATAAAACCTTTAAATATGAATATGAAAATAATTAAAAAGAGTTTTATCATATGTATTTCATGGGGACTTCCGGTTTGGGCAGGAAGCGAGGTCAACTCAGGTCACTAAGAATTATAAAGAACCGCATACATTTATTGTAACTCGACTCCTGGAGGAAAAACAAGTTACCTTTTTGGTTTTAACTGCCAGGAAAAACAATGTTTTTGTGCTTTCCAAAGTGTTCCTTTTCCACGCAGTGCAATCGGCTGCCGCCAGGTTGTGTGTTCAAAATAGTATTCATATTGCCTTTTATCAAAACATTAACCCTTGCTGCCCTCCGTTTTGTTCGGCATCTATGCGGTGTCAATAAAATAAAGTGTGTATCGCTAGTAAACGTTGGTGGCGCTATATCAAATTAACGGTCTTATTTTGTAACATCACGAACACTGGTGTACTGTACAGTCAATCTGACAATTGACAGATTCAAATTCCGCGCTCATTATCTGTATTAAAAAGTTCCAAAGTTTTATAAAAACTACCCCACTTTGATAAACATCACAAACACAAGTGTGCACGGCTAAAGAAATACACGGACATTTTGAAAAGCGATGACTTTACTTTTTAATTTTCACTTTTGAACAGTTTTACTCAGCGTATCCCAACAACAACTCTCGCGGGGGTAAAGAGCCTCTGGCCCCGCTGTTGCACACTTGTGACTCTCGTACGTAAGCACGTACGTGATCGGTATATACAGGACGAAAGACGATCATTTTGTCAATTGCATTTTCTCCACCATTATACATCAAACAACTCACGTGAGCATGTGATCGTCTCAGTAAAGTCTCCTCTTCCTCTCCCTGTCACAATTAAGCCACCAGAATTACATAAAGGGAAACATTTCCACACTGAACTTGGCATGACTTAACAGTTTTTCTTTGCGTCGCCATTATTACACACACACATAACTTAACAACACACCGCAAAGTTCGATGAACTGTGACAAGACCTGACTTGTTGCGTGTTATGTATATACATGTACACAGCATGCAGTAAGAGTGCACACGCACGGGGTGCAATACAGTAAGGTAACTGTACAGACTCTATCGGCGATCGCGCTAAAAACGGCACTTTTCACCTTAATATAACTTCGTTATGCAACGGCCAATTTTGTTGAAATTTCACAATTAGGCTTTTATAGTCGTTATCTATTACTAAAAAATTCAACATGTAGTTTGCTCCAAAAAAATTGAAATAAAGAAAATTCTTATTTTTAAACTCGTCGTCGTAACAAACTGTAACATTTGATGACGTCATCAATGTAATATTTTCAAATGTCATAAACTACATTTTATTTCGTACACTGAAACTATGTCCTAATTCTGTTTCATATTGACTCCACATCTTAAATTGTGACTTTTTAAGCATTTTTTGCTTCAACTTCCGGTTTGAACCGGAAGACAAGGTCAAATTGGGGTCATGTCTGTGAGGCGTTTACGCAAATTGGGATGACCTTTCCGATGATGTATAGATTGTAAAAATCCATTGTGTACTTTAGGAGTTATGATTTTTTGAAATAATAAACTTTGATTTAATGTAATTCGACACCTGATGACGTCATCATGACGTCACTCAAGCCCTGTCATGTCCTAGTCAAGTTCTAACTATGTGTGAAGTTTGAAGTTTATATGAGCTTGGGAAGGGTGCATTTGTTAGCGGACAATCGACAGGCAGAAGAAGAAGAAGAAGAAGAAGTACCAAAAAAAACCCGAACAAAATCAAGAGGTGTTCCGGGCTAGTGCCCGAACACCTAATAATCAGGATCCATATGAAGTACTGATGCAAGTCTTAGTATTGTGTCATACTTTCCTTATGCTAAAAGGTTTGTTTCACGTAGGAGGTGTGCAACTGGTTATTATGCAAAGTTTTGCGCTTTTGTATTAACAAAAGAAACAAAATATTGTTTTTTTCTGGAAAAGGGAGTAATGAAAATTAAGAACCGTTGATGATGTTTGCAAAAGCAGAGGATGTCATCCCATACCTGCGACTCGTGGTAAACCAAAAAAGATAACTGTTTGTTTTCATTTCTCACCCTTCCCTAAAATCAATTTAGGAACCAGTCAAGCACATAAGCCAGGAGTAATTTTATTTTCTACTTTTGACTTTTGCAGCACACGATACCACAATTTTTGTTATACTTTGTCGGTTGTTGTTTATGGATTAGTATCTGTTTGATTAATGGAATACATTATTCTCAATCTTCAGTTAGGCCTTCCCGTAGCATTTTTACCTTGTGTACCGAGGTTGCATGTAGCTTGAGAGTTCACTTCATATTCAAAGACTAAGTATCTATTTAATCGCTTTGGTACAAATGCTTTTTTTAATCAGTTTTATTTAATTTTTAGTTAATCATTTTACATTATAATTTTGAAAAGCGCCTCCAAAACAACAAATAAACAGAATAGGGAGAAAAAAAAAGAAACAAGAAAAGGAAAGAAAAATAAACAAAACGAACAAACAAACAACAACGCCCGCAATAACATTTGTCACCTGATGGTTAATCGACATCTTGTTTTTTTTTTTTTCTCTTGTTGTTTGCACGCATCTCACATCTTAATGTAACCTTAATTATTAGTCATAGGAGTCGGAGATACAAAAGTTTCGAAAAGCCAGGGATTAGCTGATAAGTTTCACAATAAAAACAATCTTACCATCACTATGTAATATTATAGTCTGTATCCTGGTGCTCCTTCCACTTTTAGACGCCTCTGAGTAGAAGACACCAACGTAGTCTATCCCACCAGCCTCAGGCAATGTCAGAGACATTGCTGCTCGGCCCAGTATGGAATCAGCTGCTTCCATTGATCCTGAGGGGAGTCCAGTATTAATTCCTCCTGTTGTCAGTTGTCTGCCAAACAAAATACTAGCCGTTAAGTCACTGCATCCTTTGTATGCTGTAATGGCTGTTTCGTTGTTCCCACTCGGACCAATCAGAGAAATGTTGCTGACCACAGTCAAATCTATTCCTATATTTATAAATGACGGATTTTTGAAGAATTTTATACTCGAAAAAAAATACATATATAAAATTAAAGAAAAATAATAAATATTCATAATCATGCTATACGCTTGGCCTAAAACTCAATATAAAACTATACATGTTCCGTAAAAACGAACACAAACACATATAAAACTCAATCCTGGAATAAAAATACACCCCAAATACAAATAAAACAAGACTAAATAAACAAATAGAATGAACAAAGTAATAATAATAGTAATAACACTAACAAAGGAAATAAATATATAAAACAAAACAACTACGGCTCTCTAGCATAACATTCGAAAACAAAGGTTGAAATCCTCAGTAACTTACCCATTGATATTCTTTCAGTGATTTCTTTAACCATGAGTTCGCCAATATGTATACTTTGAAGACTGTTTTCTACGCTAACGTATCGAGCGATGACTATCGGATTCACAGTCAAATTAACAGCTAGTCTAGCCACAGCTTGATTGGATGTTAATGGAGGTGCAATCATTATGTTCCGTGAATAGTTTGAATTCAAACCAGCCCGCAAAATAGCTCCTTCCATTCTATGAGCTGCAATATAAACACCAACACAGAACTAACTGAATGTATAATTAACGGATGGGGACAATTATTTTCGCTATTTCATCGAATGAAATTTAAAGAATTGTGCATTACAACCAATTTAAAGTTCAAGAATAACAGTTTCTTAGGACCTCGATGTCATTAACCCTCCGAGCAGCCACAAAAAAAATCTCACGCGGTTCATCCATAAGTCTTTTTTTTTATCCACCCAGTTTTTTTTACGTAAAACCCCCAACAGCAAGCCCAAACCTATTTTAATCTATATAATTAGTGAATTGGAGTGCCAGTCAAGACTTAGACTTGTGTTATTTATGTTATTTACGACCAGTATGCGGAGCAAGCTGTTTTCACAAAGTGCATACCACCCTGTCCCAAGGGAATACTTGACACAAGGTCAATCAATTACTACACTGAGACAGGTGGCTGCTGTCTTTCAACACTCCTTACTCCACACTGGTTAGGGTCTGTCCAATACAGGCTGGTGGGGTGTACCAGGGGTGAGGATTACATGGAATCTTGGCCTTATTGGCCCATTGAAAAAAATTTTTGACCATATTTGGTAAATATTGGATTATTTTTTATCCTCGTGGCTGCTCTGAGGGTTAATGTCAAGAGTTTACTCAAACAAATTCTTAGGAGTTATACAGGATGACAAACTTTTCTGGACTAACCACATCACCACCTCACTAAAACTGTATCACGCAACACCGGTTTCTCAGCCAAACTGTGGGTTATCTCCAATTGCGTATTATAATAGCTTTCTTTTCTTAATTATTGCCGTTTTTTGGTTCATATACAGCATTTTGTTATTTTCCATCATACTTTAGGGATATTTTTTTTCCTAATCGCTTTGCTAGTCATGTCATGCTTTGTTTTGTATTCCATGATCATGTATATCAAGTTTTAAGTTTTGCCAGTTCGTTGTTTTCGTTGTCCTTTTATTTTTTCCTCTCGAACGCTTGTGTTTTGTTAACATGGTTTTTGATTAAAGGCATTTTCTTTGCAAGCTTTGTATTTTTTTAACGTGCCCCATACTCTTTTTCTTTTGCACATTGATGGTTGTTTTAATGTAATGTTTTCAATGTAAATGATGTTTACTATTTTTCTGCTGATTTGCACTGAGAGTTTGTACTATACAGGGTTTGAAATAAATGTGAGCTTAACTGAACTGAATATTAGCATGATTGGGCTGACAACAGCACAAGCAGGTAGTGAGTTCCAAAGCCTTACATTGAATGCTGTAAGATATCTGATATTGAGAGGTACGTGAATTTGGAATGACGGGTGTATGTCGATGGGATGTAGATGACTGCCTGGTAGAGCAGCGTGCTTGAGTAGGAGATGAGGTTTACAGGAGAGCACTGCATTTTCTTGAAAACTGTTGCACAAGCAACTTGCCTGCGGTTGCTTAAAGGCTGAAGATTCAGTGGAATTGAAACCGTGGCTTTGTTTTCAAGTCTGTCGATCCCCATTTTTGATTGTGCTGTTCCTCAAACTGGGGATGAGGAATTACTTGTAGGTATGATAGCAGTAGTTTTACTATCTAGGTTGTTCCACTTTGCCTTTTTTCGCATCATGGCTAGTTTTCTGCCGGAGGCTAGATACAAATTACTTACGTTGTGCACAGGAAAGTTATGTATCCAATGTGACCCCAGAATTTTGATGGAGTCCACATCCTTTAGTGACTCCCTAAGAAACTTTAACTGAGGATGGTGTGGGTCTGTAGTTCTTGATCGTGATATGACGATAGACTGGTTTTTTGATGCATTGAATGTTAGTTTCTAGTTCTCTGCCAATGACGCCAGCTTATTCACATTGAAGTGATGTTGCAGTGTAATGTTTGTCCTGGAGATAGTTTGTCCTGTTGTGGAGAATAGTGTACAGTCGTCTGCATAGCTAATAATGGTATTTTCAAGGTTTTCAGCGATGTCCCTGGTGAAGATGAGAAAAAGAGTG
Source organism: Marthasterias glacialis (assembly GCA_911728455.2). Classification (NCBI taxonomy): domain Eukaryota; kingdom Metazoa; phylum Echinodermata; class Asteroidea; order Forcipulatida; family Asteriidae; genus Marthasterias; species Marthasterias glacialis. The sequence goes on along the minus strand of OU452225.1, from coordinate 3,458,586 downwards.
GGGCCGAGCCAACTACCCTGGTGTACTCCATACGTGATGGGTGATTTACGTGAAGCTTGACCTCCAACTGTTACTTGCTTAAATATGTTGCTTAGGTATAACTTCAACCAGGAAAGTAGTTTCCAGTGACCCCCAAAGTTACTTAGTTTATCAAGGAGATCCAAATGCTACGCCCGATCGAAAGAGGTGAAATGCGATGAGACGTGACTCAAACCCTTTGTCTAAGTTATCATGAATTTGTTGTGTGCTTAAAAACAGAGCATCATAATTATGTAGATCATATATGAAGATTGGTTAAGAGTTCATTAAATTTAGTGATGATTTCAAGGTGCTCCAACACTGCTTGGAAGATTCATCCCATCATCAAGTGAGGCTCTCAGTTTCTTCCTAAACCTCTTTTGTGCTCGTCTGTATGTATACAGGCAGTGATTTCGTATATGTTTGTACCTACACTAGTCATGTCTCTATCGTGTGATGTGTGCCATTAGTTCCAAATATTAACTGTGTTTCTCTGAAATCCAAGATCCAAAATATTTATTTAAAACATAGCCTACAGAGTGTAGACATTTTCAAAGGTGTGCTGTTAAACCAAACTTTGCCACGCAATGCCAATTGCTTGTTCTTTGGTGAAATATATTTGGTGTGTTAGGAGTTTCAATATTTAGTGGTAAAAAGGAGAATGCACCGACGCAAAACATGGTCAATGTGTTATCTTGAAAAGGATAAACTGAAAATCAGCTCCTGGTTTATGTTTTGTTGGCATGTTTCTGATTGTTTATTTTACTATGATTATTTAAGTTAAATCATTTTAACTTTCAGTGCCACGATAATATTCTTATTTAAGTAATTAAATGTTAGAGTTAGTGGTGTAAAACAAAACATAAAATAGTTGTTACTTTGAATTTTGGCATTTTTTTGCATCGTCTTTTAAATTAAATTCTCCATTTAATGTTCGTTAATTGTGAGATTCTTTAAATTTGTTTTGAATGCAATGAACGAATATATATTCACTGGACATGAAAAGCTAAAAAAAGAAGAAGAAAAAATGGTTCTAATATTGTGGAAGTCTCAACCTGTCAATATTTCAGAGACTGATACACTTTTAGGGATGATGAAGGTCGTTATAGGGTTTTAACAGTTTTTGATAAGTTGCCCAAGCCCAAATTTTATGGTTTTGCTTACTGTAAACGGAAACGTAGACATGTTTCACATGTTAGCATTTATTTTTGCGTATGCGTGTGTGTACATCACTTGAAGATCATCCAACCTCAAAGCTGATTTTACCTTGAAAATGTATTGATTCCTACGAACGATATTTAAAAGAGAATGTTATTTTAAAATGAATAAAACAAATCCGTTTTGACCTAGTAGATATCTATAAAAGTGAAGTTATCTCCGTTTTCTATGCGTTCTTCATTTACACAGCTAGAAGATTTTTCGGCGCTTAACATGTAAGCGGAGTATCGTGACCGTAAGCTCAGAATTCCGCAGTAAGCAGAGTCAAAACATTGCGCCAGGATCGTAAAGAGTCTTTCCAAGGATATGTCGTTAGAAAAAGTGACCAGGGAGTCTTTACCCGCGGCCTACTTGGCCTTTCCAATTATATCAGTCCCAAGCTTATGTTCATCACTGAGTCTTGAGGAAAGAGTCGTAATACGCAAAAAGAGAAAAATTTGCATTGATAACAAACACCTGCAAGACTCACCATTAACATCGGGTTCATTAACAAAGATTATTTTTTTGAGACAGTAGATATCTCCAAGATTCACTTTCCACCACGTGGGCATTCTGGCATCTGCAAAGAGAGCACGTGTTTAAAAGGTCAGTGGACTTTACAAACTCAAAATGTGAGAAAAATTAAAATATCGACAATTGATCACCAAACTGCCAATACTCGCTTTCATTTCTTTTTTATTAAACAAAATTATGCAAACATTCAAAGTGCGATAAATAGTTTGGTTGTTTCTTTATAATCCCCTGGTTATAGCTAATTTATCTGCTTATAATAAAGAACCAACACATTCGAGAATGGAAAATGTATATTTGTTTAACCCGATAAAACTATCTGATTGTAATGAGGTGTCTACTTATTCCTACAAATTATATGAGAAAATGTTTAACCTTGTACGTTTTTTTTTTTAGATACCGATAATAATTGTGGTTATAAAGACGAGCAGTTTAACCCTATCATGCGGGGGGGGGGGGGGTGGGGAAGGGGGGGCACGATGTGGGGCACGAAGTTTTTTTCTCGTAACTCTTTAACGCTTGGTTCGATCACCGCGAAACGTTTTGAGTTTTCCCAAAATATATCGAGGAATGTGTTGGCAAAAGATCAATAAAACCGTGCAAAAGCTGTTGCCATGGCAACCACAATGTTAAAGCTAGTATTTTTGTTAAATATTTAATCACAAATTCCACTAATTTTTTTTTGCCAGAAAAGTGATAGTAATGAATCACGTGATAGTCTAAAATGCTTTTCAAATTAAGAATGGCCGCCATATTTGGCAGCCATCTTTGAATTTGTTTTCAGCCTGCAATTAAAGGGACACACTGGTTTACCGTTTACACTAAAATAGTGATATATAAAGAAAGACAATAAACATAAACACGGTCACGGTTCCATCTTCACACACACAAAACGTAATCCAATGCAATCAAAGGGTTTGTAAGACCAGTACCTGTCTGTATTATGGTGGATAAAGACAGGGGACCAGTTTAGGCTTGTGGTTGTGCCAATTTGTTTAGTTTTCATCCCCTCGAAATATTATTTCGTTTCCTCAAAATAATGTTTCGTTCCCTCGAAATAATTTTTCGAGTTTTATGTGTGTGTCCCTTTATGGGCTCCTTAATTATGCCATAGCGAACACTCTCGTGTAAAGAGCATTGAACAAGGCATGGAAAAATAACCTTTCTATACAGACAATGCTTGTGCTCACATGGAATTTATTTCTGACCGGGGATCTACTTCTAGATATACTTCTTTCTTTGTTAGTTCCATTCACTTCAACAATTCGATTGCAGTACTAATTAAGGTTTATTCTATTTCTAGAAGATTCTCCTTCATATTTTTCGTTTATATTCGTGTTAGAAAAAAAAAAAAAAAAAAAAAAAAAAAAGGCACCGTTCAGTGGTGTCTAAAACCGACTGTAAAACAAAACATTTAAAAAGTTTCCCCAAACTTAACAAATATTAAACGTTTTTATTTTTTAAATTTTTTTTTAAATTTTCTATTGTTGGGCAATCAAGTTCAAACTGTAGGCAACCAGAATTTTGTTTCTAATGTTCGTTTCCAGTTTGGGGGCATTCTATGTTGTTTTGGTTCATTCAAAACATAACTATTGTAGAATACTTACATTAAGTTTTGACATCTTTTGACGATTGAAGAATTTATAATAACAAACGTCGGAGCGTATAACATATGACGTACGGCCATGTTTTGTCTTCTTATTTGTTCATGGGCAACCCTTTTCATCGGCAACCCTTTTCATCGTTTGGTCTTTCAAATTAAAATCCCTTTTAATTGAAATATTTTCCCTCTTTTTTTACGGTACTTTTTGTTTTAATGTTTGCGTCATAAAAAATGTAACAGACTGAACTATATCACGTAACAATGAGAAGGAAAGGGCAAAGAAAAAACTATACAATTGAAGTTTGTTTGTCATTAAACATTGTTTATTGTTCTGGTTCCTTCTGTTTTTGTTGGTTTTGTTAGTACATTATCACAGATTCATCCATCGATCTCTTGACGTGCTAGACATCTGGGCATGTGTGTTTGGGAATAGTTACACCATCGGGTGCACACGCATGAGTAATTTCTCCAACGTGTCTTAGGCCATGGGCCAACATCTTATCTGTCTGAAAACTTTGCAACTACTGATTTTTGACGTCAGATATTTGTTTACGCTAAGGAAAATTAGATTTTTATGAAAAAGGTTAAAATATGTTTTCCCATAAATGAAAATGAATGCCGATTTTACTTTTACAACTTATTCAAAAAAAAAAACAATATTTAAAAAAAATAAAGCACCTTTTATAGAAACGGGTGAAGCTAAATAACGATTGCAAGTTTATATGTGAAATTGAATGATTCTTGTTGATTGTTGAATGACGATCTGCGTGGGTTTTCACTTTTAACCCTATCAGGACTGGGCTCTCTTTAGATGTACAGGGACCGGGGGTGGGTGGGGGGGGGGGGGGGGGGGCACATAGTGCCCCCCGTATTTTCCAAACTGTTCATTTCATCGATTTCTACATGATGACGCAAATTTCCAAAAAAGTCACTAGAGGGCGTTTTTGACTGTTCTTTTGCCCATTTTTTGGTCACAAATCGTGTTTTCCCCATAACTTCTGTATTTTTCAACCGAATGTTTTGAAACTTGGCAAACCTGTACTTTTTTACAATATTAATATATAATTTGAACCTAATTTGATTACTGGTGTCACCTTTGGGTGCGTTATAATCCATTAATTTATCCCATTTTGGGAAAAAAAAAGTTTTTTGCGGTTTTTTCACTTAAAAATCAAAATGGCCGCCGCCAAGGGCCCAGGAAGAAATACTAAGACTTGGTTGACAAATTCAAATATTTTTTGGGTCTGAAATGCAACAAATTGTTTCCATGGCAACAGCTAACCCCAGTATTAATGATCTTTTGCCAATATGATATATTATTGGAAATGACGGAAAATTTTGCGGTGATCAGAGTAGTGTTAACAAGTTACGGGAAAGAAATCGGTAGGGGGCACATTGTGCCCCCCGGTCTTGATGATAGGATTAATCTTAATTGAATGAGACAGGTGTCAAATTGCATGAAAACTTGGAAAACATTGGCCGGCTGAATACGTTTTGAGGTGCGCCCATTTTCTTCAACTCAACAATTGATAAAATTAATAACGTTTGCTGCAATCTCCATACAATATAATACTTTGTTTTCAGGTGTTGTTCGATTGAGTTGCGTACAAATTGTGCCTATACAGAAACTCCAGTCAATGCGCCTCTTTTATAAACTTACAATGTCAGGAGTAACATGGTATATAGTTTACGCTTGTTTACGATTCAACAACGACCAGTGAAGCAAAATACGTTGTTTATTCGGAACCGCTCAATTTGTTTTTTATGTTTAAGTGATCCTTGTAATATTTTCTGACATGTTTTATTTTACTTAGCAAACTTACTTGTTAATGCTTGTGTGTTAGGATCTCCATCAACAGCTCTACTTGCATCATTCGATTCGTATGTACTACTCTGGGATGCCAGACTGCCATTCAGCTCAAGGGCACAACCTGTATTTGGATTTAATTTACAGTTGAATAGTGCGGGAGTTAGTTGACTTCGAGGGCAAGAAACACAACAATTGGTGAACTGTAACCAAATTCATTATACGAAAACACCCTAATTACGATCATTCCCTCATGCTATGTTTAGAACAATTATGTTAGGCACATGACACATTAATGCAAGGAGACGCGCAATATCGAGGCACAAGCGCTAAAATGCACTTGAGAGGGGAGAGAGATAGTAGAGGAGAAGGGGGAGTGGGAGAGATGGGGTGGGGGCACTAAGCACAATCTATCACCCCACCACCATTATAATTGTCCATGCAATCAAGTGCTTTGGGGATTATCAACAAATGTTTTAGAGCTAGGCCAGAACTTTTCAGCCATCTGCTGTTTACAAAAATAATATAACTATCAGTTTTAATCCACATTGAGACAATGAGACAGTGTTCTGTGTTTCAGTAGCCTTTATTTGTTTTGTACCAGCCAAATTTAATTATGATACAACAGATGTCATGTCGATGCATAAAAGCTGTGAGATCTTCACAAAATGTCACACATGATAAAAAGCATTTCACACACTGTGTTACAGTACTGCTGATGATTGAGTCTAAGTTTTTGGTTAATTGGTGGCTCTCTTCATCTTTACCGTAGATCCTTCATATTTACGACAGACAGACATTTGGTCTCACGTTGTCTCCGTCATAAATTAAGAGTGGTTCTTTGCCAGTTTTACATGAGCATACTTTCATCCCATGACCCAAGGACAGAGGTAAAGTACAGTTTGACTATTAAAGAATATTGGACAATTGATCTTTTGATTACAAGTTAAATTTTTAGGCCTTTTTGAGGGCCACATTTCTTGTTACTATAGTGCACATGTGGTATTTTGTTGTACGGACACATGTTCCCACCTCAAAATCGTTCAGTGTTAATATGACCTTTGACCTCGACTCTTTTTTAAGGTGTATTATTAGTGTTTCTGCTGCACATTACATAGAAACCAAAGTGCCCTCTTAGTAAATATGTCATGTTCCAATTAGAGAAGTTATTGGTATTTGTGTTGTGTCATTTATTGCAGATTTTACGTAAAATCTATGAATTCTCTGAACTCTCTGAACACAGTGAACCTAGTGAATTCAGTGACAGTAAAATAATGAACTGGCTAGTGTACTAAAGTGTATTCACACGTAGAACTCCGTGAATCTGTGAGAAGTCACAAGTCAGAATAAACCAATGGAGCAGCTATATTGAACAGAATGAATTGACTGAGTGAACATTGCAATAGTCAATAATTTAGCATTCTGAGACAAGGACATTTTTATAACTGCAACCGCCACACACGGATTTCTTGCAGTTCAATTTACAGTTTTTGCAAATCTTTATTTTTCAGTATTCTGACGAGATCCTAACAAACAAAGGATTTCAAGAAGCTATCAAATATTGTAAGTCTGTAGCATAATCGAACAAGTATTGTCGAATTCGAACTGTATGAATTCAGAACGACTGAATTTAGACATAACATTACAGTGGGAATGGTACGGAACTGCTTCATATTTTTAAAAGTTGATACAATCAAGATTAAAGATGTTTGGTTTCAAATTATAGTTCATAGAGAAACAGAACAGAAATAAAAAAATCACGTATTTTAAAATACACATTGACTAATTAAGAACAACTTAATGTGTTCTACTCATCCTTTTGCAGTATATTAGTCACTTGAAAGTACTCGCACTCGAAATGTCCCTTTGCACTGACGTTGACACACAGTCAGAGTAAGTCATTTTGGCTACAGAGACATTGCAGATTTTTCATTTGAAAACATTAAAATAACAAGCAACGTTCAACATTTTTAAAATGGCTGCCATTGCTTGATCTTCTTCCAATATATATATATTTTGTTCAAAAATACAAAACTGCGAGGACCCTTCTTCCAATGTTTGATTGGTCATCGATAGGCTGCATCACGGCCAAATATATTATCTTTCTCGTGACAAAATTTGATTGTGTGCCAAACGGCATTCTTACATCATCAAAGGCACAATCCCATCACCTACCTGACTATAAGCCATGCCTTACTTCATATTAGTAATAAATGCTCGTTATTCCGATTCTCAACTAAATAAAACTGATAGAATAACTTGAAATATCGCCTCTCTTTGAAAAATTATTGGTGAAGCACTGTAGCCCCCCCCCCCCCCATTATGATCAATATTATGTGGAGACCGGCAAATAACTATGTGGCGGCTGCTATAAAACTTTATGGTATACTGCCGCATAAAATACATGTTATCGCACAATACAGTAGCATTTAAATATGACCGAAAGTTTACTTCCTGCTCCGCCATTTTATACATAACAAAAATATCTACCTACCGTTATTGAGATTGAAATAAATCAATACAAACATCGAATACACAAGGTGCTTGCAGAATGATAATGACATGGTGACTGTTTGCAAAATCCTCTACATTTCTGTGACAATAATCCAGTAGATTCTGTTCCAACACCGGTACTAGAGTTGAAACACACATAGCATAGGCCAACTGTACTGCAGCTACGTATGGGTGTGTATTGAACCTCTCAGGTCGTGGTTGACGCCACGGTGCGCACACTCTAAAAAGTGTGTTTAGCAATTAAACATTTGTTACTAGCTTAAACATGTCAAATTCCTAAACACTAGAAAAGTTGGTATTTAATTTCTAAACGGAATGCGTTACTTGCTAAGCACACGTATTTTAATGCTAACTATAAAACAGATCTAAACGTTTTGTCGCAAATACTCTGCGCTGATTGGCTCTTTGGGTTTAGCGAGCGCGAAAAAAAAAGTTGCAAACGCCATCTTGTTTTACTGTTGTCCGAGTGAGAAATCGTTACGTTGTGGTCGCGCAAGCGGGGATGAAACATGGTTTTTCTTGATTTTAAGAAGTTCCTGCTCTCCAAGTTGCAGCAAGAAATTGTGGAAACGTTGTGTGGTAAGTTTGAAATACCTGTTTGCACTGTTTTTTGTAATTCCGTTTGATTATTTTTGTGGTAGAGAAGGGCAATCACTCATCACGAAACTTGGCATCACTCATCAGTCTCCTTTTCACTGTATTTCCTATTAAGTATTAAACACTACACTACATACTCTCGGGAGCTAAAGTTAATGTTTGTTTATCATGTTTAGGCCTAACTAAAAACGGTTTTAAGTTAAAGTTAGAGCTATGACTGGTAAATGGTCTATTCATTGAGCTTAGTGGCTAATAATAACAAAAAATCTAGCCTGCAAACTATAAATTTATAAAACAAAGCTGATAAATCTCGCCAACTTTCTGACTCCTCGCGATGCTGTCGAAAATACACGACGCATTGCATAATACTAAAGTATGGGTTTACGTGTCGCACATAATAATTACATGGTTTGTATATACTCCTCGTACTTTGGTGCTTGCATGCAAATGCACCAGCACTGGGTTGGATATTTTTGGCATAGCCTTTGGGCTTGGGCCTTGGATGGGCCTGCTTGGTTGGGCTCAACCTCACCAAACTCGACAATGTTAATTCTCAGTGTAAATCAAATGCACTGAAAAAGTGAGAGGTTTTGAATTTTAACTTGAATTTTTGACTTGATAAAGAAAGTTGAAAATTAAATATCCATAAACTCAACTCTTCCAGGATTTGGTCTTTTAAGATTCAACAATCGTTCGTTACCAAGTCTTTTGGGTGACCCTTTGACTTTGTCTTATGAAATATTATTTAATGTTATTTGTATATTATAAATAAGTTATCACAAAAGCGCGAGTGGAATACGGAAAAATATAGCGCTTCTGCGTCTCATATCCAACAAGGCTGAAGGCCGAGTTGGATACGGGACACTGACGAGCTACATTTTTCTGTATTCCAGGAGCGCGCGTGTGATAACAAATTTATCGTCAAGCAGACTTGACGCGCAGTAAAGATGGATGACGCACCGTGGAGTTAGAACACACAATACGCAGGGTGTGATATGGGCCGTGTGATATAAGTTTCTATCACACTCACACAAGCGCGAGTGGAATACGGAAAAATATAGTGCTTCTGCGTCTCATATCCAACGAGGCCAAAGGCCGAGTACAGGACGCTGACGCGCTATATTTTTCCATATTCCACGAGCGTGCGTGTGATAACGAATTTATCTTCAAGCAAACTTGACGCGCAGTAAAGATGGATGCCGCACCATGGTCCTTGCGATATAAGTTTATATCACACTCCTTGACCTTGTTGCTATGGATCAACCAATCAGAATCGAATATTCAAGCCTGCTTGAAGATAAATACATATTTATAATTTATATATATATTTTTTCCCTTTTTTTTCCTGGCAGTGAACACATTTTGATCATCCAAAGGAGTCAGAAGAAATACTTTTGATAATGTACTATCTGCAATGTAATTTTGAAATCAACACACCATGGAAACCACACATTCTTGTGCAATGTGCCCCTTCTTCACAGAAAACCTTGAAGACCTGGTTAAACACTTAGTAAAGCGTCACCGAAATGCCCCGCGATTTATAGTACACTGCAGTGAAGTGGGATGTGGAGCATCTTTTAAAAATTATGTCAGTTTTAAATCCCACATAAGTCGCAAACATGGTGGTCATTACAGTGAGTTATGTGCTGCCACACACACACCAAATAATGTGAGCATTTCTGATGAGGATGTTGATGACCCTGTGGCCCAGGATGAAGCTGAATCTGAAAAGTTATACGATTGTGGTGCATCATACTTTATGCTGAAACTAAAATCAATGTGTCATTTATCTGAGACTGGGATGAGGGAAGTTCAAATGTCAACAGATTTTCTGGTGCAGGAGAAACTAGATGAAGTAAAAGCCAAAATTTGTAATACAAATACATTTACCCAAGAAGAGATTGATGACTTGTTTGATAACGCAAACCAACCAGTTTTTAAGGGATTAAACTCGATGTACCTTTTGAACAAAAGTTGGCAAAAAAGTTTCAACTTAGTTGAACCAGTGAAAATTAAACTTGGTGAGATCTACAAAAATAAACGAGGACGACATAATTCTGCAACTGCATCATATCGAGTGAAAAAACAAGAGGTGTGTGGATTTTATGTACCCTTTGTAGAATCGCTACAAGCATTGTTAAAGTCTTCATCAGTCAACAAATACACTATGACACATACTCTTAATGACTTTGGGCGAAATGACATAATGACTGATGTGTTTGATGGACAATATTTTCAGAGTCATCCGTACTTGATACAGAATCCAAAAGCGCTGGTGTTTGCCCTGTATAGTGATGACTTTGAAATAACAAACCCCATTGGGCATCATACAAAAACTCATAAATTGACTGCAGTCTATTATGTGCTGTTGAACATACCTCCACATCTGAGAACAAAACTAGAGGCAATTCAACTTGTGTGTATGGCAAAAACAACAGACTTAAAGAAGTATGGATTGGCCAGGATCTTGAAAAACTGTATAGAGTCACTTCAAAAATTACATAATGGAATAGAGATGACAACGCTTTCTCCAACTGGTGGCAAGCAAAGGACACTGATCAAAGGGATGTTGGGTTTTGTACTGGGTGATACCCCAGCAGCTCAGTTACTTGGAGGATTTAAAGAGGGAGTAGGCCAAGCACACAAGCCATGTCGTCTGTGTGAAGTGACACACGAAGAACTTCCATATAACTCAATAGTAAATCCATCCAGTCCAAGGGATGAAGATGAACATCTTGAACGGTGTGAGAACCTGAGCAGCAGACTGACTAATGAGGCAAGAAAATACTGGTCAAAAATGTATGGTGTGAATGGAAAGACAGAACTCTTAAATGTTCCAGAGTTCCAAGTAACTAAATGTATCTTGCAAGATCCGATGCATGTACTCTTAGAAGGAATTGTTCCCATGGAGATGAAGCTTTTGCTTAACTACTGTGTGGAGAGAAAGTACATAACAATACTACAACTTAATAAGATAATTCAAAATTTTGAGTACACTGATGATGAACGCAGAGATTTACCGGTGCAATTAAGCTGGCAGAATGTACAATCTCAAACTAAACTAAAACAAACTGCTCAGTCAATGAAGAACCTTCTTGTGCTCCTTCCATTCATGATTGGAGAGTTTGTACCAGAGGAAGATGAAAAGTGGGTAAATTATTTGAGACTGATACAAATAACTCTGTTAACATTTTCCTCAGTAGCTTCAAATCGAACTGTGGAAACATTGAAAGTACTCATAGCAGCCCATCATTCTGCTTTTAGAAGGCTCTATCCAGAAAGTTCGATAACCCCCAAAATGCATTACCTCAGTCATATACCAATGCAGATACGTGAGTTTGGACCAGCGAGAAGTCATTCATGCATGCGTCTTGAAGGAAAACATGGTGAATGTAAAGACAAGAAATACAGAAACTTCAGGGCTATCCACAAGTCGGTGACTTTTCAACACCAACGTAGAATGTGCATGCAGCAGGTTAATTCTGATAGTTCACCCTCACATGCTTATCTTTCAGATGATGACATTGTGAAAGGGGGCCGCACTTGTAATATTTCTGACAGAGAATTTTATCCAAGCATGATTCAAAGAGAGTATGGTGATTCAGAATCAGAAGACATCAGTGCATCCTTTGCATTACAGACTACAGAGCTAATTTCCCTTGGACATCGATACAAAGTTGGCACTGTGCTGTTAAACAAATGGCCTCAATGGGAGTATCCACAGTTCATTGAAATCGATGAGATCCTAATCTTCAACAATGCTACATATTTCATATGCAAAGACATGGAAACGCAAGCCTTTGATTCACACTTCAATGCATTCAAGATTGAGGTTAAAACTAGTAATGTAAACATGTGGGCACTGAAACCAGCAGTTGAGCTTACATACCACTGGCCACAGATAGTCCACATGATGGGCAGGAACAAATTTGTAATGCTGCAAAATGTGGATGATGTCTGGCAGTTGTAGCTTTAGGTGAGTAATTCACAGTTATTTAGGTGTTTTTGGTGAGCTGTGTTTGCCTCGGGTATGACAATTAGTTTTCAGAGTGGTGGAGCATGTAGTAATACATGTGGTTGCTGAACTCAACACGAGTAATGAATTTCATTTTTATTTGCAGATAATGGTGTTGACTCATCAGTTTTTGCAGACCTGACAGAAGATGATTGCTTCCATATGTTCCCAGGGAAGGTGGGATATGTGCGGAAGGTGATGTTGGTAAGTTCTGAATTAGGGTACTCTAGCTAGTTTTTACTACTCATGCACTTGCTCTTATGTTTAAATTACTACTCCCGAGCAGCGGCGGCACGGCCACCAGACCTGTTAATCTGGGGGGGGGGAGCAAGCTTAAATTGAAGGGGGGTAAAAATTGATCTTTAACAGTAAATGTGTACTGCTGAAAGAGCATCGACTTACCACAATGACAGACTTACATGAAATTAAGTTTATTTCTTACAATGCAAACATAATTGCATTAATTTGGTTGCAATGGTTAGAGGTTAAATTCCACTTTGGCAAGGGGGGGGGGCTGAAAAATTAAAATCACTTTTCCATCAAAATATTGCTTACATATTGCACACACACGTCTTTGTTTCACAGATAGCCAATTCATTTATGGACCCTACTGATGGACAAAGCAGCCTTATGGAGGATCATGCACACTTAGATTCTGATTCGTCCACAAGCAAGACAAAGTTTGCAGCTTCATCATCATTTACCGAGGGTGATTCCACCATGTCTGCGAGTGCAGAGACAGCTTCCTCAGTAACAGAAACAGCTTCATTTTGTCCAGAAACAGCTTCGATGATTTCAGAATCAGCTTCATTCATGTCAGAAGCAGCTTCCCCGAACACAGAAAAGTCCAAAATTGGAAGTAAACCAGGTAAGCTTTTGATATAAAGCAAAGTTGAAGTGGAGTCCTTTATATTTCCAAGTTCGACGGTCCTACTGAAATAATCGTATTAATAGACTTCATGGTCCCTGGCTATGTATGGTTAGGAATCATACATTTTAGTTAAATTGTGATGATTTCCATTTGTTTTTAAGCCTGTCTTGGTGATTCCCTCATTTTATAACAGAATCTCTGTGTAAAGAGACTCGCACAAAATATAAAGAATATCCAGGTATGCTAAGATTTAAAAACAAAAGAAAACAAAAACATACAAAAGGTGTTCAACTCTTGTTTGCGTGTGAGTTTGTACAGTTTCAGCTTATACATGTGCATGTACAGGAAAAGTGTGTTCAAAGAGGAACATTTGTGTTAACATGTAGTCTTCACTTCAAGGCTGGTACATGTATGAGGTGTAAGAATAATCTTTATCCCTTGTGTAATTTTTTTGCAGTGAGTTACAACCTGTTCACAACACCAGAAACATGGCCAAATTACTCTGACCGAGTGGATGGCGCTCTGAAGAGTGGGAATATTCTAGCTGACTGGGATGTATTCATTGCAGAAACAGCATATTTCATTTTGAAACATCATGACATGAAAAATCCATCAGAATATGATGATGTGGGGAGGCTTCTCAGTGAGCGTTGGCCTTGCATAAGATTCGAGGAGCATGGCAAAAATCCATGGGTAAGGTTACCTTTTTTTAATTTAATTGTTTTATTTTTATTTTATTTTACTATTATGATTTATACTTGCAGGGAGAATTTGGAATGCACTGTCTAAGATTTTCAAACAAATAGTTATTGCCCCCACTTCTTCATTGTGACTCTCGAAAGCTAATTTTAGTTGAATTGTGATGATTTCCATTGGTTGTTTAGCCTGATTCAGTGATTCCCTCGTTTTACACACATGTATAACAGAATCACTTTGTAAAGAGACTATCACAAAAGATACGTAACATCAGATGGAGCAGGAAGAGAAAACTTGGAGAGACTAGAACCCCAACGGAGAAAAGAAGCGCAGTGTCATCTGCTCAGTACAGCTTTGAAGGTCAGGATTTGATGTTCATCTACGTAATGGCAATAGATCCACTCTGGTCCAGCACTTTTCAGCTATTTCTCCCACTCAACATTTTGAGGTTGCCCATATCTTATGCACCTATTCTGGATACTCAATATTTTGTTACTTTTGAAATTAACTGCTTAACTTCATTTGGATTGGAGTTTAAGTGCAGCTTATTGAGTGGTAATGAGGGTAATTACAGTTGGGCTAATAATTCCAAAGGTTGAAACAAGAAAAAAACAGCTAAAATCTATAAAAAAAAATTACAGTATCCGTTTCAGTATTTGTTCAATAAAAATGCCTAAAAACTGTCCCAGGTCTTTTTTATATATTCTCAATGACTGAAGCACTCACCCGCATAATTAAGCACTGATTTTTCACTTGTGGTAAGCAGAGTCTTGTAATTCGGTCCACAGTTTGTGAGGTTACCTGGCCTTCCTGAGTGACTGCCCAACATAACATTGTGTGTCTCAATGTGGCTGCATGCATGTTTTAATGTGTCACTTGTTCAGTGGCATAACAGGGGGAGGGGGAGCTCTCTCACAACCCTTGCCCCTACCAATTGACCCACTCATTGTAGCAAACGTGCACTGCAGTCCATGTAAGTAAGCAACAATTGCAGTTGCCTAACCAGACATTTGCATGGGGGGGGGGGGGGGGCAAGTTGGTGCAAATCAGATCACCCAAAAATAATTTTTACAAAATTCACAAATGAATGGTTCAAACCTTTAAATAGCCACTCCCAAAATCATGTTTTTGCACCCACTTGCACCCCCCATGCAAATGTCTGGTTAGGCCACTGCAATTGTTGCTTTATTTACATGGACTGCACTGCACGTTTGCTACAATGAGGGGGTCAAATGACAGGAAGTCGATTGTTATTCAGTTTCTTGGCAGAGTTTTCAAAATTGCAAAGAGAACATGTTTTTTAACGTCCATTGTGTCCCCTTCTGTGTTACCTGTCCATATCTAACAGTATGTTTTCTGGGCACATAGCTGGAGGCAATATCAAATGTTTAACTTTTATGTGCTTTTATATCCTTTTCATTAATGTTCGCTTACTTTCCTTAAGATGATGAAGAGGAGCAGGATAACAACTTTCTTGATCAACTTTTGAAAGAAACCAACAAAGAGAATCCAGACAAAGCCCGCATAGCGAGTTTGCAGAAAAAGACCTTCAGCTTCAGGAAGCTTGAAAAGAAAATTTATCCATTCCTTTTGGAGGAAAAGTTTGTAAGTTGCATATTTTTATTAAAATAGATAGCATAATTGTGATTGAAACCTTCATGATCATTTTTTTACTCTTGCCTGCCAGCAGCTATAAATATCACCTATGGGTTGTAGATTTCCTGTTCTTCAATTCTGGCGTATCAAATTGCCCTCCACAATTTGAGTTTAGATGAAATCTTCAAGCTGTCATTTTCACTATATTTTGAAAGTGGTATCACAACATGACTATTTTAGTGTGCATAATTGCACTACACGGTGTGATATGGAGAAGGCATATTTAAAATGTTGGCAATTTTATATTAAAACCCTCAATGGTGCCATGGGACAAGTATCAACTGTCCGTTTGTAAACAAATTTTGTTTACTACCCAACAAAATAATAAACATTTTCAAAAATTCCACATTCCCTCCTGAGATTTAGCCAAATAGCATGTAAAAAGGAAGTTACCCTGTGTTGATCCTTTGACTGAAAAAAAATCCACAATGACCTCCCTTTGAAGAATTTCCATGGAGCTCAAAACTTATCTCTTTTCACGGGGCCAGTATAGCCCCACCTGGCTGTAATCATTCATGTTTTCACCAGATGGCTTGATGGTTGGAATTTTTTGGTGAGTCCAGAGGCTCTTGTGTGATGTTTCATAGAATTTGAAAGGATTATGTTCTCAGAGAACTAAACATGCTAATTCTAAACAGAGAGTTTAAAACAGTACCATGGTGTAAGCATGTGAGTTGTTCTGATGGTCCACACAATCACATGGTAGCCTACACGTACACAAGTATAAACGGTGTTTTGGGGTCGTTTTTTGTAGCAATGGTGCTAAATGTCAACTTGACAACACCCATAAGTTAACTACCCTATATACTGATTTAAAGACAGTACAGAATTGATGATTATTATTCGTGCCAATCAGAGGGAGCATTTATTTAAAGTTCCTACCAGTACAAATCCTCCAGAGAAATATTTCAGTGTGAAATACTGTCATAGTCCCAAAAATATTATTTGAAGAAAAACAAATGCATCATAAAACAAACATTGGGAGAACAAAGTTAAGTCCTTGATTTACGGGGTTGACAAACGTGTGTGTTTGTGTGAGCTTTTATTTCATTGTGTAGTACCCACAATTTGCTTGCTTGTGTTACTTCAGATGAAGAAGGAGTTCTATCTGAGATCTGATGTGAACGATTCAGCAATCCAAAAGAACTGGGACAACCTAATCAGTACATTAGAAGAATGCGCAAAGCAGGACAAAGTTGAGGTAAGAAGTACTTCCAGCTAAAATTTCATAGTGAATTATTTTCAAAAACAAATATTTGATGATTTTTGACACCTGTTCACCAGCCTGCTTGATGTTACATACATGTATGCAGTCAATCAACCAATTTTCTGTGAATTTTGTGTACATGTGCTGAAGGAAGTACATTGACACATAAAATAACAAAACAAAAATAATAATAATAAATAATAAAAAAACATTACTGCAATGTGTCTTCACTTTTAGAATACCAATAATGTGATTCCCCTCCTGGAGTATCTCGAGGCCCAGATAGCAGTCACAAAAAGAATGAAAAAAATGCCAAAGCCAGCAATTACAGTGGAGAAGGTAAGTTGCTACATGTTGGTTGGTTTAAGGAAACACCCTTGGAAGTACACTCATAGCACTGCTTACTGGTAAGCAGATTTCCAGGCTAACATAGCAAAATAAATGTGCTTAAGCATGAGCGTATTTCATGAGTTAGCAAGAAAAATCAGAGCTGCATGAGCGCAATCATCATGCATTAGTCGATTGCTAGCAATATTGGCCCTGCTAATTCACATGTCTTTCTTTATGCTTCGTGGTTAGCAGCGCTATAAAGTGTAAAAACATGAAGGAAGCACACAATTAGCTGCTTTATTGGAATTACTGGATTTTCTGCCCCCCCCCCCCCCCCAAATACAATAATTGCTGATTATTTTCTGTGTGTCCTTTTTTGCTCTCACCAGGCCACATATGTTCCTGTATCTCTTCCAAAGGAAGCACCGAGGCTTGTAATTATACTCCATGGGGAACTTGAAACCAACGGTTTTCTCTTATACGATGGCCACATCATCGAGCTAAATGAGGCTAAGGGTCTCATGGAACTGGTTCTTTCCTTGTTACAGGCATACTATGCATGGGACCTTACTTATCCCATCCAATACCAAATATTGGGTTTCTTGCAACTACACCTTCTCAAGGACAAACACTCACCCTTCAAAAGGTCATGTAACTTCCTCAAATTCCAAAAAAGAATGGAATCATTTTGTTGAATTAAATGAACTGTTGGATTTAAAGTTCATGTTTTTAAAGTTCTTGTTCACCTAGCAATTGGATTTTCTGAGAATCTAATATGAAAGTTTGTGACAACAAATTGTCAGTTTGTTTGTAAGATAATGTTTTGTCAAGAAGTTGTGCACATACTCGCTTATTTCGACTGCTACAATGGAAATAAGCACATTTTTTCCGGGGGGGGCTGTGTTCTTTGTAAGCCCTTGTTTCAATTACACAAAGACATGATGGGATACACGTAAGGTTCCATGCATAGTATGCCTTCGGATGCATCGGATGTATATTCGGATGTTTTTTTCGTAATGTTAAAATGGTCTATTAAATTAATTTATAGAAAACTGCTATTTAATGTCAAGTGCAATTTCATGTTGTTATAAGCTTTTTTTTACTTTCAGGTATCAACAGCATCACTGTGGTTTTTTGGTTTTGTTTTTTAATTTCTCGAAAGCACTACATCCAATAATTTCAATTTAATTTTGGAGTTTGAGAGGCTTTCTTCGTTGTTGTGATATTCAGTACACTGATTGTGTTGAAATAGGGGTCTTGGTAACTATTTAGTTGAAACTAAGAAAATAAGAAAGATAAAAACTAGAAAGATACAATTGATGTATTCCCAAACATGGAAAGAGTCACAAGTGGACAAGACATCAAACACAAAACTTTGGTCTTCAAAATAATTTTGAGAATGCTGGAAGAAATTATTAAATCAGAAGTCAAAACTAAATGAATGTGGTGCCTTTACAAATGAAATATAAATTACAGTTTCATGCAGTTGTGAGAAAAAGCGAAATGCCTTTTTCCCCTTTTAATTAAATAATTTAACTTATCAATCTAAGTTAATTTCACAAAAGTATTGGTTAAAGTTGCAGTATCCTCTCATTTATCAGGGCATTGAATAGGAGTGCAAGTTGAAGTTATGAAATTAAACAGCATGCTTAAAATGAAAAGATAATCATTGTACTGTGAATTTTATGTTTCCTTGAGTGTTATATGCCTAAACGTTTAATGTTTAATTACAATACGCCACCAAATATTCCCTACCTAAACACTAGTGTTTAAAAGCTAAACATAAAATGTCCTACTGCTAAACAATTAAAATGTTGAGCAGTAGGACATGTTTACAAAGTGATGGCAAGATAGTGTTTAGCAAAGTGTTTAGAGCCTAAACACTGTTTTTACAGTGCACATGAACTAGACTGAAAATGGTAGTCCTAAAAAGACTTTTGTGCTCAACACAATGTGCTGCCTTTTCACAAAAGGAATTCATAAAACGCGTTCATTGTTCAATTCGGTGTTTACTTTACACATGTTATTACTCTATACCCAACAGCACCGATTTGATGTACACAACTTCCGTCTGCTAGCACTGTGCTGCTTTGCACAGGTATACACGTTGGTGCCTCACGGACGAAAAATACAATAAAATTAAACTAAAACATCGACGTAGAACATCTTCCTGTTAATTTTGTTATCCAGCGGAAATTTGTAGAGTCCTTTCTTTCTGTTTTTCTTTCCTACGCTGCAATCATTCGATCTCGAGCAGAGAGCTCAGTTACAGAGTCACTCGTTATAATGTAAACATCAAACCGTTTCCAAACTGGTTTAAACGAAGGACTTTTATACGGTATTGTATATTATAGTTATGTTAAATGCTGGGCAATGTTTGCGGATAAATGAATCGAGGCCAAGGTTGTACCGTAGTTTCTTTTGGGGAATTCCCTTTTATTGTGAGCTTTGTGTATGGGCAATGAATCCATTGAATTGATACACAACCTTAGTTTGGAAGTGTATATTCAAACATCTGTACTAATAAATGATGTGAGACTGTACGGGCTTTACAGAGCATGCACGTTAGGTTCGTCTTTTAGTTACAAAATGGCGTTGGACCATATTTTTTTATGTTACTTGGTACAATAACTTAAACAGAGCGGAACCTTGATGTAGGTATTTAGTTTTACTGAAGCACAATTATAAAATCATGCCTAAAATAATGATTAGACCAAATTCAACATCCAAAATTCTCCTTTTGACACATTTTCAAAACTCATGATGAAAGGCAAACATCATACCGATCAAGTTAGACTTTTTTCGATCCGTCGGTTTTTGAAGGAAATATTGTGGTATTTTTGTTCGTTTGAATGTTTTACTCGTCAACCTCACTATATTTTGTGTAATATTTTCTTAGTATTTATCATTAAAAAAAATAATAATAATAATAATAATACAGAAAATAAAATAAAATAAAATAAAATAAAATAAATACAGAATAAAAATAAGTAATTATATCTACTTCATCCCCGTAAAATCAGATATACGCATTACTGAACTGGCTGATGACTATGATTGAATTAAGTATTTTTTTTTTCAATATGAATTTGAGAATGCTGAAAGAGCTTTGAAAGGCAAACCAATTGAGTATTTAGTATTGTATATACGCTAACTTGGCAGAAAGTGATACTATGTTGCACATTGCACATTGACGAAAGAGACGGACGGTAACTGTATTTCCCCATAAGATTGTTGACACTAAAATAATTACAACCCTAGGTTTGCCTTGATAGATTTTACTGACATAGCCACGAAGGTTTGTGTTACTTTGCGTTAACACAAACAATTATAGCGAGTCAAGGTTGCGCCTTCCGGCTCCGCTACTAAATTATATTAGTATTCAGGAACTACATGTGACCTTTCCCACACCGGGTCGTGTTTTTATAGTTTTATCAACACATTATACTACGGAAGCATATAGCTGCCAACGAAAATAAATTTTCCTTCCAATTAAGTCGTACGTACGAGATACGTCGTACGTACGATATATTAAGTAATACGTACGAGATTATTAAGTTGTATGTACGAGTAGTTAAGTTGCACGGACGAGATGAATAAGTCGTACGTACGATATATTATTTTAAAGTCTTGCACTGCATAACACTCCTTATTTTTTTTAATTCCGCGGTCGCTAGAGGGGGCTGTTTGTGCGCTTGACTGTCTTGATTCTGTTACGAGTTAGTGTTGGTTCAGTCGTCGGATCTCTACCCCATTCCCAACGACTCTTTCTTTTTACTTTTGGCACCATTGGCCTTCCAAGGTTGACTTCTTTAAAGTTAAACGAAACAGCATAGGCCTACATATTGTTGTTAATGGAGGTAACACATAGTTCTTGGTTAATTATAATATATCAAGCAGTGTTTAAACGACGTGCATATGCTTAATAATTAACTCCATTCAAAATATGAGACAATAAAAATAGATGACAATATAGTTTTCAAGTAATAACCTTTTGCACATAATAATGCGTTAACAAGGAAGCATACATTATTGTATTTGTTTCTCGTTCTGAATCATTAAGGCAATGCCCAGGCCCTCCTGTATGTACTATTATGGGTGATGAACCGTGCAGGTCTTGGATATATTTACATAAATCATTCAAATCAGGTGTCTAAAAATATGTGTAAGTCATTGTTAGAGACGTCTGAGTAAATATACATTTCTGTACACAAATTCATTCTGCACGAACACACTGTGTTTCAATGCAAAGTGGAAGAGCCAAACGTCGATAAAAAATCGTTTAATTAACAATAACAAAGAGTTTAAATCTCTAGGGAATGACTATTTTATCACGAGGCTTTTTCTTACCTATAAGGGAAACATCTCAAGCCCTTCTTCCAAATTGTGTCTTCCAAACTGCGAACAGAACACTACAGTTTATGTTGTCTATCAATACCAACATAACTTGTTCAATAAAATGAGCTGATCACCATTTCTAGACTTGTTTAGGTAAATCAAGAGTAGATTTCCATTAGTAACGGTTTGGTATATGCCTATAAAATATAGTTGCAGGTCTATGTCTGAGAGTTGTACTTTGAAACGATGCAGGGTCGCTTGGTGTGTTTCTTAAGAGCAATGTCCTGTAACTGCAAGCTTTGTGTATGGACAAATAATCGATTGAACGAAATGCTTTTATGATACAATGGTGGCACATCACCACAGAGTTTGGAATGCGAAGGATTTTGAAGACTTTGCAGTTAACGGTGGATACTCCATTGTTAATTAAACCGTATGTGTGTTAACGGTTCAAAATTAATAGAATATCGTTCGATAAAATGAGCAGATTGCAAAAATGACGTAGGCCATTGTTTGCATTATTTGGGATGCCACACAATTATACTAATCCTCGTAAAGTAACAGATCTTTGAAATGTTATCAATTTGGCTTTCATTTCCTTATTCAACGCAACAACGACAACTAGTTGATGTTTGTTGTTTCAGTTTGATAAAATGACCCAGTACGCTATTCCTCAACTTCTCACAACTTCTCAGTGTGAATCAATATCCTGTCGGTAAGTGATGACGTTTTGGAGCAGGGAGTTTACTTTTTTGGCCAACATAATCCTAGATATATGTTGGGAAAATACAGAAAATTACGCGGTGATCGGACTAAATGTAAAAAAATTACTGACAACAATTTGAAAGTGTAATGATATGATTATATTTCCTTGCAAGTTGGCAACAAAATAACTTGAAGCAACAATACAGCTATCCACTTAATAGTAGGCCACCAGGGTAGTAAACGTACAAAATATGTAATTGCAAGCCAACGGTAAACGCTGTACTCCTTCTCCACCGTGCACAACTTTTGTACATGAGGGATTTTTTTTTTCGAGTGAACGAAATATTGTTTGAGTGGAGTGAAATAATTCGAGGGACGAAATATTAATTTGAGGGAACTAAATATTTGTGTTTTTACCTGTTCTCTTTTTTTTTTACATGTGCCTTTAGGGGATCCGTACTTTAGAATACCAGAAACATTTTTTTCGCCCGAACATTATTTTTTCTCAAACTACTGTGTAGTAAAAACATGAGTGGCATACAAGTAGTAAGATGTACCGGGGGTTACGTCATGCCATTTACGTAACTTTCTCTTTTCACTTCAAAACACTTGACGAAAAATTAACAAACTTAAGATGTAATGTGGTTAATGACAACCGATATAAAGATCACCGTACATAATACAATTTAAAACATCCTTCTATGGAATTTCATATATCTCCATCATTTAACAAAAATCTGATCAATACTTCCAGTATTACGAATCAACAAGCAGGTATGTACAATATATTAAATAAAAATGCATATGCCTAATGTGGTGAACATAATCTATTTCTAATGTAGTAGCTGTGGAATACAAAACAAATACGCAATATGTAATACGTTTTTATAAATTACTCTGTCCTCCAGAGAAAAGTGAGAGGACAAGAGGGCACATATCATCATTGTACTTTTCGATAAATAATCAACACAAACTAACAAACATCGCTGGCCGCGCACAAACTTAGGGCAAGACCGAAGATGGGCAAGACCCACTAAAACGGTGACTCACCGTTGGCATGAATTTGACACGTGAGGGCGCGCGATACAAGAATCTATTGTACACGTCGTTACATTATATTATTTAGGCAAATCTAATTATATTGGCTACCTGGACATCCATTTGTTTTATAACCCAAGGTCTCCCGTCACCTTTATAATAATATAACTATCTCAATCTATGTTTTTTTTATGATAAACATTATAGTATACACCTCCCAATCTACCAACGGTTGAATGATGAACCCATTCTAAGTCAAGCATGGTTTATTGCATTCTTATTATTGATTTTCATTTAATGACATTGAGTGGTTGACAAGGCTTTTGCTGTTGGCCGACCTCATGCTTTTGTATGATCTTTTATGACTAAAGTGAATGCAGGGAAATTGGCAGGGAAAACGAAAAAAACACCAAATAGACTGTAACATCAGTTTCAGCATGCAATCGTCAAACTCTGGCTTGATG
This sequence comes from Marthasterias glacialis, assembly GCA_911728455.2. Taxonomy (NCBI): domain Eukaryota; kingdom Metazoa; phylum Echinodermata; class Asteroidea; order Forcipulatida; family Asteriidae; genus Marthasterias; species Marthasterias glacialis. The sequence goes on along the minus strand of OU452225.1, from coordinate 3,434,999 downwards.
ACGCTGAAATTCTCACAAATTGTTTGCGATGCGTGTGTCTGGAAAACGACAAAAAAGAAAGAGGTAAATCGAAGCGACGTTTTGAACAACCAGTTAAAAACTAGGCATAGTGAATATATTCGCTCGTTTCATGTAGATGTAATTTACAAATATCTTTAACCAGACCATAAAGGGGCAGTTTCAGGATGGTCTTAACCTCTCCCTTCATTGGAATTGTAAGTCTTTGTATTTAACTAATCTTGCCATTTATAAATTGAAAAAAAAAAAAAAAAATTATAACCAAGTGAATATCAAACATTTACAATGATGGCTGGGACTTGTCATATTTTCTCCAGAGCTTCAGTGATTTCTTCAAAACTCGTGCGCTTGTTTGGCGCTTTCTCCCAGAACTTCAACGGGATTTTAACATGAAGTTGTTTCATCATTGTAAACACTGTTTCAATTCCAAATTGAAATTATACATGTATATTTTCAGGGGTTTGTTGTAGTTACAGGCGAATGGATCCAACTTTGACTTCTTAGAACTTAAGCCCCAAGAAAAACTCGGCTCAATCACAGTTTTAGTGATGTAAATACCAAAACCTTTTGAGGAATCAATGAGGAATCAATAAAATAAAACTTTACGATGGATTTCTAAAGTCAAACCCCAAACCCCCCCCCCCAAAGAAAAAAAATAAAAAAAAGAGAAGAAGAAGATGTAACTGAAAAAATTTAAACAAATACTCAAACAATTACTTTATCAACACAATACAAGGTAAAGTACTCACCAAATGTCGCAATCTCACACAGTAAGACTCCGAAAGACCATCTACGTGTTAATCACAATACACATTTAGTTCAAATCCAAAGGTTGACGTAGATAATTATGTGGCAATGACATGTCGGTTTAGTGTAACTTATATTAAGTCATTTTATTTGCTGTTGTTTCTTTATTATTATTTTGTTTGTATCTCCTTGACTCCAATAGTTGTTACAATTTCAGAGGATTAGCTCTACCAAACGATAGAGTCGAAGGCTGTTTATATCAACAGTTGTGGTTTATTAACTATACATAGCTCAACTATTTACGGGGCCTTAGAAGGGACATGATGAAAACAAATTAACAAACGACAAACAACAAACCTCTTGGACCTCCCTTCTGTCCTTCCCGAGGAGATTTGGAGAGAAATGCTGTTGGCCCAAAACGGCCGATGTTGATTTTGGAAATGCTCCCCTACCAATGAATCTAGGTAGGGGAGATTGTGATTTATGCCCTCATGCCCTCACACCGATCTGGGACGTGGTTTCCATGACATTTTAGACATTCATGTTTGAAACCACAAAATCCTTTGCAGTGTTGCCCGCGAATGAAAGGGGTTGAGAAAGCAGGGGCACGAAATGCCCGTTTGTTTGGTCCCCCTGTTTGAAAACTTGCCATGCCCCGTAAGAATGTACGCCACTCCGAATTGACTTAAGGTAGAGCTCGGTGTGAAAACGGTCCCAGGGAAGAGAAATTGTTTGACCAAGTTTACGGAAAGTAACATCGTACAGGTTGAAATTCCAGTCATCACTTGCAATTTGCCGAACGAGCTCACCGTATTTTAAAAGTTGCCAAACCTTGTTTGAAAATTTTCTCGTGTAAACTGCTGCGAAAATAGCAAAAGCTGAAACCCATTCATCCTAAGATTTGGGGAGCTTCCTCCTGCTTTGGGTAAGACAGGGAGAATTCTCCCCAGTGGAATCTCTTTGAATCGCCAATTTAGTCTTGGCCATTTGCGCAGGATGGAGAAAATCACCAAAATGAAGAAAAAAAATCGTTGTTCCAGATCTTATTTTGAAACTCTTGACAAAAGAAACAGCGAAATCTAAAGGCAAAGGCGCAAGAAAGGGGGCTGAACCAATCATATCTACTGACCCACCTGGTATACAAGGGCTGAGTGTTTCACCGACATCAAAAACCGACCCAGCCGGCCCAAACCGAAGCTGCCGATGTAACACTTGTGTCTGTATTGGAAATGGGTGTGTTGGCTGCCACGCTGACTGAAGTGATGTTACCTCCGCCAGGGTTCCGAGGCGTCCAAGTGGAAGAACTCTGTCTTACGGTTTGGGGTTGAACGGCATGGGACCCCCACTGCAACAACCTGTGTACTCTGCTCAAGTACCTGTGCTGTACTGCTGCTTGGTCGCATGGGTATTGGCAAGAGTTTGTTAAGTTCTGTTTGAACTGCATCACGGATGTGCGATTTCATTGCAGTCATCACTGCTGCAGTCACTGCAGCAGCAACACCGCTGTCGTGGGGTGCTTCTGCAGAAGCAGCTACAGCACAATTGTCAGCTGGACAATATTATCTACCGCTTGTGGACCATTATTATGATGTTCAGTAGTTTTGTTTTTTTTTTGCTCACTCCTTTTGGCTGCTTTTTGGGCGAGCACTATACAATATGTTGGCTTTATAAGCAAAATCATTTAAGCTGTATACAAGGATATTTGTTATTGATACTATTGTGTTTGTTGTATGCGTGAGTGAACAGGCTTTACATACGGAGAACAATAAAATATTTTTTATCGAAAGAGGGAATAAAACTGTTGTGACTATATTTAATTCGGTTTATTATCCAAATCAATCATTACACAACGACATGTCATTAAGATTTATAGTAGCATTTATAATTGTCATTGGATGTAAAGTATACAGATCTGAACTTCGTCCGAGAACAAAAAATTACGCGAACGGGCAAACTGTGGAAGGAAAACATAGGATATCCTGCACGTTCATATTCGTGTAAGTTTTGTAATGCGGCACTCAAATTAAGAAACACAGGTCTTAGTAGTAATGATTCATCAAATTCCATTTGGTTTACGTTGACAGTGTTATCAGACTGGAACATTTTCTTACAGGATTTCTACTTGAATTAATTTATCTTATAATGATTAAGCTTTCGGAAGAAAGTACCAAATACATGGTTGTTGGTCAGTGGTCATTGTCCTCAACAGTTAATTCCAGACACAACCACAAAACGTGTGGGCATTAACGACAGAGTTGTACAAAAGAACTAGAGGGCATACAAAACCATTCGACAGAGCCCCACGAGAAGCATTTTTTTACCCTTTGAGACAATGGCGGTGACCAATCATGTTACACTGGTCACTCATCAGTTTACACGGCAAACGTTTTTGTAAAGTGGACATTCCTATGCAATTGTCCCATATGGAGCTTCGAACACGGTGGGTCGGCGGAATGTCAAGCGTGACATAGCGAGTGCTCCGTCATAGCTCTGTGCCATTAACTTGTAGGACATGACGTTCAAATACGCTTGAATCATGGTTTTAATTTCTATTTGACCCTGTAAAATTATCGAAATAATTACTTATATGGTACGGGCAATAGGAGACTCTGGATGACTAGGTGGCAGCATACTTACCAGGAAGATTGTCATTGTTAACGTAGTTATGAGCAAGCCATAGTTGAATTAGAGGGTGTACAAAACCATGCGACACGGTCCAACAGCAAGCATTTTTGACAACTGAGAAAATGGCGTGGACCATTCATTTGCAGAGTCACTCATCACTTTACACAGCAACCATTTCCTAATTGGACATTCGTATGCAATTGACCGTGGGGATTTTCACCCATGGTGGGCCAGCGGAGTTCCGTCGTAACAACACGAGTGCTCCCTCTAGTTCTTATATATAACTCTATGTGAGCAAGCGCACATTTCTGATAACAAATACCTGGTAAGTCTGCTGCCATCTAGCGTCCTTAAAAGGACCCCATTGTATTTTTGTTTATATCTCAATCAATCTATTAAATGAGAACAACTTTATCAAGCTTAAATGCTCATTTACCTTGACCATGGCTCTGTTCGTGTGTGCTGTTTGAAAACAGTGCAGGAAACTGTTGGCTCTTGAGGGCGCTCTCCGCGCGCTATCTAAAACAAACCCATAAGCCCAGTACTAACGGAATTGTGATTTATTGGCGATTTTTCATAAAGTCAATAAGGTAATACAAGTAGTCCTATTGTGGTTTTCATGGAAGAATAAATTATACTTTCATTACTCCGTGGTCTTAACAGCATGGCGGGGAGGGATGCTAAGGTTTATACAATTTTTAAAACATTTTATCGAACTCCTCAGGAACTGGAGAAATGGCAAGTACTGCTCAACAAAATAAAGCCTGCCAAAATATACCATTGTAATCGCATTTCCTTAATGTCTTGTTAAAAGGGACCCATAGCAAAAAAGGAAAAAGAACAACTTGTTGTACACAGACGGACTGAAAGTAGAAAATAGAAAAGTAGGTAAGTTGTAACATCAAGCACATGATTGAATTTACTCGTAAAATGCCATTTAACAAAACAATGGCGCATCTTATTTTTCTCTCATTCAATCCAATATAGCCATAAATATGATAAAAATAATAATAAAAATAAACATTTGCAAAACAATTTGGCATAATTATGTCACGCACAATACACAAAACACATGCAAAATTGGTTGTACATGGCTGATGGGCATGAAATAATGTCGGGATTCCGACAATAATTCATTTTTATTTTTTTAATTTATCTATAAACTTAACTTTTTAAAATTTATTCTAAAGTTTTTTTTTTTTTTTTTTTTTTTTTTTTTTTTTTTTTTTTTGGGGGGGGCTATATTCTGGACCTAGCATCTGTATAGTCTCAGGCACTGTTACAATCATCGTCCCTCGACAAGTAAGAATAAGAGTTTTAACCAATGTAATATAACCATATTTCAAACTTTAATTTCCAAATGAGGGTTTACATATTTCAAACATTATAAAGGCAAGCAACAAATCAAACTAATGTTTTATATTCGGTTCTTTGGTTGTTGTTCTTGATTATGAATAAGATTTCAAATGAATCATTTACAACATTAAAAAAATGCTAAACAATAACTCATTATACAATAAATTTAGTTTGGCGACATATTCTTTCCAAAGTTTGGACTATTAGTATTCTGCGTTGCTCTAACGTTTATTGCATAATGTACCTCCTAGAAGAGGGTTATTACATAATGTATCTCCAAAAGCTGTTTATTACGTAATGTACCTCATAGAAGATGCACCTTTCAAAAGAGGTTGTTAACATAATGTACCTCCCAATAAGCTGTATTACATAATGTGCCTCCTAGAAGAGGATTACTATATAGTATACCTCTTAGCTGTTTACAACATTCCTCTGAATAGAAGAGGTTTATTACTTTCTGTACCTCACTAACCCATTCTTTGAGTTTAAACAAAAATATTGCTTTCTAAATAGGATGCCGTGATAAGGAATATTTGAACCGTCTGAGAATAAAACATTAAACTTCAAACATTCTGTTGATAGCCAGCCAAGTTTGTTGAAATAGTAGTTTCTTTTTAACTGATCCATCTACATATGTCAAAGTTGATTTAAAATAATGCTCTTATGTGTATTAACATAATAATGCAAAATCATAACAGAATTAAACGCATGTTCTGACAGAAGTAAAAATTCAGCTGCAACCACGGTGCGCAGAAAATGGCAGGAAGTCTATCATTACACAACTTTCGTGTTTCTAATATCTAAAACTTATCTAAGAATCTAGAATAACTTTTTTGTTTCCAACATTGCAAAGAGCATTGTGTATCTGTCTTCAAGTGGATAATTTGCTCGTCGTCATCACTGCAGCACCACTGTAAAGCAATGTATTGTGTTGGAACGTGGGGAGTTTTGTGCAAATTCTCACCAAAAGAATCGCATTACTTATCTTCTTCCCTTTACATGTATTTAATTCAAAGAACGTTATTTTCTAAAATCATTAAAAGAATGTGTCGTCTCTGATACAGCACTCCAGGTTATATAATTAACACAAACACACACTTACAGTGTGTATTAAACAAACACACATCATCTGAGTATCTTTGCTAGAAAAATAATATTGCGATTAATAATTAAAATTATATGTAGAAGTTTATCAAAGTCATACTTACTTTCTATAAATTATTTCACGACACTGAAAGAACTACGGTAGATATGAGTTTAATATATAGCAAGTTGAAGTCTCCAAATCACCAAAAGTTACCCCTGAGCATGCAAATCAGTATTTTCCTTTTGCCTACTGAGGAAATAAGAGTTTGCACAGGTCAACATGTCGCTATCTACTTTGGCTTTGATCTGGACATGATATGAAACACATGTTCTGTTGAATGTACAGAGTAACTCTAGGCACATTTTGTTAACTTAGACAGAAGTAAAACTCAGCTGCAATCAGGGCGCACATAAAATGACAGGAAATGTAATCAAACGCAACCTTCGTGCTTCTAATATCTAAAACTTATCTAAGACACTAGAATAACTCTTTGTTTTCAACATTGCAAAGAGCATTGTGTATCTGTCTTCAACTGGATAATTTACTCATCGCCATCACTGCTGTATCACTGTAAAGCAATGTATTGTGTTGAGTTTGTGCAAATTCTCACCAAAGGAATCGTATTGCTTATTTTCTTGCCTTTACATGTTTTTAATTCAAAGTACATTATTTTCTAAAGCATTACAGATAATTAATATTGTGTCGACTCTGATACAGCACTCCGGGTTATATCATTAACACAGACACACACGCCATCTGAGTATCTTTACTAGAAAAATAATATTTCTATAAATGATATGACAAAAATACAAATTATATGTAGATAATAATCAAAGCAAATGCACACACTTTAATTCTATACATCACTTCACTGAAAGAACTAAGGCAGAAATGAGTTTTTCACTTGAAAAACCTATATAGTTAAAAATCTTAAGTTGTGTGCCTTGTATTATTATTATGTTTTGCTTACTGGGGAAATAAGAGTTTGTACACGTCAATATGTCACTAACTACTTTGGGTTTGATCTGCACATGATATAAAGTGCATGAAAAAAAAAAAAAAAAAAAAAAAAAAAAGTAAATTAAATTAGAAGCAGATTCTGGATTACACAAAATGTGCAATGCCATGAAGTTTTGCTGGGCACTTACTAGGCACTTAGTGTGTGCAAAGTAACTTTCCCTGTTCGTGTACAGTAAATATAAATTCGATATTGACTTAGGATGTTTTTATACGTAAATAGGTCAATGTAAATTTCCACTTCTTGTTATTGTGCTTTTTCCATCTTTTAAGCCCTAAACTGTCATTTTTTATTGCTTTTTTTTTAAATGTGGAGCTGTCCAATCTATTGAAATTTCCCTTATCTAGGAAGAATTAAGTTTTCGAATTGAAATGAATTGACTCGAATTTAACACTGGAGAAACATTCTTGAAAATTAGCTATACCGATTTATTTGGTCAACTGTCGCCATATCTTATTGGGATAGATAGAAATAAAGTTATACTTTGAGTTTTCCGCGAAGGCGACAACCGCTGGTTTTCATTAAATGAAAGTTTTTTTTATGAAGTTTGGCGGCCACGGGATAGAGTTGAATGCTGTCAACAGCATTGAATCGCCCCGTTTATGGGTCGTTAAGGTAAATTGTAAAAAAAAAAAAAAAAAAAAAATATGCCCTTAAGTTTGTCATCTATTTGTTTTTAACTAGATATTTTCGAAAGCAACGCATTGAATATGAACATGTCTGACTGCTTTAAAACTACGTCATAAAGAAATCATAAAGAGTGTCTTTCTTGGTGAGAAAACGGGTAAATTAATAACTGGATACAAGACACACAAAAACCGCCGTCATGTCAGTATGTACTTGATGTCATGATAAATCATTTATCCGTTGACTTAATCATACAAATAATAATAAGGCATTTATAACGCACCATCTATCTAGTGTACAAGACCCTGTTCCAAGTCACAACACACAAAAACATAACAAAATATATAAAATCATACAGTAAACAAATCATATACACATTTTAACCATTGTACTCATTACAGGTATTTTATAAGAGTAGTATGGGTGATAGCCTTAGCTTTCGATACAAACTGGATCTTCGTTAGAGCCAAAAACATGCACAGACATAAACACAGATCCATTTATAGAAAATGGGGGAAGGAAATTATGGTAAGGGATCCTGAAATAAGCGCGGAAATTATAGCCAACCAAAGTATATACATACATTACAGACAAAGGAATAGCACCTGACCAATCAGAGTTAAACAGTTTGGACAAAGGCAAGATCAATGTTGTACAGTACAAAAGGAGTATTACTGAACCAAACAATAGGACGAGCTGCATCGTGGAAAATGCGGATAACAAAATGGACATGATTAATTACTTATATTGAAGAAAGTGTAACATAGGAAAGGGACAACACCCTAAATATAGAGGTAATTGAAGACAAAATGAAATCACTATTGAATTGATTAAACTCTAAAAGTAGGATTGGTCAATAATGACAGATTTAGCAAGTAAAGCATATAGTGATGCAGAAGTACAGCAAACCGGGATCTGCATGAAAGGAGAAATATGAAACAGAGTGACCAGATTATAAGCAGTTTTGTAAGTTTGAAGCTTTGCAGAATCGGAATCTGCATATTATAGTGAAAATATGAAAGCAGGGTATGAAAATAAAGACAACAGATAAATCAAGGTAAATGCACAGCAATATACATGTTTGCAGAGCAGGAATCTGCATAGTGAAAGTATGAAAGCAGAGATCATAGACAAGTATGAGATAATTTAACAGGGATGGATACAGGGTACTGTTTCTAGGTCTTTATGAAAGAGACATGGTTCGCAAAACAAAGACATAGTTTGGTCTCAGTCTCTCCCACATATTGTAAAGTCCGCATCTCTTTCAAGATATGACGTAGACTACATTGGGTGTGTCACATTGGGAGTTAGTCTTAAACACTGCCTGTGAAGCCAGTGCTGTGACTCTTCACTTTTAGTGCAGGTTTGATGTACAGACATGTATTACATGTAGGGCTGATGCAATTACGACAGCCATATCTGTCTTGTTGGGGGTCGGGGAGAGGGTTTGGCCTGTATCGGGGGAATTTGACCCTCACGTAAGTGCCACCCAGGTTTTGAGGCGACGAAGGCGACCATGGGGTGTTCAGGGATTGCTGAACGTGACCTGTTTGAGGGGTGAAGGATATCCATCATGTCATTGGGTAAAGATGAAAGCTTGGGTAGTTTGGGGTGAAAAGTTGCGTCCAGATCAACTCTTTTGTGTCCTCTGTATTTTTATACAGTTTCAAACGAAGGTGTCCAGGAAGCTGATCTATAGAGAATAAAATGTAATTTGACTTAACAGCGTCTACTCCAATGTTTTAGCTTCTTTTGTTCTGTGGCGTTGGGCGAGTCCTCTTGTCTCGGAGTAAAGGAATCAACCATTCAGGTTCTCGTAGATGGTGTTTTCTGACGAGTTGTCCATGTAAGCTAGGATTACATCGTAGCACATTGCATAATGCTCCTATCACATGCAAAAAACATCAGTTATTTTAATATTTCAACCAATTGTTAATGATTTTAAGCAGCAGAGATACCAGGTATATTTACAACTCTACCTAATTCCAAAAGCTTCACAAATCTGCTGCCATAAAGCATCCCCAAAAGTCTCCCAATATAATATAATCGTAGCCGCTTGAGATACCCCATGTGCAAGAAAATTGCCCCATCACTGATTCGTTCTCTGGCAAAATTCGAACACGCACATCTCCTTTTAAATCCCCGTGAAGACGTAAATTATTTGGAGGTGCTTGTTTTCCCAAGACGTGACCACTTTTTTGATGAGATTTTTTAAACTTGTTTTTAAAGTGTCTTTTTAAGGCCAAATGATGGGAATCTAGTTCTCTACTAGAAACCAATGAGGTATTGACCTTTACCTAAACGACAGCTTCATGTCAATGTCTCTGACCAGACACAAAGTATATGCTTACTTTACCAGAAAAACACGCCTAAGAAAAAGAGAACTTTTGTAATGATCAAGAATATTTAACAGTGGATTTGCATTGTTGCATCACTCATCTGATGAAAAAAAAATCACCGGCAATCTATATTAGCCAGCCTTTTGCTTTGCTTACGGTCAGCGTTGTTGATAAAAAAAACTAAGTTAAATGTCGCTCCGTAAACAGAAAACGCATGCTTACAGGTTTAGTGAAATTTGGCACTGGTGTTGAAAGGTTTATATTATATAAAAAAAATATATATTTGAGTCTAGAGCCAATAGTTGTCAGGAACTTACCAAAGAGTACATCATGTTGTTGTTGACCATACGAAGAGTAATGGCCTCTTGGAGTACATTCACAACCCTTTCTTCCTTGAACTTTTCCAGGAGTGTCATCAAGGCACAGAAGGCGCCAGACCGACCCAGTCCATCACTAGTCGGTATATAAATAAACTTTATTTAGCAACGCCAGTAACTTTACTTATAGCTGACCTAATAAACACTGAGCAATTAGAAACACTTCGATTACATGGCAACGGCCCCACTCATTAGAAGCTAGGTTTCTTGGTCACACAGTGACAATGTTAGTACTTAAATAAATTTCACATAAAGGTGCCAGTAGCCTATTATCATTAAAAACTTGTTTTCGATACATTGTAAGTCAATATAATGAGAGAGAAACTTCAAATTCGCCAGAATTTTTGACCACCTGAGGGGCGTGTGTGAACCAATTTAAGTTGATGCGAAACAAGTAAAACAAACTTCTTCTTTTTTAAGTTGTTATTTTTTAAAAAATTTAATTGGCTATGGACAAAAGAAAACAACATAAAGGCAATCAAAATATATTAAACTGTAATGGGAGACTTTCGAGGGCGATATATGGCAGCAGACTTGCCAGGTATATCTCTTGTTCTCGGTAACGTGCACATGCTCATAACTACAAAACAAGGACAATTTACCTGGTTAGTCTGCTGCCACCTATCGTTCCAAAGACTCCCATTGTGATGTAAAAAAATAGCCCTTAAAAGCGCCCTCATGCGGTCAAAATACGGTCTATTTAGAAATACACAGATTTAAATTTTGGGAAACACAATGAGCAGCACATACTTGCAGTGGACAACGATGGGGCCTTCGTCGTCTTTATGCCATTGCTGGGTGAGTTCGATGAGCTTCAGCAGGCCTTCGAAAGAGGTTGGGACATCTTGATCAGATGGCCATTCCAAGTATTGGAACTGGCAGATGGTCCTTGCAGCTTCAGACTGAAAAAGACAGTGATTAGTGCAAGTACATATTAACCGGTCAATAGTACACTGAGGCACCGTTGCCTCACCAGTATAACTGGAATCCTGATGCCAAAGGTCTTAACAGCTCCATTGGAAAAGTTCAGAGACGTGCCACCAAATGAACTGTGAGAAGTTCTGCCTCATTGGGCGTTGGAGAGAACTAGACCTCCTCAGTCTAGAAGATCGTAGCAAACTCAAGGATTATGTCATTCATAATAATATGACGTTGATTTCAATTAGTGATAAGGTTAGCTTTCCTAACACTGACTTCCATAATTCGAGATCCGCAAAAACCAAAAACAAAAACCCGCATGTGGATAAAGAATGATAATATGCAATCACGGTGAACATTGGTAACAAAACAAGCCTTTAATAGTTTTACTTTTATTTGGAATTTGTAAATCAACCCATACCCCGGAGTCAGTCTTTATTTACCTGTGAGTTGTTCTTCCTCAGGCTGAACGAGTTACCAATGACTCCATCGTATTCAACGGTCTGTAGCAGCTCAACGACTAGGTTCCCATATTTCACAGGTCCTGCCTCTGGCCAGTACTGGCACATGGTCTGTATAAAGATTGGAAGTACACAAGATTTCACAAAACTGTTCACAATAACTTGCTCAAAAAGTGTAGGGAAGGAGTTCTCCAAAAAGTTAAGCTTGTCGAGTGGTGACCCCTCTTAATACATGAACAAAACAAAACAACAACATATTATGATGACAAGTCAAAGACATGGGTTCTCAATCTTCCGTAGCACTTTACCTTATCGCCTTCATCATACTGGTTGAGCATTACGATACAAGTTGACTTGTGGTCATACGCCAGACGCCAAATATCTGCTTTGGTGTTTGGCATGGGCATCTGCGTGGCAATGTACATGTTCTTTTTGCAGTAACCCTGAGTGAAAACAACATATTTATATTTGTATCACATAAGACGTTATACGACAAATGCAGGCCAGTCTTGAAACCAACACCTTAATAAACAATAAGCCCCCTCCCCCCACAAAAAAAAAAAAAAAAAAAAAAAAAAAAAAAAAAAGGTGTTCGATTTTGAATCCGTGTGTCTCTTACAACTGATGGTTATAACAATATCACATAAATAGTGATAATGGTAACGAGGGTATAACAATAAACACATAACACATGATCAGGTTTAAGTCTTATTAGTCGTTCTTGTAACCATTTTATAGATCTTTTAGGGATAATAGTTGTTACTTCCTCCAAATCGCACAAGAGTTCTTAGATCCAACACACAAGCCTCCTTAACTGTTCCTGTTTATAACACAGAGAGATATAGAAATTCAGCCAAACCTGCCATAACTAGAAACATCAATGCCAATGTTTGAATATTTGTTTTCTTATCCTTTGTGAACCTGTGCAACTCATACATATACGATGTTTTGTTTGCCAATTTAGCTTTTGTTATTGTTATAAACTTCATGTGAATTTTAATGTAATGTTTTTAACTCCTTGTACATTGAAGCTCTTTTGGCCTTTGGGCCACTTGTTTCAATTTAATTTTGAATGAATGAATAAATTAAACCAGAAATATATATGCTTACCCTACATTACATTGACAGAAGAGGCTTTCTTCGATCATCAAATCATTGGTTTATGTACAAATATTGATTTACAGAATATACCTAACTAGAACTAATAATAATGTAGTGTCTATTTAAATTAAATGGTGTCCTACAGCCAAACGGTTGCTGTCTAGGAGTGCTATACTGCCGATTCAGTTTCTATCTTGCATTGGGCACCCACTAAATGTCGACTATAGGTAAACACAAACTAGCTGTACTATGAAGTGTATGCACTAAAGGCTGGAGAGGGGTGAAGGGGTCATTTGTCTACCTGTGTTTTTATACCAACATAGGTTCTATTGGAGCTTGTTGCGTGTGGTGTATTTGGTATAATATAAAAGAAGGTCAACTTTTAGTTAATGCCTATTCAAATGATTACAAAACACGTTTTCCCCTTGCTCTCCCTGCCTTAGTTAAAAAGCCTATTATTGCTATGACTCAACCATTGACAGTCTGTTACAGCTGTTTTACAGCTGTCAATGGAATTTCACTTCAATCTTTTCAAATCTGTGTTAGCCACGATTGCCCTACCATCTTACACTTTAAGCAGTACAATGCATGACTTTTATGCACGATGCTGTGGTGTTGACGGCAGTGCAGGCTAACAATGCTCTTAGTATACAATTTAAATACTTTACTGTAAATAATACGATACATGAGAATTGGTAAGATGTAAAGGAGAACGTGTCCAAAAAATTTTTTTTTTGGTCGGAGAAGTTTCTCAAAGTCAGTATTAAAAGAAAAAAAAAGTACCAACCGGCAAATATGTCCCATTGATGTAATTGGTATCCTCATTACTTGTGATTGTCGTCAGGAATGGCCTTGATCGGTCAGCTGTATGAGGTTAAATGATAGGTTTGTTTATAATGACTGTGTAAGATTGACTGTATTGCGTAATGCGTTGTTGGGTTGATAAGATGGTAACACTGTGGGACACTGAATGTACCGTGCTGTAAGTAGATCTGGATGTATGTGCAGGGTTGAGCTACATTTAGGTCGGGGCAATATTAAAGCACGGGGTCGGAGCTACATTAAATTAAGTCCCGGCTTGCATTCAGGTCGTGTGCTATGTTTAGGTGTAGCTTAATTTACTTACTCTCTAAATGTAAGAGATTAAAAAACACTCGTTTTATCCGCCATACCACTCTTGCAAAGACCCATTAGGCGGACAAGTCCTTTTATAGTGAAAGACTGTTAATTTTCAACTTGAATCATAGTGAAATTCGTTCAAATTTCTCTCAGAGCCAAACTGACACCACACTGTGGAGAGAGTGAAATTTTCAACTCTACATTTAGAGAGTACCGTATGAAAACCTCACCGATGATCAAAACATTGATTAGCCCGATATAGTAATAACTCAGAAAATATGTCTTTGCAAAATACTTTACTTCTTACATGAACACGATTCTGAACTTGATTGTTCTATCATAGAACTTCAGCGTTGTACGGATATTTTTTTTGTCTGATAAGAAAGTGACTAGGATGTTTTTGCTCACTTGGTACGATGTCTGGAAATCGGTTCTTTGATACATTATCCGGAAGTTTTCCTGACTTGCTACTTTTGTTGAGACTTTTGCCACAGAGCTTGCCCAAAACCTATTGATAAACAAACTTACATCATGTAAAAATTTACACACACGTATGTATTTAAATGACCTACTGATAATCACTTTTAATAAGCATGTAAATAACTGCAAAAAACATTCAACATTAATCAATCATCAATAAATTTTTGGGCATTTGTTGAGCGCCACCAATCTAGTTTCCAATTCCGAGGCGCTAAGCGAAGTATATAAAAAATCAAGACCAAATAATTCACATGATTTTATTTGGAAATAACAAGTGCAATGGACCAAATGTAAGCAAATTCGCAGAGATCTGTCTTAAGCTGGCTTTCGAAGATCTGTAAGGTGTTAAGTGTACGTATGGGGGAGGTCATTCCAAAGCCTTGTGCACACGAAGCAAAGCTTCCATCATCGGACGAAAAAAAAATGAGTTTGATGATCTCAGAATAGGCCGAGGGTGGTATGAACATGTCTCGTGCCTATTGTGAGTTCATTCAAAGACCATCAACTTTACCTCAAACTGTCTTTCTATCCCCATCGGTTTCAGGGCAGCTACTCGCCGACGATATTCTGTGATGTGGTATGTGGTGTCTTCCGTGAGATAACCCTCAAGGATTGCGTCATAGAGGAATATGTATTGCTCTTGAAAACAAGAAAATGCATGAACATTTAAGCTTACGAATACAGTATTATTCAGGACTTATACGAGTAAACAGAAATAAAAAAGCAGACCCGAAACCAAAACATATAAAATATGTTGCAATTAAGGTTGCAATACTTATAAGCAATATAAGCCATATTTGCTATTATATCCTTCAGTTATTATATCCTTCAGAAGCGACTCAAACGTCATGCTCAGACGTGTATATTTTTTTCTTGAGGAATAGTTCTAGTGCAAACTTAAAAAATAGTCAGTCTTCAGACTGACAACAATTAATGAGCTACTGATAATTAGTTTTTCAGTACTTCACAATGGTTTTAGCAGTGAAGTTAAATCTGGAGATAGTTCTGTAAGACTCCCGTTAATTATTCATGTTAATATTTATATAATTTTTTAATATATAAAATATAATTATTTGAGCTTGATCTTTAAATTACAAGTTATTTTAAGAACTGTATTTGAGGAAAGGTACAGTTCCCATACAAAGTTCATCTCTTAAAAAATAATATCAAATAATACACGTTTTCCCGACCAATTTTAGTAAACGATCATTTAGTTTCATTATCGCGCTTTCTAATTCACGCGATTTCTCTAATTCAGTCAAACTAGGGTTTCTCTTTGGGTATTATTGCATTCAATTTCGTTTTCGTGCACTCAGGATCACTTTTTTCCACTTTATTTCGTTTATATGCATTCAAGACTACAAGATCGCCATTCTTATGTTGAATATCCACCACCTTTTCCCTATGGGTAAATATGAGATGGCTTATGCTTGCGTTTAAAGTTAGCGATAATGTTCTTTTTCTGTCTTGCGTGTCATTTAATTCTTATTTTTTGTCTTAATTGCAAATGTGTTCCTTTTGCTTTGTTACCCCATGATTAAACTTTGAAATGTGTCTAAGAACATATTAGTAAAGTTTTATGGCACACAAGTATAACAACAATGAACAATATTTTGCTTGCATTGTAAATGTTTGCTTTGGTCTTAAATTCACTTTTTTGTGTCATCTTCTTTATTCGTTAATGTTAAGACCTTGTAAATTAAACCCTGGAATGCTTCAATACGGAATGCGTATTTTAGTAAGAGGTATAACTCGGCAACAGTGTAAAAATGAATTCTATCCTCACAATATCCTACCTTTATATAGGCCAATACGAACCAGAATGCGCATACCAAAGAAATGAATTTGAAAGCAAACAAATGTTTGCCAGTCGACCAGCCCGTTGCTGCTGGCTTTGACGAAATTGAATGTTGGCGGTCTCCCTTTTTTGTCAACTTTGTCCTGAGGGTGTCAGTCAGAAGCCATTCAACCGGTTACTGCCGTGTAGCCAGGGATTACAAAAAGATATTGACAAAATAGGAAACCGCAAACATTTGGGCTGGATAGCTCAGTTGGTAGAGCATAGGTACGTATAACAGATGGTCGCAGGTTCAAATCCCGCTCCGGTCATGTTTTTCTTTGTTCACCCCAAAATCAAAATTGACTTAAAATGTACCCAGTCAGTTTCCGTTGTGGTTTATTGCTTGACATTTTAAACTGAATGAATTATTTGTCGAATGAACGCTCAAGTGTCGAAATTGAATGAGGTTTTATTTTCAAGCGAAATTGAATGACCCGGGTATAAACTTGAATGGATTTATGTTGAAATTCGCCGGGAAAACCTATAAATTACACAATCAAAAACTAAACTAATTTAACACTTCTCGATGATTGAGCCTTTAACTTACCACAGTTTGCACTGTCTTGATACGTCGGTGTCGCATCTTGTTTATGAAGCCAAGAACATCAACCTGTCCCTCTTGCTTCATTTGCTCCAACATAGCATCCAGAGTGATGTAAGTCCCAGTACGGCCAACACCGGCACTGATTACAGGTAGAACACAGGATTAGTATTCACCCCAATTTGTTTTTATTAGTATCAGTCTAAAAGCTTACTGATATGACGTTGATACTAGTACCAATCTTTCACAAAAATATTTCTGTCTAAAATACTGTAAAAGTCAAGAAAATAGAATTTGAAGACCCTCATTTTAATTTCGATTGTAATAATCGAAATCAAAGACAATGTTTTTACGGCTGAAAAGTGTGCATGGTTTTCACTGTTTTCTCCGGACTCAGACGACGGATTGAGCCCAAGTTTTGTTCATGTATTTATTGAAACACACTGTACGAACATTGCACCATAACCTTTACTATACCTATATTTTACTTTAAAACACACGGCATTAAACAAATCAAAATCTAATACGGAAAAATTATCTGACGTGTTATGTTTTAGTCATAAGAGAATAACATGTTATTTTTAAGAATGTGGAAATCTCTCTTCGGTAAGCCAATCCCCAACAACACACATGAGTTGTAGTTATGGGAACAAGATTTTTTAGGCAAGAGTTTTATCACAAAAATGCTGCTGGATGAAAAATAGTTTCCTCAGGTCCACCACATTGTTTATTTTTTTCTTAATTTTTGTGTTTTTAAAACTCCAAAGATATCAAGTCTAGATCTCAAGTCTGCATAGATAAAGTAATCTGAATCGACGAATTCTAAGTAGCAGTAACCCATTCGTAACTCGCATAATAGTAGTGTGTATTGAGTCAACTTGCTTTATGATTTGTCACATCTCTAGCCTTTCGAGTATACAGCATGCACTCTTAAGAGAAGCATACTTAAAAAAAAATAATAACAAATTGCTGACGTATGTAGTGTCAGCAGCAGCAAAATTAGGGTACAATTTTAGGGGGTTGGGGGTACAAGGGGATGCAACATTTTTTTTAAGGGGGGGGGGTGGATTCCGGCCATTTAAAAATGTCTACTTTTCCTAAGTAAGCCCTTTTCAGCGCTCTTGTTATGCCGTTTTACTAAGATAATCTGACGTGGAGGTAAAATCAAACAGACCGTCTGCGTGTAAATAGAAAAAAACAAAAAAAAAAAAAAAAAAAAACGTTGAGGTTACTACATAAAGGCTTATAAAAATAATAAAACATTTGATTCTGGTAATTTTAATCTCAAAAGTCCAGATTACAAATGGGGGGGGGGGGGGAGCACGGACATGAATTGTTATTGCCACATCATTTGGCAATGCTTGTCAGTAAATTAAAACCCTCAAGGGAGGGATGTGACCTTGAAAACTTGCCACAAACAATGTTATTTTAACACATACCTGCAGTGTATCATGACGCGCCCTTTGTTTGGATAAGCGTTGACCACACGCAGGAAGTTGAGCAGAGGTGTTGGGCACTCAGGTGGCTTCATATCGGGCCATGTATTGTAATGAAACTGTTTCACCAAACGACTCATCTTTTCATTCGTGACCTACATAAAGAAAACCATTCGTCTTCTGAAATAAGGTTTCAATAAATGTAATATGTTTATACATTAATATCAGCAGTGACTATTACTCATCGAAAACAAACTAAAAAATAATCGCCAACTGTAGGAATATCTGGTTTATCTGTTAGATTGTTATAGTCTGGTTCCCCTGACCAAAGATTCCCTAACAACTCTAGTTAAAAATCTTAGGTCAGGCATCATCCAAAGCTTTACATAGATTATGACGCAACATATAAATATGCATTACTTGACACCAACGGTGGACGATGTCAATGGATACAAAACTGTCTTTGTTTACTTTCAAAAAGCCTGGGATAATCAGTTTGTAAAAATTTTACAAAAATTCAAATAATATAGTGTTGAATTTGGGGACAAAGAAAAGAAAAACGATATTGGGACGTGTCTGCTATTTTTTATTTTTTTTTTTTTTTTTCATCAACAAAAGAAATGTCCGACCATCAACGATACTGTCTGATTGTTGACGACGAGTTCGGAGCATTTCGGATATTTTTGGAAAAGGAGGAATTCCTCCTCTTTTGTCACGTGACATTTGGGTGATACCTGACCCTAAAATCGACAGAGAATAGTCGCAGAGTTTTTGGTCTGGGAACCAGACTAAGATTATTATTGACCCTTATGGTGATCCCCGTGCTGCCGTTTGCCATGTTATCTCCATAGAGCTAGCTCTATGGTTGTATCATATGATGGCTACGTGGCAGTAACCGGTTGAATGGCTTCTGACTGGCACTCCCGAACAAAGATATTGACAAAATAGGGAGACAGCCAACATTGTGGCTAGATAGCTGACTTAGTAGAGCATTGGTACGTTAAGACTGTGGTCGCAGGTTCAAATCCAGCCCCAGTCATTTTTTCTTTGTTTACCTCAAAATACATAACTTTTGATACAGTACATAACAATTTCGTTAACATCAATAAGCAACAACAATCTGAACTTGCAGCGGTGACCTTATCGATCACACCATAGCTGCGAAACGGCACTTGTCCGGGTGTGCAACGACATCCTTCTAGCACTTGGCAAGGGAGAAGAGTCCATCTTACTTCTTCTTGATTACTCGTCAGCGTTTGACACTATCTATCATGATGTCCTTATCCAGCGACGGCAGAAAAGATTTGGTATTCAGAATTGGTTTAGGTCATACATCTCAAAAAGATCTCAATCCTTTGTCATTGACCTGTATGAATCTGCCACTCATTTTCCTGCCTAGGGTGTTCCTCAAGGTTCCGTCTAAGGACCTCCTGCGTTTATCTTGTACTCCTCTCCCCTTAAAGATATCATCAAAGATCACGACATTCCTTGCATGCTGTACGCAGATGACACGGACATTTATTTGACCCTTAAACAAAATCAGATGTCTAACAGCGTTCTCAAACTATAATCGTGTAATAAAGACATTAAGAACTGGTCAACCAATAATGGATTAAAATTGAACTCGGATAAAACGGACATTCTCTACTTTGCTAGTCGTTACCGTGCTTGTACCCCTTTTTTGTGTCATTCCAGCTTGACGATAACAACATCAACCCTGTTTCATTTGCTAGGAATCTTGGTGTCCAGGGGCTGCTCAATTTTCCAAACGGGGGGGGGGGGGGGGTAGGGCGTGAAATTTACCGATCAAGCAGCAAATGATGATTGGGTGTCGAAAGTTTATTTCTCATTGCAAGTGGGCGGGATGATATCTTGATTTTCTTTTCTCGTCACTTCCACCGCTTTTATAAAATCTTATGGTGCTCGTTCACTTCAAGTACCTGCAGCTGAACCGTGGAATGGCCTACCATCCACAGTTGAACTATTCAAAAACGCATCTTTTCAACACTATTTAGTAATTTTCGTTTGTTTGTATTTTCTTTATTCTTTCCCTTTTTCCCCTTAAAGCTCCTAGGGACTTTTAAGTGATATGCTCTTTACATATACAGGTTATTATTATTACCTCGTTTATGTTGAATAGACGGACTGTGTAGTCAAGATGAATGTCTTCCTCGACGGTTGCTACATTGATGCCATTGTAGGTGGATGATCCCTTATCTGCCCAGTACTGTAGACACTTCATCTGATATAGCAACCGAAATTTATGTCAGAAAAATAAAAAATAAAAACAGGTTATAATTTGTGAACTATGCTCAATAAACTTAACTTAAACCCCTTTTTTTCTTGAATTTAAGATTTAACGTTCAGTACCAAAAAATGGAGATCCTACTTGATCATCGTTATGCAGTTATGATCGTGTGGTATCCCTGTGAATTTAACTTATTGCTCTGGTGTACATGCACTACGTCAGTGGATAAAACATACCCGTACTGATTCGTCAAACTGTTAAATTATAATCGCAATCTTACTTACCTTTCCTTCCTCCACCGGGTTTGTCAGCATGACGATTTTATCCACATTCTGCTGCCAAATCATTCGCCAAATGTCTTTGATGGATTCTTTGTTAGGTCCTGAATAATGGTGAAATGAGCGCCCATTGGTTAAAGGTAATTTACATTTTTGTTTTTTTGGAAAAACATCTTCATTTCCAAATAGTTTTCCAAATACAAAGAATCCTTTATTGAAGCTAACCATTATTGTGTTTTCGATAATTGCCAATACTTTTTAATAATCAATAATTATTTGCAGCTTAATCCTTTTGACAATGGAAAAAAGAAATAATACCTAATTACGAAATACTCTACCTTGACTTGCTATGTACTTGTTCGGTGCCTTGTATCCCTGTAAAAAAAAAACATATTTATATCAATTTCGTTTTGGTATTTATCTTTCTTCGTGTAACACGTTCTGACAAAAAGCCTAAGTTTGTTTTTCATTACCACTCATCAAATTGGTGTAAAACATAAAGTTCTCTCTCTGTAAGCCTGTGTTACTCGAACAGTTATTTTATGTAATGTTGTAAAATAATACCAAGCAATAAACCGCAAGGGAACCTGACTGGGTAAATTTACAAACTGTAAAATAACATATATTATATAACACCCAAGCAGATCCTTTCCATTTGATTGGAGGATGGTCGGTCACGTGATGGCAAATAAACGTACCATTGCACGCTACGTCATTCACCGTGCATTTTTCGTTCCATTCACCCTGCATTTTGCGCTCCATCCGATTTGTTCCATTGCACGCTCGCCCGCCCTCCATTGACGAAAGTGACTTTTTGATTAAAAATGGCTGACGCTTGTTATACTTATAGTGTTATCCTCCAATCAAATGACAAAGATCTACTTGGATGTTATATAAAACAAACAATGAGTGTTTTTTCATTCGTGCAATAGTAAGAATATTTTCATGAGTTGAAAGATGGAATGTTCCATTCAACTCGGCTTCGCCTCGTTGAATGGATCATTCCATCTTTCAACTCATGAAAATATTCTTACCATTGCACTCATAAACATTCATTATTTGTATACTATTTACTATACTATATTGT
The DNA here is from genome assembly GCA_911728455.2 of Marthasterias glacialis. Taxonomy (NCBI): domain Eukaryota; kingdom Metazoa; phylum Echinodermata; class Asteroidea; order Forcipulatida; family Asteriidae; genus Marthasterias; species Marthasterias glacialis. Next base: position 3,413,296 of record OU452225.1, on the reverse strand, counting down.
ATAGCGATCTTACATCAATGTAGCATGCGTTAATGTAATCGGAGTGTGGATCATTTTCCAACGGCTCCAGCTCAACACGACAGTGGTCATCTATAAATACAAAAGTGAATGCGTTTAAATAGTCCCTGTTGATCGAATTTTCAGCAAATTTTAGTCGGATTTTAAGATTCAAAATGATCAACTAATATGTCTGTACTGACACAAACATTCCCTCTGTTACGCGGTACATTTTAAAGTCTCTTTTTGTTTTTACCAAATCAGTGTTTTTTTTTTCAAAAACAATTGCAATCGCAATTTAACATTGTTTTTCAACATTTAATTTTCCAAAACGGACTGCATTTAAGGTAAAATCGGATCTTGTCGAAATATTCTGAAAAGGTTTTATGTTTTTAAGGAAAGTTGAAGAAAGTTAAATTTGACTGAAAACCTTGCGAAGTCATTTTTAAAGAGAACGATTAACCATAATATCTTTGAAAAGAATCATTAAAATAACATTCAATTAAGGAAGAAAAGAATAAAACAAGAAACGAGATGGACTGGCAGAAACAGCAGTTCATCACGACAGAGAAATAAAAGCAAATAATCCGTACAAGCAATGACGTTCGCATAACGGTTCTTGGCCTTGTTTTCTGGCTTTCTTGCCACAGTCCACGGATGTAACTGACCGTCGGGAAGAGTCTATAGATGAAAGGAAAAAAGAGATAAGGAGAGAATAATAATAAAAATAATTATAAAAATAGTCTTGTAGAAATAAATAAATGAAATATATAAGTCTGTAAGCTGTGTATAAAAATGAAGTTATGTCAATATGTTGATTTGTATTATAATTACCATTTGATAATAACATAATTTACAAGATTTACGTTGTAGTCATTTGTATCAATCCAAAACCTTATTTACCTCTCTTAGAGGAACTACAGTTCCTCTAAATATTTTGAAATGAAATAATCAGAAAAGAGGAAACTTTTGTATTAGCAGGTGATACAAATAGTTAGTTTTGGGCTCCACTGACATTTGAAAAGCAATTCATACTCTACGAGGTCCTGCGGGGCAGGGGATCCCTGGCATCTCGGTTTGCTTTCGAGGAAATGCAAGTAATTGCTTTTCAAAAAAAAAACAAAAAAAAAAAAACTAATTATTTGCAGTAATTTTTGAATCAGGGATAAAGAAAAGTCAAAATAGTTCGGGTTAACATTGAAAAAGCATGGTATATTCTGTGCTTTCCTGGTTTTGCTGATGAAAACAAACATGAACTTAGGGTGTGGGATTCAATACATCTGCTTTAGAATACGGAAGGTCATGAGTTCAAACATGAGCCCACATGAGGTGCCTGCGGGTTTTATCAGTATGACTTAAAAAAAAAATAAAAAAATAAAAATGAGCAGACAGTGTTGAATAATTTATTTTTGACAGCAAAAATAAATCACATTTTCATAATGTGTATTTCAAAATTCATTTTAAATCTACCTTGTAATCGGCATCAAATCCTTCATCAGCAGCTGCCAATTTCTTCATCTGTATATACTCCTCGAGCTTCTCCAAACGGATCGGTGGTGGGTTTTTAAATGGTACTTGTACTTTTGGCTTGCGAGTCGGGGATGGTGAACTAGATGGCGTAGGAATGTCTACTCTGGCAGATTCAATACACACTGATGAAGAATCTTCGTTCACTATAAAGTAACCAGAAGTATATGTAAATCCAATTATTAAGGGGGAAAGACAGCTTAGAAATAAATTCTGATTACTTTTTCGGGACACTAGGTTGGGAGCAGACTGACCAAGTAAATCTAAAATTTGAATTTGTGCGAATTCTCACAACAAAGTCAACAGTGTAAACTAACCTGTTAAGTCTGCTGTTACTATCTAGCTTTCTAAAGTCTCCCATCAGTTTTTAACAAAGGTTGTTGCACAATAATTTATATGTAATGTATATATGTATTTTTTTGTCGAAGCGATTCTGAACACTTTTTTATGGTAACTGGAGCTCAATAAATTGTTTTGATTTTGATGTTGATGGATTGACTTATTGATTATTTATTGATTGATTTATTGATGTATTGATTGACTGATTGACTTCTATTCTCCCTCTAACCATTGAAGCTTAAATACAACTATTAAGAAAACGGTGTAAAAAACTAGACATAAACCGGCTGTTGGTTACGGCAATCTGGGAAAGATACTTGGAAAACAATTGGCCTATCGAGGGCTCTAAATATTTTAAGGGAACTAATACTGTCGACTCAATATTTCGTTCCCTCGGAATGATATTTTAAGGGAACAAACAGTTTTTTTTGGGGGGGGAAACGTATTCATATTTTGAGAGAATGATATACTTTTTCGAGAGAACAAATTTGTTTTCAATTTGTTTCACCCTTTCAATTTTTCTTTACCTTTCGCTTCAGGGGCTCCATTGTTGGTCCGTTTGAATTGGAAATCCTTAACCTTCAAAAAGGGGTGAACAATCAAGGCTGTACATCGTTGATATTTACCGATAGTTTTACGGTGATTTACCTGCCATAACGGGGCCAAGTACCTCCAAAATGGGTTGGATTGTTTATTGGGGTAACCGTGGTTATAACATAGGTCCAACTGTTTTGATAAAAGTCTTACTATAAGCAAATAAATTGCACATAATTCTCCTCCAATACCTGGTGCAGCATTTACATTAGATCTCTGTGGTGGGCCTCTTGGCTGCATTACGTCGTCAAGCTCAACCGGTTTTCCTGTCTGGCTATCTTGCCTCCTCCTAAAACATGGGGGTAAAAGTCAATTTGAATGGCTTACCTTGAAAGAAAACTAACTAAATTAACCAAACTCTAACATAATGAAGGAAATACGCAGTGGATACAACATGTACGAGTCTGATACTGTAATCCATTTCAGTAGGCCCACATAAAATATTTTTTAGTTATCAGAACGTTTTTTAAATGTTGTTTTTATTTCGTTTATCAACTGAAGCAAAGTTCAATAAGCAATAACTTGAAGTCATAACAAATATTATACCGTAAAAAAAAAAAAAAAAAAAAAACATTTTAAAAGATGAGAGAAAAAAGTACATTGTGCATTTTTTTCCGTATAATTTATTGCAAATCCCCGTATTATGTGATATCTATGGAATTCCATATCTGCTGTCGCCCGTCGTCCGTCGTCCGTCGCCTCTTGCTCCTTTTTAACAGGAAATTACATCCCATATCTGCCATTTGCCAGTTCCATTATGTATGGAAGTCCATATCTGCCGTCGTCCGTCGTCCGTCGTCCGTCGTCCGTCGTCCGTCGTCCGTTGTCCGTCGTCCGTCCCGATTCTTTCTCTTTGCGTCGCATTCTTTCTCTTTGCGTTGCATGTTTTTTGTTTTGTCTTTTTCCCGTGGCATTTCTTCGTTAAGGGAAAAGCGAATCATAGCCATGTGAAGTTCAAGCCATGATAGGGTAATCTTTTTAGATACCAATACAAGGTTGCAAGTCTATGTTGAAAAACAATATTAATGGTACGTTTTTAGGGGGACACACAGAAAACTATAATAAGACCGGAATGCACTCACACAGTAATCAGGAAGTCTCATTTGATTGTCAGTTTGTTTGCCCTTCCTTCCCTAAAGGTTGAGAAGCATGTATAGGCTAGGTTTCTCAGAACCGGATTTCAAATGTCTTATGATGTTCTTAAAGGAAAGGGTACAAGGAGGGGAATGGGATTGGGGACGTGTTTGGGAGAAGGGGCAAAAGAGCAGGCTAAGGGAAGGAATAAAGGTAGTAGTTCCTGGTGGTAGTGGTATTTGGAGTTCTGTGCTAAAGCTGCAGAAGAGAATACATGTCGATCTAATGGCCAAAGATAGTATCTTTGCTTTTGCTAACTTAAGGCTGCCATATGGGCTGCCATACGACGGACGACGGACGACGGACGACGGACGACGGACGACGGACGACGGACGACGGACGACAGACGACGGACGACGGGCGACGGACGACGGACGACGGACGACAAACGACAGACGACGGACGACGGACGACGGACGACGGGCGACGGGCGACGGGCGACGGGCGACGGGCGACGGGCGACGGGCGACGGGCGACGGGCGACGGGCGACGGGCGACGGGCGACGGGCGACGGGCGACAGGCGACGGGCGACGGGCGACAGCAGATATGGAATTCCATAGATATCACATTGTTGCACATCCACAACTTACACATTTAATTAAAGAAGACCACCAGTACGAACAACCTTGCATTGTAGAAGATCTTTGTTGATATTTTATTTTACAAGCCTTCTTTTCTCATTCCATAGACAGATCCATTAAGCACTCACTCACTCACTCACTCGTCCGCATAGACAGCAAAGGTCCGTCACGCTGATCTCCTGTGTCAACGCTATATAGCCTCGTCCCACATACCGCCAATCACGCCCATTAAGCAACGCCCACTAAACACATAGACCAATCACAGCATTGGCTACTTCATCACGGCATCTTCAATGCCACACTGCACGACATGAACGCTTGCGCTTTAAGTACGCGCACGCATGTTTACAATTTCTCGTAGATTTCTGATCGTGTCGGACTTTTGTCGGACTTTCAGTGGAGTAGCCAAGGCTGCGATTTGGTCAAGACGTTAGGGGGCGGGGCTGAATGGATCGGTCTATTTTGACGTATAAATACATGTACGTGGTTTTCAATCCAGGGGTGGTCACAAAGCGCTAAGACGAGTCTTTTCTCGAGTTAGGATGAGTAACTAATCCTAACTTATAAGACTTGTCACTGATTTTGTGAAATCCACCCCAGGGACATTAAGGGTGTATGTGGTGGGGGGGGGGGGGCTCACATGTATCCATGATGTGATTGCATTATGTTTTTATTGATTATTTAGATTACATTCTTTAAACTTAAAGGAAAATATTATTTACAGTACGTTACCTTCGGTAGAGTACGATGACAACAATGAGAATGGCGACTATGATGACAACAGCCACCAAAACACCAACAATTGGCCCCGCCTGCCCTGGAGGCCCTGGAGGCCCCGGAGGCAAGCCTGGTGCTTGCGTGGTTACTACAAGGAGTACAACACAAATAAATGTAAATTCGAAAGATGAATGTAAAGAAAGACCTAAACAGACGTCTTGGGCCAAGACTTACCAATTACGGGCTCCGAATACGTCACAGATGCATCCTGTGAAAGCAATGCAGACATAAAAATTGATCAACTTCGTTACATACTAACGAAATGGCATGAACCCAGGTAGGTTGATTCATGTAAAATGTGTTTTGCCTCCAAATAATATTATTGCTGTGCCTTGATATCCAACACTTAAAATCTCTTCACAAACAACGCCCCTGCATAAATGGACGATTTGATTAAATCTTACACTCCTCGCAGACTCCGTTCTGACAATTCAAACCACCTCATTGAATCTACAAATCTAATCGTTCATGAGACAACCGGTCTTTTTCTCATGCTGCACTGTGTCAATGGAATAAATCGCCATCACATGTCAAATCAAGAACGTTTCTTTGGTCCAATTTAAGTAAAAAACAACAACTAATTACAGAAACAATTTGAAAATAAATGGGTTTTAAGTGAACATTTGAATGAAGACATTGATTGATTTTGGCGTAGTTTAAGAGGGAGATTATGCCAGAGTTCTGAAGCAGCATGGGAAAAAGACCGTGTACCCCAAGAGTGATTGGTGCGAGGAACAGTCAGCTAAGGTAGTTTTTGTGAACGGAGATTTCTTGGCGGCTGGTATAATGTGATTAATTTATTGATGTAACCAGGTGAGGTGCCTTGCGGGGAGTAAACAACATGAAGGAGAACTTTGGAGGTAATGCGATCGGCGATGGGGGCCAGTGAAGAGACTAGATTATGGGGGTGATGTGGGTTGAACGTTTGGATAGCGTGACGAGAAGAGCCGAGGCATTTTGAAGTCGTTGGAGCTTGTCAATTTGATATTGCAGTAGGGTGAACAGCAATGAGTTGCTGAAATCCAAGCGGGAAGATATGAATGCATGAACCAGGTTGAGGTATTTACGAATGAAGCCAAGATTGCGGTGATGATAACGGACCGATTTTGGTATTGATGCGACTTGATTGTTAAGCGACGCGTTGCAATCAAAAGTAACACCAAGGTTTCGGCATGAAGATGAAGGTTTGATGTCAGAATCACCATTCCGGATACAGGGGATCTTAACCTTGGTGAGTTGTTGTTTCGAGCCACACCTCATGAATTTTGACTTTTTATCAATCAGTTGTAGACTGTTCGCTTACATCCATGACCTGATCTCAGTGATACATGCCTCAAGATTTTTCAGAGAAGAAGCAGCATTACATTGGGATGGCTCAAACGATTGATATAGCTGTATGTCATCAGCATAGCAGTGATACTGTATGTGTTATTTATCGATGATTTTGCCAAGTGGTTGGATGTAGATGGTAAATAGTAAAGGCCCCCCTACAGAGCCTTGAGGAACACCACAGTCAAGGACGGTATGGTTGGATTTCTCTCCATCGATGCAGATGGTTAGATGACAATCAGATAGGTAAGATATACACCATTGCAGGACCACGTACTCCAGGAGATTTCAAGCGAGTGATGAGGACAGCATGATCAATGGTATCGAAGGCCGATGATAAATCAAGAACAAGTGCTGTAACTCTTCCAACATCCATCTGACATAAAATGTGATTAGACAGGTGAATCAGTATCGTCGTCGTCGTCGTCGTCGTCGTCGTCGTCGTCGTCGTCGTCGTCGTCGTTGTCGTTGTTGTTGTTGTTGTTGTTGTTGTTGTTGTTGTTGTTGTTTTGTTTTTGTTGTTGTTGTTCAAACAGTTACGATTGCTTGCGTACCGGTACCTCATTGCGTGCGTGTGGTGTAGTCAATGCATTACCATTTCATTTGTGAGGTTATCATTTGTGTGTTTATTGTACAATTTATTCAGCTTTTTAACAATATGAAATACAAATAGCTGTACTTTCGACGGATGGCTGTTTTTTTTTTTTTTTTTCAGTGCATACAATTTAGTGGAAAGTGGTAAAACACACTTTAAGTGACGGAGTCAAATTATACTTGTTTTAGTTTTTCACTGCAAAACAGTAATGATAAACACACTTAACCGTTGTTCTGAATCATTATAAACGTATTAAACTTGGCTTATTGTGGTGTAATGTTATTCAGCCTGGTACTCCCCTTTTCAAAATATTTTTGTTTTTGTTTTGTTAATTTGAGATGTATTATTGCCTTTTTAATACCGTGTGGTTTAACTTGCCCTCCAGATCTCCTCGTTTTTTGGTTAAACTGTGGAAAGAAATGATTAAATGTTTTTTTTTTTTTTCCCAAGCGTTTTAGGAAATGTCGTTTTATTAATTTTTACTGTGTTCGTTTACATTTTTTTGTTCTGGTTTAATCTCTTTTTAAATCTGTTGTGTATATTTAGTAACATAAATTGGCTGCGATGGTCGATTACAAATAAACAATGATAAAAAAAAAAAAAAATGTTGACGTACCGTCCCATTGCCTCTGCTGACTGATCCAACACTAATGCTATACTTTACTCCGGGTTCCAGCGGTGCATTGTAGTAGCCGCCATAGGTCTCGCCATCTCCAACTACGAAAGAGTTTTGAACCATCTCCTCTTGGATTTCAGCTGCGATGTAATCATTGTTCGAGTCCTCGTAATGGATGGGATCTAAAGCTGCCCTCTTAGTTTCGGATGTCACTTTCTTTACGTGGATCACGTAAGATCTGCACAAAGAGAAACCCATGGAAATTTAAGGAAAGGTACATCAGTGTTCCTTGTGAGAAGTATTAATTTCCATGCATCTTCTATCGTTTTTCAAAACCAAAAAAATGCCATACAGCTAACCTGTAAACAATCCATCAAAATTAGCAGTGACATTTGGGTAAAAATAACGAAAAACGGTGATCGTTTTTATGGGCTCAGGTATTGTGTACTGCACTTTTTCGAATACGGCGATCGAAACAAGCGGTGGTGGTAATTTTGTATGGGGCCTTCGATTGTTTAAACTAACCATTTTTCAATAACTGCTCGATGCAGTATTTTTTATTTGATAAACGACTAATAAAAAGGAATCCATGTATGTATATTAAACTTATCTTCTAATACAATTTGTATATTAAAACAACCAAAAACAACAACAACAACAACAAACATATTTAATTGATGTGATATTTGTAATGGGGTTAGAAAAGGGTTATTATTTTGTTTTTTACACTTGCAGCGATGTATATGATTATCACCGTTTCAGTATACCAACCAACGCTTAATAGTTGGTCTAACATAAACAGTGTAAAAACATTTGTGTTACTCTTATTTTGTGAAATGTTCTTAGTCTACACAATAGGCCTATACATCAGTACAATTAAATAATGCTTACGTGATGAGAGTATCGTTGTCAATGGGAGTTAGATTGATGGTGACGGTCTTGTCTGTGGGTTCATTTTGGTTTCTTGTTGGTGCCGGGGGTTCAGGTGGGCCTGTGGGAGATAAAGGTGGTAGAGAGAATTATAGTTTGACCAGACAGTTTTTTTTATTACAAAAGAATTATTCCATTGTCTGTTTTTTTCTAAAACAATCTTGATACTTAAATTATGTATCACTGAATTAACTCTCTCATGATGGCTTCTAGTATTTATCATTTATTTCTGTAAACAGAAACTTACAACCAAGTAACAATAATAATAATACCAACAATAACAAAATAGAAAAGAGAGAATCAACACATTTGTAAAGATGATGTTTTAAACATTGTTTATAAATGTTGTACTTACTTTGTGGTATGGTGTACACTTGAAGTACCGTTGCACTGCCGTTGTACATTTGGCTATTAGCTGAAACCTTGAATTCGTATTTTGTGGTCGGTTCGAGCTTGTTGACTGTAACTGTAACTGATTCAATACCAAGTTCCATTCTCTTGTACTCATTGTCTGCAGTAAAGTCCGCTTGGTGAAGTTTTTCCACAGCTCTGTACTCAACCTAGTCAGTAACAAAGTGGCTTTAATTACGTGGTCATTTGAAGTATGATTTATGAGAAAATGTGGCCGGTCTATTATGCTGCAAATTTTATCTTAGTTTCTTTACCACAACTGCTCCTCCTTTTAGAAACAATCTTAAGTTTGAATACTTATTCGACAAGTAAAAAGTTACCCACACAACCAACTAATTTCTCCTCTAGATGTACTATTTTTTCAACTTTTTTCCACAATACTCTTGCATTATATCCATCCTCCGATTACCCATTTCATTATGCAAAATAAACTCGTTTCCACTGGCGCCCTCACAAGCACCCACTTTCTCATTCACTTTCTAAATGCGAGAGAATAAGTCTTGTCTATGTTTTCAGTCTAACGCTTTTTATTCACAACAATTGTATAGTCCGTTTATTGATAAATGTATAGGTTAATATAATACTAAAAGTTTTTTTTTTTTATTATATTGATGGGTCATTCCGTGCCAACTCACCTGATGGGTTGGCAGTGACCGACTCAGATTTTGCTAACTTTTTTTTTTTTAAACAATCCTCTATGGGTGCAATGAACAAACACAAAATTATAGATTCCTACCCCTTGCCGTTTCTGAGATATGGACCCCTAAACATTTAAGCCCCACCCCTCTTAGTTTTTGAATTTTGTGTTTTTTGGCATTTTTGGAGGCCTATATCTCCAAATTGAGATAAGATAAGCGTTATAGACTCACACTTACATGTACTTGTTAATAACACACAGTAATACAAAATCAAGTGTTTTGTACATGTAAGGTTTAACAATTACAGACAATACTTTTGTTTAGTTTTCCAAAACAATGATGGACTACTATTCTGTAGTTCATTCAATAAATACTATACATACTATGTATTTGACGATTACTCCATTTGGACTCAGTGGCTGATCCCACTCCAAGGTAATTGAATTTTCAGTTTTAAGCGTAGAGCGAAGATTCTCAACTGGACCAGGTTCTAAAAGAGAGACGGAGCAGACGTACAAAGAAAACGGTTTGTAGGTCGAAAAAATGAAAACAAGAAAAAGAACGAAAGAAACAAAAAAACCGTTATAGTATTGGAATGCTTAGTGACGGTTACACCGATTGTAATCTTTTGGCACTGATACTGTAACTACGGTAGATGTTAAGTGAGATTTAATTATCATAATAGATTATGATCAGCGTTCCTGACCCTGATGTTCATTGGTATCACTTTGACTGCAAGTCGTTAAGTTTCGATGTTCTTTTCTTAAAAGTGTATTAATTTAATTGTACACAACGTTTTACAAAAGCTTGAGGAGATATTACACATGTGTTTAACTGTATATAAATAGGCGTGTAAATAGAGACAATCAAAACATGTTGATTTCATTTCATTACATATTGCGCAAATGATTCTTTTTATTACACAAAGGGTGTTTCGAGACTTATTATGTCCCCTTTTCGTTTATTTATATTTTATGGAAATCCAATTTGGAAATTAATTGGCGTTTTAAATAAAAATGGTCCTGAGTATTCAAGATGTTAATTTATATATCAAAGGGTGCCATGATGTTGCCTGTTGCTACTTCTAATAAACGCATGTTAAATCTTAGCATAGCTGTAAACAGCGGGTTTTGGTTACATTATGTATGATTATAAAATAAAGACACTATCATAAAATGTGATAAAATGTGTTTTTCCCCCATTAAATGTTCCTACAAGTAATGCATTATACAAGCTTTACTAGTTTTTGAGGGCATTAATAAACCAAATGATCAAACAAAATCCATACCTCCTTCTTGTGTTCTCACATCAACAGCATCACTGAATGGTCCGATACCTGCACTGGTGCTGGCTGCGACCTGGAACCTGTAATCTGTATATGGTATTAATCCATCGAGTGTTACCATTGAACTTGCCGTACTAGACTGCTTCACTACAATGTCATCCATTGAGCCTACTTGAGTCAGCTTGTACGTGTACTCTGTGATGGGTCCACCTCGACTTCCACACGGTGGCTCACTCCAGGAGAAACTCAGACTCCGTTGATCCATGGAGGTTGACATGACGTCACTTGGGAAAGCTTTAGGGGCTGCAACTAAACATTGTAAGAGCAAATGTAAAATAATCAAACAATGACCGATAAATGCTGGCCTTGAAGGGCATCGAACATAAATACTGACGTCAATATTCATGACAAAATGCACCACGCGTGCCCAGTGAATATTGACGCAAATAATCATGACATAACAAAGTTCACGCTTTGTGCCCTAAGACGTGAATGTTGACGCCAATATTCTTGACCAAATTTACTATGTGTCATAATAACATGAAGAAGGTTAGGCCTATCGTAGTTTTTCAGTTGTTTCGCAATTACCTGTTAGTGATATCCTTGAGACTGACGATTCAGGTCCCTCCATCCCATCATACAGAGGTTTAATATAAACATTGTACGTTGAGGTTGTCACCAGACCGGTAATGAGAAGACTAGTAGCCTGTCTACTGATAGTGTCTTGTATTCTTACTCTCTGAGGTGATGAAATGTCCTCACACAGATCCATATTCGTGTTGATTAATTCATATTCCACGACGTAACCAGAGGGACACAAGTCAGGTTGCCAGGTGACGCTTAGTGAAGTAGAATTTGCAACAAGTACCTGAAGACCTCGTACTTTATTATCAGTTGAATCGAGAGCAGTAAAGAAAAGCCACACAAAAATGATATTGATTTACACTGCTAACTTTATTAACTGCTGAATGAAATCAAAACAACAAAGATGGTCTTAATGCAGTCCTTGGCGTTTGTAAGTCATTAACTTAGTATAACGGAATCACTCCAACTCATTAGAATGATACTTTGTCCCTCTCAAAGTGATAACAAACGGCAAACAATAATTAAGGTTCAGTCCTTAGTAAGCTAGACCTACTTGTGGGACTAGAGTTTGAGAACTCTCGCGGTTCGCATTAGGCATTCGATGTGAGCCTCGACATATAACCCCTAAATAACACTTTTATGGAGCATTTTGAATTATCCATTAACAAATAAAAACAAATAAATCAGAAAATGTATCGATATAGTGGTATCTTACTTGAACACTGACAGTTCTCCCCATAGTATGTAGATTCACATCCTGAAAAACAAAATGATTAAAACAAATAAGAGACCGTTAAAATCTAGACATGTTTAATGATCTTGTAAACGGATGCTTGTGGGAAAAGCATACGACCATTTGCCAAATAAAACAAACATTGAAGATACTGAAAACATAACAAGACATTTACTATACATCCACTATTGATTCGTTTAATAGTTTAACATGACAATACAAATTGACCACGTCTGTTAGTATTTTGGTTCCATTATCTTCCAAACCTTTTTGATGCGAGCAATTTGTTAGTTGCGACATCCGCTGAATTTTATTGATTAACTTAAAAAAAGTATGCTTTATTTTAAGAGAAAAAGGAATACTGCATGCAGGATATTGCAGTAATAAAGTAGATTTGACCTACCTCCGCCTCCTCCATTGTTGCACTCTCCCGTATCCTCAAGACAAGTCCCTTGATCTTGACAGTGACATGTCTGCTTACAGTCTGCACCATACATTCCCATACTGCAGTCTAAAAAAAAAAAACAATAAAAACATTCCACTGCATTAACTAAAATATTTAAAGGGAAACACATTTTTATTACCTCCCCCCAGAACAGTACCACTTAGGTTCACAATACACCGATCCATTTAGCCCCGCCTTGCTGTATTGGCCAATCACAGACGTTATGGAGCTATCAAAAGTCCGACAGATGTACGACAAACACGTCAGTGAATATATCGCGCGTGCACAGTGGGTGTGGCTTAATGGATCGGTCTATAAACGCATCACTATAACCAACCAGTGTGTATTTCAGCATATTCGGTATAGTCACGGTCAGCAGTAAACATTTAGAAATTGTTGGAATGTTTTGTTAGGGATTTAGTGCACATTCATAATCAGCAAACACAATAAGCAACTCTTTCTCTGAAATTTGTCTTGATCGTTAAAGTTTTATAAACTTCCTCTTACCTGTCATGCAGTCCAGTCCCGTGTAGCCGGCAGCACATGAACATCCATAAGGATCAGGAAGACAGAACAGATGACCCTGGCAGGCAGTGTTGTGAGGATCGTGACTATCAGAGCAGCTGTACTGAGCGTCCTTACCAAACACATGACGACCATGAACTTAAACAAATAAGACGTTTTCCGAGGACATGAATGGGAACTGCTTTTGTGTTTTTTGTAAAACGGTGAAACAATACTGAGATATTATTTTTTTTTACATAATGCTCTGTACCTTTTTCACAAACTTCACCACTGAATCCTGGAGCACAGACGCAAGATCCCGTCTTGTCATCACATATACCTCCATTGTAGCACCGAGGGCATGTATTTAAGCACATCGGACCCCACATTCCTGATGGACAATCTTGGGGAACAGAAAGGGGAAAATATAAATTATATATTCCTAAAAGAAAAAAAAAAGTAAAATTAAATCGTGAGTTCAAACCTAAAGTCTCCGTTACTCATTATATTCCATAGTGTACGTAGAACAAACCTCGTACTATGAGTCTCATTATGCCGTGAAGTTGCTGAGATTCTTGGCCGTCTACGAAGCAGCTGTAAATCCCTTCATCAGCTTTGGCAACACTTGGAATAGTCACAGTGAGCTGATTGTTCCATTCATCTTTTGCATCTCCATTATGCTTCCACCTGTAGTTACCGGTCGGTGAGTTCTTGTTGATCATACGAAGTGTGACCGACTCTCCTACATTCACTGTTAATGTTCGCTGCTCAGGGCGAATATGGACAGCATTATCTGGAAGTAGAGTTAGAATGGAAACAGACTACTGTATTACCGGTATGTTGAGAAATTTGATGCAATATGTAGCCTACGTTATTATTGTGACGAGATAGGGGTTGACCGACACGGGTCTAATCTGCCCTTATTTGGTAGGTTCTTGAACTTTCTTACTGGAAGTAGGTCAGAGAGGTGCGTGCATGGCGGGGGCTTGTCCGGGCGAGCCCGGCCGCCATGCTCGTCAGAGTTATTTTAGCTAGCGAACGAGGAACAAGTGTGAGACAGCGATCCAATATAGACGTGAAGCTCCGGTGTTACGGACTGAGTGAGGTTAGTTTACATGCTGTCTCCGACCAACTTACGTTATTGTTAATCCTGTAAACTGTGTAACTTGCTGAGTGCAGTGTTCCGTAGAGCAATCCAGTGAGGACCGTGCCGGTAGGTTTTCAGTTGCGTAAATTGTTGCTTACGATTGTGTGACAGTGATTTAAGTAGCCTTTCAGAATAGTTGCGACGAAGTGGCGGCTAATAGTTGAGTTCACAGAGAACTAGAATGGCACAGGGTTGATCAGAGGGAGTGACCGAGAGTGTTAACCGTAGAGGTTGACGAGTGGCCGTTCATTATTAGTGGAGTAGTCCAACTGGTAAGGAAACTTGAATAGAGACACTGGAAAACAATCGGCGTGCTAGCGCGTGCATTTAGTCGCTAAATTTGCTCGATTATACTGGATCGTTTTGTGTGAAGGATACACTCAGGAAGACAAGGTTGACTAAAGGATAGAGAAGGAAAATATAATTTCCACCAGAGAGGTTGCACAGGAGGCAAATAAAAGAGAGATAACACTCAGAGCTGTGTTTTGTGTCCATGTTCCTGTTAGTCTGCCCCACTGTAGCTATTTCTGCTCTGCGCCAGAGTTCAGTCAGACAATCGGTAGCCAGTCGGGCGGTAGATTTCCACCCAAACGAGCTTGCATCCCTGGGCCCGAGACTGCTCGAAGTATTTCCCGGGTCTGAGGTACGATTCGGGTTTGGCATTCGGGGAACTTTCGACCCAGAGGTTGAACTTCTCCCCGGACTTCCAAACTTGAATGAGACTCGCGGGAAACCCGCCACATTATCAACTTCAATATTGTATTAGTATGTGTACCTACTTTGGTATAAACATCAAAGATAGCATAACATAGCATGACATCATTGGCTTTAGGAAGAATGAACTTGTATGTTTCCAGTACTCTAGTAAAAAGTGAAGTGAAAAACGGTTTTGTTACAAGTGTGTAATATTTTGAACGTTCTTATTAAGCCGACTTTTTCAATTGCTGCAAATGAAATAGGCAATGGTGATGAGAGTATACAGGTATGACCTTTATAATCAGTTAACTCTATCAGGATCGGGCTTTTTTTTTTTGGATGTAAGGGGACCGGGGGGCACACAGCGCCCCCCCCCCTCCGCATTTTCCAAAGTGGTCGACCGATTTTGATGAAAATTGCCACAAATGTTCATTTCACCGAGTTCTACAAGATGACGTAAAAGAAATTCAAAAAATCGTCACTTGAGGTTGTTTTTGACTTTTTTGAAATTCTTTTGTCAACAATCGTGTTTTTGCCATTACTTCTGTATTTTTCGTCCAAATATTTTGAAACTCGGCGAACTTGTAGATTTAAACAAGATTAATATAATTTAAAACTAATTTAGTTACTGGAGTCACCTGTGGGGCGTTGTTTCACTTGAAAATCAAAATTGCCGCCGCCAAGAGCCCTGGGAGAAATAATAAGGCTCGATTGACAGATCTAAATATTTTTTGGGTCTGAAAAGTAAGACATTAGCATGTTGAACATATTTCATTGTTAAAAAACTTGATATAATTTGACCCCCTAATTGCAGGCTGACAACACAAAATACAAGATGGCCGCCAAAAATGGCAGACATTTTGAATTCCCCAAACCATTACAGACTATCACGTGACTCATCAGTATCACTTTTCTGGCAAAGAAATAAAAAATAGGGTGGAAATTATGTTCAAAAAGTTTAAAAATCACTAAAAAACAGTAAAATCGTGTGACCCAAGGTCAAACAAATGGTTGCCATGGAAACAGCTCACCCCCAATATCAACTATTTTCTGCCAACACAATTCTAGATATGCTTTGGGAAAAGTCCGTAAATTTCGTTACAGGGAAAAATTGGTAGGGGGTACATTGTGCCCCCCCCCCCACACTGGTCCTGATGGCGTTAATTATTAGTTTTGATTTTTGAATTTTCAATCAAGCAATCAACATGTACACTTTTTACACAATTTTGTGAAAAACGGATATTATTTGGATGGAATTTAGGTGCACCTTCATGTGAGCCTTTTTTCAATTGCTGTTACTGAAGTAATGCAACTTTGCTTTTTGGTTCCAATGCAAACCTGATAGCATTTTAGTGGATGGCGTTAAGATGGCAGATCGATACAGGTATGATCTTTATAGTCAGTGGGCTCTAAGATTGACTAGTGAAAAAAAATATATCAACACAAAAAAAAATCGTAGTTTGTCTGTAAAAGAAAATGAACGTACCGTATGCTTTTATCGTGTCATTACGAATGCACATAATTGTTAAAAAAAATTTACATATTTTTTTTTTATTGAGATCAGGGGTCCATAATTTATGATCGTGAACTGATCTTATAGACAAAATAAACAAAACCGTGAAACTAAGAGAGAACTTTCATGGACAGCAAGTCTATCTAATAATCAGGATCCATATGAAGTACTGATGCAAGTCTTAGTATTGTGTCATAATCTCCTTATACTAAATGATTTGTTTCACGTGGGAGGTGCGCAGTTGGTTAATATGCAAAGTTTTGCGCTTTTGTATTAACAAAAGAAACAAAATATTGCCTTTTTCTGGAAAAGGGAGTAATGCAAATTAAGAACCGTTGATGATATTTGCAAAAGCAGAGGATGTCATCCCATACCTGCGACTCGTGGTAAACCAAAAAAGCTAACTGTTTGTTTTCATTTCTCACCCTTCCCTAAAATCAATTTAGGAACCAGTCAAGCACATAAGCCAGGAGTAATTTTATTTTCTACTTTTGACTTTTGCAGCACACGAGACCACAATTTTTGTTATACTTGTCGGTTGTTATTTATTGATAAGTATCTGTTTGATTAATGGAATACATTACTCTCAATATTCAGTTAGGCCTTTTACCTTGTGTACTGAGGTTACAAGTAGCTTGAGAATTCATTTCGTATTCAAAATCTTAGTATTTTTTTAATCACTTTGGTACCAATGCTTTTTTTTACCCAGTATTCTTTTATTTTTAGTTTATCAATTTGAATCATAATTTTGAAAAGCGCCTCCCAAAAAACAGAATAGAGAGAGAAAAAAAGGAAACAAGAAAAGGAAAGAAAAACAGACAAAGCGAACAAACAAACAAACAAACAAATAAACAAACAAACAAACAGACAGACAGACAGACAGACAGACAGACAGACAGACAGACAGACAGACAGACAGACAGACAGACAGACAGACAGACAGACAGACAGACAGACAGACAGACAGACAGACAGACAGACAGACAGACAGACAAACAAACAAACAACGCCCCGCAATAACTTTTGTCACCTGATGGTTAATCGACACCTTGTTTTTTCTCTTGTTGTTTGCACGCATCTCACATCTTAATGTAACCTTCATTAGTCATAGGAGTCGGAGATACAAAAGTTTCGAAAAGCCAGGGATTATAGCTGATAAGCTTAACAATAAAAACACTCTTACCATCACTAGGTAATATTATAGTCTGTATCCTGGTGCTCCTTCCACCTTTAGACGCCTCTGAGTAGAAGACACCAACCCTGTCTATCCCACCAGCGTCAGGCAATGTCACAGACATTGCTGCTCGGCCCAGTATGGAATCAGCTGCTTCCATTGATCCTGAGGGGAGTCCAGCATTAGTTCCTCCTGTTGTCAGTTGTCTGCCAAACGAAACACTAGCCGTTAAGTCACTGCATCCTTTGTATGCTGTAATGGCTGCTTCGTTGTTCCCAATCGATCCAATCAGAGAAATGTTGCTGACCACAGTAAAATCTATTCCTATATTTATAAATGACGGATTTTTGAAGAATTTTATACTCGAAAAAAAAATATATATATAAAATTAAACAAAAATAATAAATATTCATAATCATGCTATACGCTTGGCCTAAAACTCTATATAAAACTATACATGTTCCGTAAAAACGAACACAAACACCTATAAAACTCAATCCTGGAATAAAAATACACCCCCAAATACAAATAAAACAAGAATAAATAAACAAATAGAATGAACAAAGTAATAATAATAATAATAATAATAACACTAACAAGGGAAATAAATATATAAAACAAAACAACTACGGCTCTCTAGCATAACATTCGAAAACAAAGGTTGAAATCCTCGGTAACTAACCCATTGATATTCTTTCCGTGATTTCTTTAACCATGAGTTCGCCAATATGTAAACTTTGACGACTGTTTTCTACGCTAACGTATCGAGCAATGACTATCGGATTCACAGTCAAATCAACAGCCAGTCCAGCCACAGCTTGATTGGATGTTAATGGAGGTGCAATCATTATGTTCCGTGAAAAGTCTGAATTCAAACCAGCCCGCAAAATAGCTCCTTGCATTCTATTAGCTGCAATATAAACACAAACAAAGAACCAACTGAATGTAAATAAGGGGTGGGAAAAATTATTTTCTCTATTTCATCGAATGAAATTTAAAGAATTGTGCATTACTTAACCAATTTAAAGTTCAAGAATAACAGTTTCTTAGGACCTCGATTTCATTAATGTCAAGAGTTTACTCAAACAAATTCTTAGGAGTTATACAGGATGACAAACTTTTCTGGACTAACCACATCACCACCTCACTAAAACTGTATCACGCAACACCGATTTCTTAGCCAAACTGTGGGTTATCTCCAATTGCGTATTATAATAGCTTTCTTTTCTTAATTATTGCCGTTTCTTGTTTCATATACAGCATTTTGTTATTTTCCATCATACTTTAGGAATATTTTTTTCCTGATCGCTTTGCTAGTCATGTCATGCTTTGTTTTGTATTCCATGATCATGTATATCAAGTTTTAAGTTTTGCCAGTTCGTTGTTTTCGTTGTCCTTTTATTTTTTCCTCTCGAACGCTTGTGTTTTGTTAACATGGTTTTTGATTAAGGGCATTTTCTCCGCAAGCTTTGTATTTTTTAACGTGCCCCATACTCTGTTTCTTTTGCAAATTGATTGTTGTTTCAATGTAATGTTTTCAATGTAAATGATGTTTACTATATTCTTTTGCTGATTTGCATTAAGAGTTTGTACATATACAGGGTTTGAAGTAAATGTACACTTAACTGAACTGAATATTAGCTTGATTGGGCTGACAACAACACAAGCAGGTAGTGGATGGAATTGTTGTAAAATATATCTGGTGTTGAGAGGTACATGAATTTGGAATGACGGGTGTATGTCGATGGGATGTAGATGACTGCCTAGTAGAGCAGCGTGCTTGAGTAGGAGATGAGGTGTACAGGAGAGCACTGAATTTTCTTGAAAACTGTTGCACAAGCAACTTGCCTGCGGCTGCTTAAAGGCTGAAGATTCAGTGGAATGAAAACCGTGGCTTTGTTTTCAAGTCTGTCGATCCCCATTTTTGATTGTGCTGTTCCTCAAACTGATAGCAGTAGTTCTACTATCTAGGTTGTTCCACTTTGCCTTTTTTTCATCATGGCTAGTTTTCTGCCGGAGGCTAGATACAAATTACTTATGTTGTGCACAGGAAAGTTATGTATCCAATATAACCCCAGAATTTTGATGGAATCCACATCCTTTAGTGACTCCCTAAGAAACTTTAACTGAGGATGGTGTGGGTCTGTAGTTCTTGATCGTGATATGACGATAGACTGGTTTTTTGATGCATTGAATGTTAGTTTCTAGTTCTCTGCCAATGACGCCAGCTGATTCACGTTGAAGTGATGTTGCAGTATAATGTTTGTCCCGGAGATGTGATTGTGGAGAATAGTGTACAATCGTTTGCATAGCTATTCATGGTATTTTCAAGGTTTTCAGCGATGTCCCTGGTGAAGATGAGAAAAAGAGTGGGGCTGAGCCAACTACCGTGGTGTACTCCATACGTAATGGTTGATTTACGTGAAGCTTGACCTCCAACTGTTACTTTCTTAAATATGTTGCTTAGGTATAACTTCAAACAGGAAAGTAGTTTCCAATGACCCCCACAGTTATTTAATTTATCAAGGAGATCCAAATGCTACGCCCGATCGAAAGAGGTGAAATGCGATGAGACGTGACTCAAACCCTTTGTCTAAGTTATCATGAATTTGTTGTGTGCTTAAAAACAGAGCATCATAATTATGTAGATCATATTTTATGAAGATTGGTTAAGAGTTCATTAAATTTAGTGATGATTTCAAGGTGCTCCAACACTGCTTGGAAGGTTTATCCCATCATCAAGTGAGGCTCTCAGTTTCTTCCTGAACCTCTTTTGTGCTCGTCTGTATGTATACAGGCAGTGATTTCGTATATGTTTGTACCTACACTAGTCATGTCTGTATCGTGTGATGTGTGCCATTAGTTCCAAATATTAACTGTGTTTCTCTGAAATCCAAATATCAATCATAAATAAATTTACGTGTATATTAATGATCCAAAATATTTATTTAAAACATAGCCTACAGAGTGTAGACATTTTCAAAGGTGTGCTGTTAAACCAAACTTTGCCACGCAATGCCAATTGCCTGTTCTTTGGTGAAATATATTTGGTGTGTTAGGAGTTTCATTATTTAGTGGTAAAAAGGAGAATGCACCGACGCCAAACATGGTCAATGTGTTATCTTGAAAAGGATAAACTGAAAATCAGCTCCTGGTTTATTTTTTGTTGGCATGTTTCTGATTGTATATTTTACTATGATTATTTAAGTTAAATCATTTTAACTTTCAGTGCCCTGATAATATTCTTATTTAAGTAATTAAATGTTAGAGTTATTGGTGTAAAACAAAACATAAAATAATTGTTACTTTGAATGTTGGCATGTTTTTGCATCGTCTTTTAAATTAAATTCTCCATTTAATGTTCGTTAATTGTGAGATTCTTTAAATTTGTTTTGAATGCAATGAACGAATATATATTCACTGGACATGAAAAGCTAAAAAAAGAAGAAGAAAAAATGGTTCTAATATCGTGGAAGTTTCAACCTGTCAATATTTCAGAGACTGATACACTTTTTCGGGATGATGAAGGTCGTTATAGGGTTTTAACAGTTTTTGATAAGTTGCCCAAGCCCAAATTTTATGATTTTGCTTACTGTAAACGGAAACGTAGACATGTTTCACATGTTAGCATTTATTTTTGCGTATGCGTGTGTGTACATCACTTGAAGATCATCCAACCTCAAGCTGATTTTACCTTGAAAATGTATTGATTCCTACGAACGATATTTAAAAGAGAATATTATTTTAAAATGAATAAAACAAATCCGTTTTGACCTAGTAGATATCTATAAAAGTGAAGTTATCTCCGTTTTCTATGCGTTCTTCATTTACACAGCTAGAAGATTTTTCGGCGCTTACCCTGTAAGCGGAGTATCGTGACCGTAAGCTCAGAATTCCGCAGTAAGCAGAGCCATAACATTGCGCCATGATCGTAAAGAGTCTTTCCAAGGATATGTCGTTAGATGAAGTGACCAGGGAGTCTTTACCCGCGGCCTACTTGGCCTTTCCAATTATATCAGTCCCAAGCTTATTTTCATCACTGAGTCTTGAGGAAAGAGTCGTAATACGCAAAAAGAGAAAATTTACAATTAGTACCAAACACCTGCAAGACTCACCATTAGGATGAGGTTCGTTAACAAAGATTATTTTTTTGAGACAGTAGATATCTCCAAGATTCACTTTCCACCACGTGGGCATTCCGGCATCTGCAAAGAGAGCACGTGTTTAAAAGGTCAGTGGACTTTACAAACTCACAAAATGTGAGAAAAATTAAAATATCGACAGTTGATCACCAAACTGCCAATACTCGCCTTCATTTCTTTTTTATTAAACAAAATTTTGCAAACATTCAAAGTTCAAAGTGCGAGAAATAGTGTGGTTGTTTCTTTATAATCCCCTGGTTATAGCTAATTTATCTGCTTATCATAAAGAACCAACACATTCGAGAATGGAAAATGTATATTTGTTTAATCCCGATAAAACTATCTGATTGTAATGAGGTGTCTACTTATTCCTACAAAATAATATGAGAGAATGTTTAACCTTGAAGGTTTTTTTTTAGATACCGATAATAATTGTGGTTATAAAGACGAGCAGTTTAACCCTATCATGCGGGGGGGGGGGACGATGTGCCCACACCAAGTTTTTTTCTCGTAACTCTTCAACGCTTAGTTCGATCACCGCGAAACGTTTTGAGTTTTCCAAAAATATATCGAGGAATGTGTTGGCAAAAGATCAATAAAACTGTGCAAAAGCTGTTGCCATGGCAACCACAATGTTAATGATAATATTTTTGTTAAATATTTAATCACAAATTCCACTAATTTTTTTTTGCCAGAAAAGTGATAGTAATGAATGACGTGATAGTCTAAAATGCTTTTCAAATTAAGAATGGCCGCCATATTTGGTAGCCATCTTTGAATTTGTTTTCAGCCTGCAATTAAAGGGACACACTGGTTTACCGTTTACACTAAATAGTGATATATAAAGAAAGACAATACACATAAACACGGTCACGGTTCCATCTTCACACACACAAAACAATCCAATGCAATCAAAGGGTTTGTAAGACCAGTACTTGTCTGTATCATGGTGGATAATGACAGGGGACCAGTCTAGGCTTGTGGTTGTGCCAATTTGTTTAGTTTTCGTCCCCTCGAAATATTATTTCGTTTCCTCAAAATAATGTTTCGTTCCCTCGAAATAATTTTTTCGAAATAGATGTGTGTGTCCCTTTATGGGCTCCTTAATTATGCCATAGCGAACACTCTCGTGTAAAGAGCATTGAACAAGGCATGGAAAAATAACCTTTCTATACAGACAATGCTTGTGCTCACATGGAATTAATTTCTGACCCGGGACCTACTTCTAGATATACTTCTTTCTTTGTTAGTTCCATTCACTTCAACAATTCGATTGCAGTACTAATTAAGGTTTATTCTATTTCTAGAAGATTCTCCTTCATATTTTTCTCGTGTTAAAAAAAGAAAAAAAGAAAAAAAAATCACCGTTCAGTGGTGTCTAAAACCGACTGTAAAACAAAACATTTAAAACTGTTCCCCAAACTTAACAAATATTAAACGTTTTTATTCTTTAATTTTTTTTTTAATTTTCTATTGTTGGGCAATCAAGTTCAAACTGTAGGCAATCAGGATTTTGTTTCTAATGTTCGTTTCCCGTTTGGGGGCATTCTATGTTGTTTTGGTTCATTCAAAACATAACTATTGTAGAATACTTACATTAAGTTTTGACATCTTTTGACGATTGAATAATTCATAATAACAAACGTCGGAGCGTATAACATATGACGCACGGCCATGTTTTGTCTTCTTATTTGTTCATGGGCAACCCTTTTCATCGGCAACCCTTTTCATCGTTTGGTCTTAATGATCTTTTATTAATGATCTTATTAATGATCTTTTGCCAATATGATCCTAGATATATTATTGAAAATGACGGAAAATTTTGCGGTGATCAAAGTAGTGTTAAAAAGTTACGGGAAAGAAATCGGTAGGGGGCACATTGTGCCCCCCGGTCTTGATGATAGGATTAATCTTAATTGAATGAGCCAGGTGTCAAATTGCAAGGAAACTTGGAAACCATTGGCCGGCTGAATACGTTTTGAGGTGGGCCCATTTTCTTCAACTCAACAATTGATAAAATTAATAACGTTTGCTGCAATCTCCATACAATATAATACTTTGTTTTCAGGTGTTGTTCGATTGAGTTGCGTACAAATTGTGCCTGTACAGAAACTCCAGTCAATGCGCCTCTTTTATAAACTAACAATGTCAGGAGTAACATGGTATATAGTTTACGCTTGTTTACGATTCAACAACGACCAGTGAAGCTAAATACGTTGTTTATTCGGAACCGCTCAATTTGTTTTTTATGTTTAAGTGATCCTTGTAATATTTTCTGACATTTTTTATTTTACTTAGCAAACTTACATGTTAATGCTTGTGTGTTAGGATCTCCATCAACAGCTCTACTTGCAACATTCGAAGCAAATGTACTACTCTGGGATGCCAGACTGCCATTCAGCTCAAGGGCACAACCTGTATTTGGATTTAATATACAGTTGAATAGTGCAGGAGTTAGTTGACTTCGAGGGCAAGAAACACACAAATTGGTGAACTGTAACCAAATTCATTATACGAAAACACCCTAATTACGATCATTCCCTCATGCTGTGTTCAGAACAATTATGTTAGGCACATGACACATTAATGCAAGGAGACGCACAATATCGAGGCATGGGCGCTAAAATGCACTTGAGAGGGGAGAGAGATATTGGAGGAGAAGGGGTAGTGGGAGAGATGGGGTGGGGGCACTAAGCACAATTTATCATCCCACCACCAATATAATTGTCAATGCAATCAAGTGCTTTGGGGATTATCAACAAATGTTTTAGAGCTAGTCCAGAACTTTTCAGCCATCTGCTGTTTACAAGAATAATAATTATAACTATCAGTTTTAATCCACAATGAGACAATGAGACAGTGTTCTGTGCTTCAGCAGCCTTTATTTGTTTTGTACCAGCCAAATTTGTTTACAATACCACATAATTATGATACAACAGATGTCATGTCGATGCATAAAAGCTGTGAGATCTTCACAAAATGTCACACATGATAAAAAGCATTTCACACACTGTGTTACAGTACTGCTGATGATTGAGTCTAAGTTTTTGGTTAATAGGTTGCTCTCTTCATCTTTACCGTAGATCCTTCATATTTACGACAGACAGACATTTTGGTCTCACGTTGTCTCCGTCATAAATTTAGAGTGGTTCTTTGCCAGTTTTACATGAGCATACTTTCATCCCATGACCCAAGGACAGAGGTAAAGTACAGTTTGACTATTAAAGAATATTGGACATATTTTGATCTTTTGATTACAAGTTAATTTTTTAGGCCTTTTTGAGGGCCACATTTCTTGTTACTATAGTGCACATGTGGTATTTTGTTGTACGGACACATGTTCCCTCCTCCACATCGTTCAGTGCTAATATGACCTTTGACCTCGACTCTTTTTTAAGGTGTATTATTAGTGTTTCTGCTGCACATTACATAGAAACCAAAGTGCCCTCTTAGTAAATATGTCATGTTCCAATTAGAGAAGTTATTGGTATTTGTGTCGTGTCATTTATTGCAGATTTTACGTAAAATCTATGAATTCTGTGAACTCTCTGAACACAGTGAACCTAGTGAATTCAGTGACAGTAAAATAATGAACTGGCTAGTGTACTAAAGTGTATTCACACGTAGAACTCCGTGAATCTGTGAGAAGTCACAAGTCAGAATAAACCAATGGAGCAGCTATATTGAACAGAATGAATTGACTGAGTGAACATTGCTGTAGTCAATAATTTAGCATTCCGAGACAAGGACATTTTTATGACTGCAACCGCCACACACGGATTTCTTGCAGTTCAACTTACAGTTTTTGCAAATCTTTATTTTTCAGTATTCTGACGAGATCCTAACAAACAAAGGATTTCAAGAAGCTGTCAAATATTGTAAGTCTGTAGCATGATCAAACAAGTATTGTCGAATTCGAACTGTATGAATTCAGAACGACTGAATTTAGACATAACATTACAAGGGAATGGTACAAAACTGCTTCATATTTTTAAAAGTTGATACAATCAAGATTTAAGATGTTTGGTTTCAAATTATAGTTCATAGAGAAACAGAACAGAAATAAAAAAATCACGTATTTTAAAATACACATTGATTAATTAAGAACAACTTAATGTGTTCTACTAATCCTTTTGCAGTATATTAGTCACTTGAAAGTACTCGCACTCGAAATGTCCCTTTGCACTGACGTTGACACACAGTCAGAGTAAGTCATTTTGGCTACAGAGACATTGCAGATTTTTCATTTGAAAACATTAAAATAACAAGCAACGTTCAACATTTTTAAAAAGGCTGCCATTGCTTGATCTTCTTCCAATATATATATATTTTTTCAAAAATACAAAACTGCGAGGACCCTTCTTCCAATGTTTGATTGGTCATCGATAGGCTGCATCACAGCCAAAGATATTATCTTTCTCGTGACAAAATTTGATTGTGTGCCAAACGGCATTCTTACATCATCAAAGGCACAATCCCATCACCTACCTGACTATAAGCCATGCCTTACTTCATATTAGTAATAAATGCTCGTTATTCCGATTGTCAACTAAATAAAACTGATAAAATAACTTGAAATATCGCCTCTCTTTGAAAAATTATTGGTGACGCACTGTAGCCCCCCCCCCCCCCCTTATGATCAATATTATGTGGAGACCGGCAAATAACTATGTGGCGGCTGCTATAAAACTGTATGGTAACTGCCGCATAAAATATATGTTATCGCACAATACAGTGGCATTTAAATATGACCGAAAGTTTACTTCCTGCTCGGCCATTTTATACATAACGAAAATATGTACCTACCGTTATTGAGATTGAAATAAATCAATACAAACATCGAATACACAAGGTGCTTGCAGAATGGTAATGACATGGTGACTGTTTGCAAAATCCTCTTCATTTCTGTGACAATAATCCAGTAGATTCTGTTCCAACACCGGTACTAGAGGTGAAACACACATAGCATAGGCCAACTGTACTGCAGCTACGTATGGGTGTGTATTGAACCTCTCAGGTCGTGGTTGACGGCACGGTGCGCACATGAACTAGACTGAAAATGGTAGTCCTAAAAAGACTTTTGTGCTCAACACAATGTGCTGCCTTTTCACAAAAGGAATTCATAAAACGCGTTCATTGTTCAATTCGGTGTTTACTTTACACATGTTATTACTCTATACCCAACTGCACCGATTTGATGTACACAACTTTCGTCTGTTAGCACTGTGCTACTTTGCACAGGTATACACGTTGGTGCCTCACGGACGAAAAACACAATAAAATTAAACTAAAACATCGACGTAGAACATCTTCCTGTTAATTTTGTTATCCAGCGAAAATTTGTAGAGTCCTTTCTTTCTGTTTTTCTTTCCCACGCTGCAATCATTCGATCTCAAGCAGAAAGCTCAGTTACAGAGTCACTCGTATATAATGTAAACATCAAACCGTTTCCAAACTGGTTTAAACAAAGGACTTTTATACGGTATTGTATATTATAGTTATGTTAAATGCTGGGCAATGTTTGCGGATAAATGAATCGAGGCCAAGGTTGTACCGTAGTTTCTTTTGGGGAATTCCCTTTTATTGTGAGCTTTGTGCATGGGCAATGAATCTATTGAATTGATACACAAGCTTAGTTTGGAAGTGTATATTCAAACATATGTACTAATAAATGTTGTGAGACTGTACGGGCTTTACAGAGCATGCACGTTAGGTTCGTCTTTTAATTACAAAATGGCGTTGGACCATTGTTTGTGTTATTTGGTACAATAACTTAAACAGAGCGGAACCTTGATGTAGGTATTACTGAAGCATTATTATAAAATCATGCCTACAATAATGATTAGACCAAATTCAACATCAAAAATTCTCCTTTTGACACATTTTCAAAACTCATGATGAAAGACAGACATCATACCGATCAAGTTAGACTTTTTTTGCGATCCGTCGATTTTTGAAGGAAATATTGTGGTATTTTTGTTCGTTTGAATGTTTTACTAGTCAACCTCACTATATTTTGTGTAATATTTGCTTGGTATATCATTTTTTTTAATAAAAAAAAAATAATAATACAGAAAATAAAATAAAATTAAATAAAATAAATAAAAAATAGAAAGAAGTAATTACATCTACTTCATCCCCATAAAATCAGATATACGCATTACCGATCTGGCTGATGACTATGATTGAATTAAGTATTTTTTTTTCAATATGAATTTGAGAATGCTGAAAGAGCTCTGAAAGGCAAACCAATTGAGTATTTAGTATTGTATGTACGCTAACTTGGCAGAAATGAATACTATGTTGCACATTGCACATTGCACGAAAGAGACGGACGGTAACTGTATTTCCCCATAAGATTGTTGACACTATAATAAATACAACCCTAGGTTTGCCTTGATAGATTTTACTGACATAGCCACGAAGGTTTGTGTTGCTTTGCGTTAACACAAACAATTATAGCGAGTCAAGGTTGCGCCTTCCGGCTCCGCTACTAAATTATATTAGTATTCAGGAACTACATGTGACCTTTGCGAGTCCCACACCGGGTCGTGTTTTTATAGTTTTCTCAACACATTATACTACGGAAGCATATAGCTGCCAACGAAAATAAATTTTCCTTCCAATTAAGTCGTACGTACGAGATACGTCGTACGTACGAGATATTAAGTAATACGTACGAGATTATTAAGTTGTATGTACGAGATAGTTAAGTTGCACGGACGAGATGAATAAGTCGTACGTACGATATATTATTTTAAAGTCGTGCACTGCAAAACACTCCTTATTTTTTTTAATTCCGCGGTCGCTAGAGGGCGCTGTTTGTGCGCTTGACTGCCTTGATTCTGTTACTAGTTAGTGTTGGTTCAGTCGTCGGATCTCTACCCCATTCCCAACGACTCTTTCTTTGTACTTTTGGCACCATTGGCCTTCCAAGGTTGACTTCTTTAAAGTTAAACGAAACAGCATAGGCCTACATATTGTTGTTAATGGAGGTAACACATAGTTCTTGGTTAATTATAATATATCAAGCAGTGTTTAAACGACGTGCATATGCTTCATAATTAACTCCATTCAAAATCTGAGACAATAAAAATAGATGGCCATATAGTTTTCAAGTAATAACCTTTTGCACATAATAATGCGTTAACAAGGAAGCATACATTATTGTATTTGTTTCTCGTTCTGAATCATTAAGGCCATGCTCAGGCCCTCCTGTATGTACTATTATGGGTGATGAACCGTGCAGGTCTTGGATATATTTACAGAAATCATTCAAATCAGGTGTCTAAAAATATGTGTAAGTCATTGTTAGAGACGTCTGAGTAAATATACATTTCTGTACACAAATTCATTCTGCACGAACACACTGTGTTTCAATGCAAAGTGGAAGAGCCAAACGTCGATCAAAAATCGTTTAATTAACAATAACAAAGAGTTTAAATCTCTAGGGAATGACTATTTTATCACGAGGCTTTTTCTTACCTATAAGGGAAACATCTCAAGCCCTTCTTCCAAATGTTGTCTTCCAAACTGCGAACAGAACACTACAGTTTATGTTGTCTATCAATACCAACATGACTTGTTCAATAACATGAGCTGATCACCATTTCTAGACTTGTTTAGGTAAATCTAGAGTAGATTTCCATTAGTATTGGTTTGGTATAGGCCTATAAAATATAGTTGCAGGTCTATGTCTGAGAGTTGTACTTTGAAACGATGCAGGGGTCGCTTGGTGAGTTTCTTAAGAGCAATGTCCTGTAACTGCAAGCTTTGTGTATGGACAAAGAATCGATTGAACGAAATGCTTTTATGATACAATGGTGGCACATCACCACAGAGTTTGGAATGCGAAGGATTTTGAAGACTTTGCAGTTAACGGTGGATACTCCATTGTTAATTAAACCGTATGTGTGTTAACGGTTCAAAATTAATAGAATATCGTTCGATAAAATGAGCAGATTGCAAAAATGACGTAGGCCATTGTTTGCATTATTTGGGATGCCACACAATTATACTAATCCTCGTAAAGTAACAGATCTTTGAAATGTTATCAATTTGGCTTTCATTTCCTTATTCAACGCAACAACGACAACTAGTTGATGTTTGTTGTTTCAGTTTGATAAAATGACCCAGTACGCTATTCCTCAACTTCTCACAACTTCTCAGTGTGAATCAATATCCTGTCGGTAAGTGATGACGTTTTGGAGCAGGGAGTTTACTTTTTTGGCCAACATAATCCTAGATATATGTTGGGAAAATACAGAAAATTACGCGGTGATCGGACTAAATGTAAAAAAATTACTGACAACAATTTGAAAGTGTAATGATATGATTATATTTCCTTGCAAGTTGGCAACAAAATAACTTGAAGCAACAATACAGCTATCCACTTAATAGTAGGCCACCAGGGTAGTAAACGTACAAAATATGTAATTGCAAGCCAACGGTAAACGCTGTACTCCTTCTCCACCGTGCACAACTTTTGTACATGAGGGATTTTTTTTTTTCGAGTGAACGAAATATTGTTTGGGTGGAGTGAAATAATTCGAGGGACGAAATATTAATTTGAGGGAACTAAATATTTGTGTTTTTACCTGTTCTCTTTTTTTTTTACATGTGCCTTTAGGGGATCCGTACTTTAGAATACCAGAAACATTTTTTTCGCCCGAACATTATTTTTTCTCAAACTACTGTGTAGTAAAAACATGAGTGGCATACAAGTAGTAAGATGTACCGGGGGTTACGTCATGCCATTTACGTAACTTTCTCTTTTCACTTCAAAACACTTGACGAAAAATTAACAATTTTATGATGTAATGTGGTTAATGACAACCAGTATAAAGATCACCGTACATAATACAATTTAAAACATTCTTCTATGGAATTTCATACATCTCCATCATTTAACAAAAATCTGATCAATACTTCCAGTATTACGAATCAACAAGCAGGTATGTACAATATATTAAATAAAAAATGCATATGCCTAATGTGGTGAACATAATCTATTTCTAATGTAGTAGCTGTGGAATACAAAACAAATACGCAATATGTAATACGTTTTTATAAATTACTCTGTCCTCCAGAGAAAAGTGAGAGGACAAGAGGGCACATATCATCATTGTACTTTTCGATAAATAATCAACACAAACTAACAAACATCGCTGGCCGTGCACAAACTTAGGGCAAGACCAAAGATGGGCAAGACCCACTAAAACGGTGACTCACCGTTGGCATGAGTTTGACACGTGAGGGCGTGCGATACAAGAATCTATTGTACACGTCGTTACATATATTATTTAGGCAAATCTAATTATATTGGCAACCTGGACATCCATTTGTTTTATAACCCAAGGTCTCCCGTCACCTTTATAATAATATAACTATCTCAATCTATGGTTTTTTTTATGATAAACATTATAGTATACACCTCCCAATCTACCAACGGTTGAATGATGAACCCATTCTAAGTCAAGCGTGGTTTATTGCATTCTTATTATTGATTTTCATTTAATGACATTGAGTGGTTGACAAGGCTTTTGCTGTTGGCCGACCTCATGCTTTTGTATGATCTTTTATGACTAAAGTGAATGCAGGGAAATTGGCAGGGAAAACGAAAAAACACCAAATAGACTGTAACATCAGTTTCAGCATGCAATCGTCAAACTCTGGCTTGATGACGCTGAAATTCTCACAAATTGTTTGCGATGCGTGTGTCTGGAACACGACAAAAAAGAAAGAGGTAAAGCGAAGCGACGTTTTGAACGTCCAGTTAAAAACTAGGCATAGTGAATATATTCGCTCGTTTCATGTAGATGTAATTTACAAATATCTTTAACCAGACCATAAAGGGGCAGTTTCAGGATGGTCTTAACCTCTCCCTTCATTGGAATTGTAAGTCTTTGTATTTAACTAATCTTGCCATTTATAAATTGAAAAAAAAGAAGTTATAACCAAGTGAATATCAAACATTTACAATGATGGCTGGGACTTGTCATATTTTCTCCAGAGCTTCAGTGATTTCTTCAAAACTCGTGCGCTTGTTTGGCGCTTTCTCCCAGAACTTCAACGGGATTTTAACATGAAGTTGTTTCATCATTGTAAGCACTGTTTCAATTCCAAATTGAAATTATACATGTATATTTTCAGGGGTTTGTTGTAGTTACAGGCGGATGGATCCAACTTTGACTTCTTAGAACTTAAGCCCCAAGAAAAACTCGGCTCAATCACAGTTTTAATGATGTAAATACCAAAACCTTTTGAGGAATCAATGAGGAATCAATAAAATAAAACTATACGATGGATTTCTAAAGTCAAACCCCCAACCCCCCCCCTAAAAAAAAATAAAAAAAAGAGAAGAAGAAGATGTAACTGAAACAATTTAAACAAATACTCAAACAATTACTTTATCAACACGAGACAAGGTAAAGTACTCACCAAATGTCGCAATCTCACACAGTAAGACTCAGAAAGACCATCTACGTGTTAATCACAATACACATTTAGTTCAAATCCAAAGGTTGACGTAGATAATTATGTGGCAATGACATGTCGGTTTAATGTAACTTATATTAAGTCATTTTATTTGCTGTTGTTTCTTTATTATTATTTTGTTTGTATCTCCTTGACTCCAATAGTTGTTACAATTTCAGAGGATTAGCTCTACCAAACGATAGAGTCGAAGGCTGTTTATATCAACAGTTGCGGTTTATTAATTATACATAGCTCAAATATTTACGGGGCCTTAGAAGGGACATGATGAAAACAAAATTAACAAACAACAAACAATAAGTCTCCTGGACCTCCCTTCTGTCCTTCCCGAGGAGATTTGGAGAGAAATGCTGTTGGCCCAAAACGGCCGATGTTGATTTTGGAAATGCTCCCCTACCTAGATTCATGCATGAATCTAGGTAGGGGAGATTGTGATTTATGCCCTCATGCCCTCACACCGACCTGGGACGTGGTTTCCATGACATTTTAGACATTCATGTTTGAAACCACAAAATCCTTCACAATGTTGCCCGCGAATGAACCGGAAGCAATATCCAACAGGTAAAGGGGTTGAGAAAGCAGGGGCACGAAATGCCCGTTTGTTTGGTCCCCCTGTTTGAAAACTTGCCATGCCCCGTGAGAATGTACGCCACTCCGAATTGACTTAAGGTAGAGCTCGGTGTGAAAACGGTCCCAGGGAAGAGAAATTGTTTGACCAAGTTTACGGAAAGTAACATCGTACAGGTTGAAATTCCAGTCATCACTTGCAATTTGCCGAACGAGCTCACCGTATTTTAAAAGTTGCCAAACCTTGTTTGAAAATTTTCTCGTGTAAACTGCTGCGAAAATAGCAAAAGCTGAAACCCATTCATCCTAAGATTTGGGGAGCTTCCTCCTGCTTTGGGTAAGACAGGGAGAATTCTCCCCAGTGGAATCTCTTTGAATCGCCAATTTAGTCTTGGCCATTTGCGCAGGATGGAGAAAATCACCAAAATGAAAAAAAAATCGTTGTTCCAGATCTTATTTTGAAACTCTTGACAAAAGAAACAGCGAAATCTAAAGGCAAAGGCGCAAGAAAGGGGGCTGAACCAATCATATCTACTGACCCACCTGGTATACAAGGGCTGAGTGTTTCACCGACATCAAAAACCGACCCAGCCGGCCCAAACCGAAGCTGCCGATGTAACACTCGTGTCTGTATTGGAAATGGGTGTGTTGGCTGCCACGCTGACTGAAGTGATGTTACCTTCGCCAGGGTTCCGAGGCGTCCAAGTGGAAGAACTCTGTCTTGCGGTTTGGGGTTGAACGGCATGGGACCCCACTGCAACAACCGGTGTACTCTGCTCAAGTACCTGTGCTGTACTGATGCTTGGTCGCATGGGTATTGGCAAGAGTTTGTTAAGTTCTGTTTGAACTGCATCACGGATGTGCGATTTCATTGCAGTCATCACTGCTGCAGTCACTGCAGCAGCAACACCGCTGTCGTGGGGTGCTTCTGCAGAAGCAGCTACAGCACAATTGTCAGCTGGACAATTATCTACCGCTTGTGGACCATTATTATGATGTTCAGTAGTTTTTTTTTGTTTTTTGCTCACTCCTTTTGGCTGCTTTTTGGGCGAGCACTATACAATATGTTGGCTTTATAAGCAAAATCATTTAAGCTGTATACAAGGATATTTGTTATTGATACTATTGTGTTTGTTGTATGCGTGAGTGAACAGGCTTTACATACGGAGAACAATAAAATATTTTTTATCGAAAGAGGGAATAAAACTGTTGTGACTATATTATTTAATTCGGTTTATTATCCAAATCAATCATTACACAACGACATGTCATTAAGATTTATAGTAGCATTTATAATTGTCATCGGATGTAAAGTATACAGATCTGAACTTCGTCCGAGAACAAAAAAATACGCGAACGGGCAAACTGTGGAAGGAAAATATAAGATATCCTGCACTTTCATATTCGTGTAAGTTTTGTAATGCGGCACTTAAATTGAGAAACACAGGTCTTAGTAGTAATGATTCATCAAATTCCATTTGGTTTACGTTGACGGTGTTATCAGACTGGTATATTTTCTTACATAATTTCTACTTGAATTAATTTATCTTATAATGATTAAGCTTTCGGAAGAAAGTACCAAATACATGGTTGTTGGTCAGTGGTCATTGTCCTCAACAATTAATTCCAGACATAACCACAAAACATGTGGCCATTAACGACAGAGTTGTACAAAAGAACTAGAGGGCATACAAAACCATTCGTCAGAGCCCGACGAGAAGCATTTTTTGTTTACCCTTTGAGACAATGGCTGTGACCAATCGTGTTACACTGGTCACTCATCAGTTTACACGGCAAACGTTTTTATAAAGTGGACATTCTTATGCAATTGTCCCATATGGAGCTTCGAACACGGTGGGTCGGCGGAATGTCAAGCGTGACATAGCGAGTGCTCCGTCATAGCTCTGTGCCATTAAAGGGACACACCGGCTTATTGTTTACCTAATTTAGTGATGTGGAATGACAGACAATAATTTTTGAATGGTTATTCTTAAAAAAATCATCAAAGTATGCCCTATGTTCTAAAAAATTACTTGGACGAATGTCAGTTGGGTCCAGGACTGATCTGTGTTTCAGGTCGTGTTCAAATGAAAGGGAGAGAATAAGCTTGGCATAATGTGGACATCACAGACATTGATGGACCATAAATATGGTCAAAATGTGAGTCTTCATGAATTAAAATATACGAATGCATATTCACAATACTGTTCTATAACACAAACTTGTCCATCAAAATTATGGCAAATACCACATCCTTCATGCTCATCGTGACCAGCCTGCTGCAGTCTGAAAACTAATGGTAGTGTCCCTAATCTTGGACCATCTTTTCACATTGGCTTACGACTAGACCGACCGGCAAGCTGGGGAGTTCATGCCCCGAGGTTTGTCTCTCTGGCCCCACGAGACACGGCACCGGCTGTACGGGATATGCCCCAAGGTTTACGTTCCTCTAGCTCCCATGCTGGTGCGCCGTGAGACACACTTCGGTTGCATGGACTCTCTGATGCGAATTTACGTTCGATTTTTCATCATTATTGACAAATTGTATCAGAAATCTGAATACATAAATCTTTTTTGTCAAATACTCATGAATAATTGTAAAAAAAAAAAGATTTAAATTTGGTTCAGTAATTTACTTTTATACGGCTGGCAGTAAAACTAACTCCGAAGATTACGGATTTATCCGAACCACTTTTTTGGTTCGGATAAATCGTTTTTTGAAAAATGCTCGAAAACGGCACAATTTGATAGTTTCTTTTAGGAACCATTCTTCTCCATTCCTGAAAGACCTTTGAAGTCATATGTTAGCCTATTTTGTATCCCAAGTTGCCCAACGAAGCCGGTGTGCACCTTTAACTTGTAGGACATTACGTTCAACTACTCTTGAATCATGGTTTTAATTTCTATTTGACCCTGTAAAAGTATCGACATAATTACTATTATGGTACGGGCAATAAGAGACTCTGGATGACAGAGGTGGCAGCAGACTTACCAGGTAGATTGTCATTAATTACGTAGTTATGAGCAAGCCATAGTTGAACTAGAGGGTGTACAAAACCATGCGACACGGTCCAAAAAGCATTTTTGACAACTGAGAAAATGGCGTGGACCATTCATTTGCACGAGTCACTCATCACTTTACACAGCAATCATTTTCTAAGTGGACATTCGTATGCAATTGACCGTGGGGATTTTCACCCATGGTGGGCAAGCGGAGTTCCGTCGTAACAACACGAGTGCTCCCTCTGGTTCTTATATATAACTCTATGTGAGCAACCGCACATTTCTGATAACAAATACCTGGTAAGTCTGCTGCCATCTAGCGTCCTTAAAAGGACCCCATTGTATTTTTGTTTATATCTCAATCAATCTATTAAATGAGAACAACTTTATCAAGCTTAATGCTCATTTACCTTGACCATGGCTCTGTTCGTGTGTGCTGTTTGAAAACAGTGCAGGAAACTGTTGGCTCTTGAGGGCGCTCTCCGCGCGCTATCTAAAACAAACCCACGGAATTGTGATTTATTGGCGATTTTTCATAAAGTCAATAAGGTAATACAAGTAGTCCTATTGTGGTTTTCATGGAGGAATAAATTATACTTTCATTACTCCGTGGTCTTAACAGCATGGCGGGGAGGGATGCTAAGGTTTATACAATTTTTAAAACATTTTATCGAACTCCTCAGGAACTGGAGAAATGGCAAGTACTGCTCAACAAAATAAAGCCTGCCAAAATATACCATTGTAATCGCATTTCCTTAATTTCTTGTTAAAAGGGACCCATAGCAAAAAGGAAAAGGAACAATTTGTTGTACACAGACGGACTGAAAAGTAGAAAATAGAAAAGTAGGTGTAATATATCAACAATAGAGGGCGCTATACACTCTCCACCATTAGCCCAAGTCTGGAAGTCATGCCATCCTCATGTGTTAATTAAAGTCATAAAAGTGTTACTCTAAAAGGAACAATAGTCTGTGTGAAGTCGTCCACTTATTTCATGGTGGCAGCGCGGTTCTTACCTCGTCATTGGTGCTTCGATTTTCGACCGCTTCGTGACTAAAAAAAAAGGTACAGTTTTGAGAACTTTTGAGTGAACATTTCTAACGTTACAATCAACACACATAGGCTTACACACGCTAGTTGCTTCGTGATAGACTGTATACGTACATGTGTATGTATGCCGCAGTGCATGAAACTGCCGTGTTAATTTATTACCTCATTGAGTACTCTACCATTAAGTGCAACATGACTGACTCATTCACACCCCGTATGTCTTGGGACGACCCAGATTTGCCAAGTGCTGTACAGATTTTCCGTCAGCAATGTGAACTATATTTTTCTGTGAAGAATGTCAAAGCAGAAAAGCAGGTGGATCATATCCTTCTTTTTATGGGTTCCACTGGGATTCGCATGTACAATTCGTGGGGCCTACCTGATGATGATGCAAAGCATGCTGACGTCGTTTGGGATCGCTTTCTTGCCCAACTTACCCCCCGCTCAAACTTCCGTGTTGCTCGCTTGTACCTAAACAAATTTCGACAAAAGGATCAAGAAACAGTTGATGATTTCCTGTTACGATTGAAGCTACACGCACAAACATGCCACTTCCGCGATGATCAAGAATTCTCTGATAGAATCATTGAACAGTTTATTGCTGGTACCCGACATACATAATTGCAAAAGAGACTGTTGGCTGAAGATGACAAGTTGAGCGTTGAGCAGTGTTTGGATATTGCTCGCACCCATGAAGCGTCCTTGTCACACATGGAACAACTTACCAATGTAAACCAAGCCCACACATCAGTTGATGTTATGCAACGTCGTCGTACATGTCGCAATTGTGGTCGAAATCATTCCTTCAAGTCGCGTGAATTATGTCCTGCATTTGGTACAACATGTAATGGCTGTGGCAAGCAAAATCATTGGAGAAACATGTGTAAATCACACCAACACAATGATCAGCAGACGCGTGGTAGAGATCGCCAGCGTAAGACGAATGATCGCCGTCGCTCAAATACCAGATCTAATTCGCGACAACAAAAGTCTAAGCGTGACATGCACATGCTAGCGGATACAAATTACCAGAGTGGAGACACAGATGAGCTATTTGACCAGCTCACACTTGATATTGTTATTTCTGACATCTGTCCAGGTGTCATGGATAGGGATGAAGCGTACACATACATCCAATTGAGACAAAACACAGAACGTCGTATCATCAACCTACGTGCCAAGATTGATACTGGTGCTCAGACAAACACCATTCCCATTCGCATGTATCGCCGAATGTACCCATCTACGCTCGATTCTGCGGGATTTCCACGCAAAGGACATTAATTTGACTCCTTCCACTGCAATTCTCAAAGCTTATAATGGAACACAGATCAAGCAGTATGGCACGCTAAATCTTCCATGTAAGCATGACAAGTCAGAGTGGCACACTGCCTTATTATACGTATGTGAGACTGATGGTCCAGCGATCATTGGCTTACGCACAGCACTTCGATTGAACATCGTCGCTCTCAATTGTTCTGTTGAGTCTAGCAATTCGCACTCCAATACGCCGCTGTTGAACCAGCAGCCCATCGCTTCTGTACAGGATCTCATGTCAAAGTACCCCGAACATTTCGATGCTATTGGAGACTTTCAAGGTGCATATCATATTGTTCTCAGTGATGATGCACAACCAGTCATCCATGCCCCTCGCAAATGCCCTATTCACATTCGCGATGAATTAAAGGCAGAACTTACTCGAATGGAGGCACAAGGTGTCATTCGCAAGGTAACTGCAGCACAATCTTTGTAGACCCTAGTTCAGTGATACTATCTGCGCCTACATTTACTGGGTTCTATTCGAAAACATTCAATCACTCTCTTGTTAATGTTTATTTTGCATATTTTACTTTTATTCCATTTAATTTTTTTTCGAAAGGGGGATGTAATATATCAACAATAGAGGGCGCTATACACTCTCCACCATTAGCCCAAGTCTGGAAGTCATGTCATCCTCATGTGTTAATTAAAGTCATAAAAGTATTACTGTAAAAGGAACAATAGTCTGTGTGAAGTCGTCCACTTATTTCAGTAGGTAAGTTGTAACATCAGGCACATGATTGAATTTACTCGTAAAAAGCCATTTAACCCTATCAGGACCGGGCTTTTTTTGGACTTACGGGGACCGGGGGGGGGGGGGGGGGGGCTCATTGTGCCCCCCCTCCGTATTTTCCAAAGTCTTGGGCCGATTTTTATGAAACTTGCCACAAATGTGTATTTCACCGAGTTCTACATGATGATGCAAAAAAAAATTCAAAAAAATTGCATTAAAAGTAATTTTTGTAGTTTTTTTTCCCATTTTTGGTCAAAAATCGTATTTTTCCCATAATTTCCATATTTTTTGCCAGAATTCTGTAAAACTTTGCAAATTTGTCTTTCTTGACATCCTCAAGAACATAAACACCTTTTTCTTTACCAGAGTTACCGTTGAGGGCGCTAAACAAGCTGTTTTATGTAATTTTGGGGAAAAAATCACGTTTTTACATTTTTCCACTTAAAAATCGATGTAAACAGTCATTTTAGGGTCCGAGTGTGCATTTATGAGGCCTAACTAACAACTCTATAGTATTTCTAGACCTCAAAAAATCAAAATTATAATGTTGAAAATATTCCATAGATAAAAATTTTTGCAAAGTTCGAACCCCTAAAAAACAGCTAAAAATACAAAATCCAAGATGGCCGCCAAAATGGCGGCCATTTTGGATTCCCACAATGCATCTCAAACTATCATGTGACATTTCGGTATCACTGTTGGCCACTAAAAATACTTAAAAACATAACATTTTGCTAAAAAATGCCCCAAAATCACAAAAAATCACAAAAAACGAGTAATATGGGTTCAAACAAACGGTTGCCATGGCAACCACTGACCTCCAATAACAATCGTATTTTGACAAAATGACCCTAGATAATTTTCAAGTAAAGTCAGAAAATTTGGTGGCGATCGAATGTAGCGTTTAAAAGTTACAGGAAAAAGTTTGGTAGGGGGGCACATTGTGCCCCCCCCCGGTCCTGATAGGGTTAACAAAACAATGGCGCATCTTATTTTTCTCTCATTCAATCCAATATTATAGCTAAAGCGAGACTCGAAGGTCAAAAAGAAAATAAAGTCCGTGGGACCTTTGACAGATAATGCTATTATAATAACATATAATTTTGACTGTTGATGCTTTTTTAAAAAGAAACATTTGCAAAACAATTTGGCATAATTATGTCACGCACAATACACAAAACACATGCAAAATTGGTTGTACATGGCTGATGGACATGAAATAATGTCGGGATTCCGACAATAATTCATTTTTATTTTTTTAATTTATCTATAAACTTAACTTTTTAAAATTTATTCTAAAGTTTTTTTTTTTTTTTTTTTTTTTTTTTTTTGGGGGGGGGAAGGGCTATATTTTGGACCTAGCATCTGTATAGTCTCAAGCACTGTTACAATCATCGTCCCTCGACAAGTAAGAATAAGAGTTTTAACCAATGTAATATAACCATATTTCAAACTTTAATTTCCAAATGAGGGTTTACATATTTCAAGCATTATAAAGGCATGCAACAAATCAAACTAATGTTTTATATTCGGTTCTTTGGTTGTTGTTCTTGATTATGAATAAGATTTCAAATGAATCATTTACAACATTAAAAAATGCTAAACATTAACTCATTATACAATAAATTTAGTTTGGCGACATATTCTTTCCAAAGTTTGGACTATTAGTATTCTGCGTTGCTCTAACGTTTATTGCATAATGTACCTCCTAGAAGAGGGTTATTACATAATGTATCTCCAAAAGCTGTTTATTACGTAATGTACCTCATAGAAGAGATTTGTTACATAATGCACCTTTCAAAAGAGGTTGTTTACATAATGTGCCTCCTAGAAGAGGATTACTATATAGTATACCTCTTAGCTGTTTACAACATACCTCTGAATAGAAGAGGTTTATTACATTCTGTACCTCACTAACCCATTCTTTGAGTTTAAACAAAAATATTGCTTTCTAAATATGATGCCGTGATAAGGAATATTTGAACCGTCTGAGAATAAAACATTCAACTTCAAACATTCTGGTGATAGCCAGCCAAGTTTGTTGAAATAGTAATTTGTTTTTAACTGATCCATCTACATATGTCAAAGTTGATTTAAAAATGCTCTTATGTGTATTAACATAATAATGCAAACTCATAACAGAATTAAACGCATGTTCTGACAGAAGTAAAAATTCAGCTGCAACCAGGGTGCGCAAAAAAATGGCAGGAAGTTTATCATTACACAACTTTCGTGTTTCTGATATCTAAAACTTATTTAAGAAGCTAGAATAACTTTTTTGTTTCCAACATTGCAAAGAGCATTGTGTATCTGTCTTCAAGTGGATAATTTGCTCGTCGTCATCACAGCAGCACCACTGTAAAGCAATGTATTGTGTTGGAACGTGGGGAGTTTTGTGCAAATTCTCACCAAAAGAATCGCATTACTTATCTTCTTCCCTTTACATGTATTTAATTCAAAGTACGTTATTTTCTAAAATCATTAAAAGAATGTGTCGACTCTGATACAGCACTCCAGGTTATAATATTAACACAAACACACACTTACAGTGTGTATTAAACAAACACACATCATCTGAGTATCTTTGCTAGAAAAATAATATTGCGATTAATAATTAAAATTGTATGTAGAAGTTAATCAAAGTCATACTTACTTTCCATACATTACTTCACGACACTGAAAGAACTACGGTAGATATGAGTTTGATATAATTATAGCAAGTTGAAGTCTCCCAATGACCAAAAGTTATCCCTGAGCATGCAAATCAGTATTTTCCTGCTTGCCTACTGAGGAAATAAGAGTTTGCACAGGCCAACATGTTCTGTTTAATGTACGGAGTAACTCTAAGCACATTTTGTTAACTTAGACAGAAGTAAAACTCAGCTGCAACCAGGGCGCACATAAAATGACAGGAAATAAAATCAGCAACCTTCGTGCTTCTATCTAAGATCTACAATAACTCTTTGTTTTCAACATTGCAAAGAGCATTGTGTATCTGTCTTCAACTGGATAATTTACTCATCGCCATCACTGCAGTATCACTGTAAAGCAATGTATTGTGTTGAGTTTGTGCAAATCCTCACCAAAGGAATCGTATTGCTTATTTTCTTGCCTTTACATGTTTTTAATTCAAAGTACATTATTTTCTAAAGCATTACAGATAATTTATATTGTGTCGACTCTGATACAGCACTCCGGGTTATATCATTAACACAGACACACACGCACAGTGTGTAATAAAACAAGCACACGCCATCTGAGTATCTTTACTAGAAAAATAATATTTCGATAAATGATATGACAAAAATACAAATTATATGTAGACAATAGTCAAAGCAAATGCACACACTTTCATTCTATACATCACTTCACATGCCACTGAAAGAACTAAGGCAGACATGAGTTTTTCTCTTGAAAAACCTAATTTAATATCTAAAGTTGTAACTTTAGTTAAAGTTTTTTGTGTGTGCTTGTATTACTATTCAATGTATTTATTATTATGTTTTGCTTACTGAGGAAATAAGAGTCTGTACACGTCAATATGTCACTAACTACTGTGGTTTGATCTGCACATGATATGAAGTGCAGCCTGTGTAAATAGTGCCCACTGCGTTGAAATGCTTTCATTCTTTTTCTTTTTTTTCAAAAAAAAAAAAGTAAATTAAATTAGAAGCAGATTCTGGATTACACAAAATGTGCAATGCCATGAAGTTTTACTGGACACTTACTAGGCACTTAGTGTGTGCAAAGTAACTTTCCCTGTTCGTGTACAGTAAATATAAATTCGATATTGACTTAGGATGTTTTTATATGTAAATAGGTCAATGTAAATTTGTACTTCTTGTTATTGTGCTTTTTCCATCTTTTAAGAACTAACCTATCATTTTTTATAGCCTTTTTTTAATATGGAGCTGTCCACTCTCTTAAAATTGTCTAATCTAGGAAGAATCAAGTTTTCGAAATGAAATGAATTGACTCGAATTGAACACTGGAGAAACATTCTTGAATATTAGCTATACCGATTTGTTTGGTCACCTGTGATTATGTCGCCATACCTTATTGGGATAGATAGAAATCAAGTTATACTTTGAGTTTTCCGCGAAGGCGACAACCGTTGTATTTGTAAAGACAAAAACAAAAATAAGAAAAAACAAAGTTATACATTGTTCTGGCTTTCATTAAAATGAAAGGTTTTTATGAAGCTTGGCGGCCACGGGTTAGAGTTTAATGCTGTCAACAGCATTGAAGCGCCCCGTTTATGGGTCGTTAAGGCAAATTGTAAACGAAAAAATAAACAAATATGCCCTTAAGTTTGTCACCTATTT
This sequence comes from Marthasterias glacialis, assembly GCA_911728455.2. Classification (NCBI taxonomy): domain Eukaryota; kingdom Metazoa; phylum Echinodermata; class Asteroidea; order Forcipulatida; family Asteriidae; genus Marthasterias; species Marthasterias glacialis. The sequence continues at coordinate 3,370,111 of OU452225.1, read as the reverse complement.
TTTTTTAACTAGATATTTTTGAAAGCAACGCATTGAATATGAACATGTCTGACTGCTTTAAAACTACGTCATAAAGAAATCATACAGAGTGTCTTTCTTGGCGAGAAAACGGGTAAATTAATGAATGGATACAAGACACACAAAAACCGCCGCCATGTCAGTATGTACTTGATGTCATGATAAATTATTTATCCGTTGACTTAATCATACAAATAATAATAAGGCATTTATAACGCGCCATCTATCTAGTGTACGAGACTCTGTTCCAAGTCACGACAAAAAAAAACATGACAAAATATATAATTAAAATTTAAAGCGAAGATACAAATCATACAGTAAACAAATCACACATTTTAACCATTGTACTCTTTACAGGTATTTTATAAGAGTAGTACGGGTGATAGCCTTAGCTTTCGATACAAACTGGATCTTCGTTAGAGCCACAAACATGCACAGACATAAACACAGATCCATTTACAGAAAAGGGGGGAAGGAAATTATGGTAAGGGATCCAGAAATAAGCGCGGAAATTATAGCCAACCAAAGTATTTACATACATTACAGACAAAGGGATAGCACCTGACCAATCAGAGTAAAACAGTTTGGACAAAGGCAAGAGCAATGTTGCACAGTACAAAAGGGGTATTACTGAACCAAACAATAGGACGAGCTGCATCGTGGAAACTGCGGATATAAAAATGGACAGGATTAATTACTCATATTGAAGAAAGTGTAACATAGGAAAGGGACAACACCCTAAATATAGAGGTAATTGGAGACAAAATGAAATCACTATTGAATAGATTAAACTCTAAAAGTAGGATTGGTCAATAATGACAGATTTAGCAAGTAAAGCATAGTGATGCAGAAGTACGGCAAACCGGGATCTGCATGAAAGGAGAAATTTGAAAAAGAGTAAACAGATGATAAGCAGTTTTGCAAGTTGGAAGCTTTGCAGAATCGGTATCTGCATGTTATAGTAAAAGTATGAAAATAAAGACAACATATAAATTAAGGTAAATGCACAGCAATATAATGTTTGCAGAGCCGGAATCTGCATAGTGAAAGTAAAGTATGAAAGCAGAGATCATAGACAAGTATGAGATAATTTAACAGGGATGGATACAGGGTACTGTTTCTTGGTTTTTATGAAAGAGACATGGTTCGCAAAGCAAAGACAGAGTTTGGTCTCAGTGTCTCCCACATACTGTAAAGTCCGCGTCTCTTTCAAGATATGACGTAGACTACATTGGGTGTGTCACATTGGGAGTTAGTCTTAAACACTGTATGTGAAGGCAGTGCTGTGACTCTTCACTTTCAGTGCATGTTTGATGTACGGACATGTTTTACGTGTAGGGCGGATGCAATTACGACAGCCATATCTGTCTTGTGGGGGTGGGGGAGGGGGGCTTGGCCTGTATCGGGAGAGTTTGACCCTCACGTAAGTATCACCCAGGTTTTGGGGCGACGAAGGCGACCATGGGGTGTTCAGGGATTGCTGAACGTGACCTGTTTGAGGGGTGAAGGATATCCATCATGTCATTGGGTAAAGATGAAAGCTTGGGTAGTTTGGGGTGAAAAGTTGTAACCAGATCAACTCTTTTGTGTCACCTGTATTTTTATACAGTTTCAAGCGAAGGAGTGCAGGAAGCTGATCTATAGAGAATAAAATGTACTTTGACTTAACAACATCTACTCCAATGTTTTAGCTTATTTTGTTCTGTGGCGTTGGGCGAGTCCTCTTGTCTCGGAGTAAAGGAATCAACCATTCAGGTTCTCGTAGATGGTGTCTTCTGACGAGTTGTTCATGTAAGCTTGGATTGCATCGTAGCACATTGCATAATGTTCCTATTACATGCAAAAAACATGTAAGTTATTTTAATATTTCAACCAATTGTTAATGATTTTTAGCAGAAGAGATACCAGGTATATTTACAACTCTACGTAATTCCAAAAGCTTCACAAATCTGCTGCCAGCAAGCATCCCCAAAAGTCTCCTAATACAATATAATCGTAGCTGCTTGAGATACCCCATGTGCAAGAAAATTGTCCCATCACTGATTCGTTTTCTTGCAAAATTCGAACACGCACATCTCCATTTAAATCCCTGTGAAGACGTAAATTATTTGGAGGTGACTGTTTTCACAAGACGTGACCACTTTTGTATGAGATTTTTAAAACTTGTTTTTAAAGTGTCTTTTTAAGGCTCAATGATGGGAATCAAGCTCTCTTCTAGAAACCAATGAGGTGTCAACCCTTTACCTTATCGACAGCTTCATGTCAATGTCTCTGACCAGACACGAAGTATATGCTTACTACACCAGAAAAACACGCCTAAGCAAAAGAGTATTTTTTTTATTGATCAAGAATAAACAGTGGATTTGCATTGTTGCATTACTCATCTGATTACAAAAATCACCGGCAATGTATATTAGCAAGTCTTTTGCTTTGCTTTGGTCAGCGTTGTTGATAAAACAAAACTATGCTAAAGGTCACTCCGTAAGCAGAAAACGCATACTTACAGGTTTTGTGAAATTCGGCACTGGTGTTGAAAGGTTTATAATATAAAACAAATATTTGAGTCTAGAGCCAATAGTTGTCAGGAACTTACCAAAGAGTACATCATGTTGTTGTTGACCATACGAAGAGTAATGGCCTCTTGGAGTACATTCACAACCTTTTCTTCCTTGAACTTTTCCAGGAGTGTCATCAAGGCACAGAAGGCGCCAGACCGACCCAGTCCATCACTAGTCGGTATATAAATAAACTTTATTTAGTGACGCCAGTAACTTTACTTATAGCTGACATAATAAACACTGAGCAACTAGAAACACTTCGATGACATGGCAACGGCCCCACTCATTAGAAGCTAGGTTTCTTGGTCACACAGTGACAATGTTAGTGTTTATATTAATTTCACAGCAGCAGCCTATTATCATTAAAAACTTGTTTTCGATACATTGTAAGTCGATATAATGGGAGAGAAAGCTCAAATTCGCTAGAATTTTTGACCGCCTGAGGGGCGTGTGTGAACCAATTTAACTTGATGCGAAACAAGTAAAACAAACTGTTTTTTTTTTTTTTTTAGTTTTTTATTTGTTAAAAAATTATTTGGCTATGGACAAAAGGAAACAACATAAAGGCAGTCAAAATATATTAAACTGTAATGGGAGACTTTCGAGGGCGATAGATGGCAGCAGACTTGCCAGGTATATCCCTTGTTCTTGGAAACGGGCACATGCTCATAGCTACAAAACAAGGACAATTTACCTGGTAAGTCTGCTGCCACCTATCGTTCCAAAGACACCCATTGTGACGTAAAAAAATTAGCCCTTAAAAGCGCCCTCATGCGGTCAAAATACGGTCTATTTCATAATATGCAGATTTAAATTTTGGGAAATACATAAAGCAGCACATACTTGCAGTGGACTACGATGGGGCCTTCGTCGTCTTTATGCCATTGCTGGGTGAGATCGATGAGCTTCAGCAGGCCTTCGAAAGAGGCTGGGACATCTTGATCAGATGGCCATTCCAAGTATTGAAACTGGCAGACGGTCCTTGCAGCTTCAGACTGAAAAAGACAGTGATTAGTGCAAGTACATAATATTTTAACCGGTCAATAGTACACTGAGGCACCGTTGCCTCACCAGTATAACTGGAATCCTGATGCCAAAGGTCTTAACAGCTCCATTGGAAAAGTTCAGAGACGTGCCACCAAATGAATTGTGAGAAGTTCTGCCTCATTGGGCATTGGAAAGAACTAGAACTCCTCAGTCTAGAAGATCGTAGCAAACTCAAGGGTTATGTCACTTTTTTAAAGGACCTTCATGATAATATGACGTTGATTTCAATTAGTGATAAGGTTAGCTTTTTTAACACTGACTTCCATAATTCGAGATCCGCAAAAACCAAAACCAAAAACCCGCATGTGGATAAAGAATGATAATTATGCAATCATGGTGAACATTGGTAACAAAACAAGCCTTTAATAGTTTGACTTTTATTTGGAATTTGTAAATCAACCCATACCCCGGAGTCAGTCTTAATTTACCTGTGAGTCGTTCTTCCTCAGGCTGAACGAGTTACCAATGACTCCATCGTATTCAACGGTCTGTAGCAGCTCAACGACTAGGTTCCCATATTTCACAGGTCCTGCCTCTGGCCAGTACCGGCACATGGTCTGTATAAAGATTTGAAGTACACAAGATTTCACAAAACTGTTCACAATAACTTAATACAGAAACAAAACAAAACAACAACATATTATGATGACAAGTCAAAGACATGGGTTCCCAATCTTCCGTAGCACTCTACCTTATCGCCTTCATCATACTGGTTGAGCATTACGATACAAGTTGACTTGTGGTCATACGCCAGACGCCAAATATCTGCTTTGGTGTTTGGCATGGGCATCTGCGTGGCAATGTACATGTTCTTTTTGCGGTAACCCTGAGTGAAAACAACATATTTATATTTGTATCACATAAGAGGTTATACGACAAATGCTGGCCAGTCTTGAAACCAACACCTTAATAAACAATAAGCTCCCCCTTCCCCCACAAAAAAAATAAATAAATAAATAAAAATAATAATAATAATAAATAAATAAAAATTGTTGTTCGATTTTGAATCCGTGTGTCTCTTACAACTGATGGTTATAACAATATCACATAAATATTGATAATGGTAACGAGGGTATAACAATAAACACATAACACATGATTAGGTTGATCTCTTATTAGTCGTTCTTGTAACCATTTTATAGATCTTTTAGGGATAATAGTTGTTACTTCCTCTGGTTAAAAGTCGAACAAGAGTTCTTAGATTCAACCCACAAGCCTCCTGAACGGTTCCCTTTCATAACAAAGAGAGATATAGAAATTCAGCCAAACCTGCCATAACTAGAATCATCAACGCCAATGTTTGAATATTTGTTTTCTTATCCTTTGTGAGCCTGTGCAACTCATACATATACGATTTTTTGTTTGCCACTTTGGTTTTTGTTATTGTTGTTTTAAACTTAATTTGAATTGTTATAATACAACACATAAGCTTCAATGTACGGTGCACACGCGGTTATGCATGGTGTCCCAAATTCCAGTGACCTTCTATGTTTGGCTCAGTGCCAGCTGTAGTAAGATTATTTTTGTGAATGAGAAACTTCTAGGGCACATGGATTCTTGGAATAATGACTTTGCATAAATTAAATAGGAATGTCTAGAATCAGATTTTTCTAGAAGGTCTAAGAATTAGTATAAATACAGGCAGAGCAAATCTGGATTCTTTTAAGGACTAGCATTGAGAGAAGTTCGATATATGCGTCCCCAGAGAGTGTTAAGAAACTACATAGCGGTGTAGCTGTTTCTTAGTCAAAAAGTGACTGAGAGTTGTTTAAGCTGAATTGTGTATCGGGAGAGACAGTTTCTTGTGAGCTGAGGGCAGTTCAAGTTGGGATCATCGGTTCCCTTGCGACGGTCAAGCCTTCGCAGTGTTTATTCGTCTCGAGACCGGTTGTTTGTGGCAGCTTATTTTTGTGCACCGATTTGTGGACTGAACTGTTCCAGTTGGAGTCCGCCGTTTCTTCGATGTAGTGTGAAGCTCTCGCCTGTAGAATCTTCTGGGTTTTCTTTTTGTAAGATCATTCTTGATTGTTTGCTCTTAGCCTTGTAAATTAGTTTTGATCCACATTTATTTGTATCATTATCTTTAACGGCTTAAGAGTAATATTTCATTAAATCTTACTTGTTTTGTGTTCTTTATAGCAGTGTGATCTTGTTTGATCTTTTGTTGCGTCTGAGAAAAGTCAAATTTTTCGGATAACCGACATTCGGATGGTTTGGGGATTTTCGGATCGTAACAGAATTTAAATGTAATGTTTTTAACTCCTTGTACATTGAAGCTCTTTTGGCCTTTGGGCCACTTGTTTCAATTTAATTTTGAACGAATGAATAAATAAACCAGAAATATAGATGCTTACCCTACATTACATTGACGGAAGAGGCTTTCTTCGATCAAATCATTGGTTTATGTACAAATATTTATTTACAGAATATACCTAACTAGAACTAATAATAATGTAGTGCCTATTTAAATTAAATGGTGTCCTTCAGCCAGACGGCCGCTGTCTAGGAGTGCAATACTGCCGATTCAGTTTCTATCTGGCATTGGGCACCCACTAAATGTCGACTATACGTAAAAAAAAAACTAGCTGTACTATGAAGTGTATGCACTAAAGGCTGGAGAGCAGTGAGGGGGTCTTTTTCTCTACCTTTGTTTTTAAACCAACATAGGTTCTTCTTTCTATTGGAGCTTGTTGCGTGTGGTGTATTTGGTATAATACAAAAGAAAGTCAACTTTTAGTTAATGCCTATACAAATGATTACAAAACACGTTTTCCCCTTGCTCTCCCTGCTTTTTAGTTGAAAAGCCTATTGTTGCTATTGTACTCAGCCAATAACAGTCTGTTACAGCTGTCTTACAGCTGTCAATGGAATTTCACTTCAATCTTTTCAAATCTGTGTTAGCCACGATTGCCCTGCCATCTTACATTTTAAGCAGTACAATGCATGACTTTTATGCACGATGCTCTGATGTTGACGGCAGTGCAGCTTCACAATGCTTTTAGTATGCAATTTAAATACTTTACTGTAAATAAGCAGTACAATGTATGACTTTTATGCATGATGCTGTCTCGTTGACGGCAGTGTAGGCAACAATGCTCTTACTGTAAATAATACGATACATGAAAATTGTTAGGAAGTAAAAAAAGAAGTGGGCATAAACTTATGTTTGGCCGGAGCAGTTTTTCAAAGTCAGTAATAAGAAAAAAAGTACCAACCGGCAAATATGTTCCATTGATGTAATTGGTATCCTCATTACTTGTGATCGTCGTCAGGAATGGCCTTGATCGGTCAGCTGTATGAGGTCAAATGATAGGTTCGTTTATAATGCCTGTGTAAGATTGACTGTATTGCAATTGCATAATGCGTTGTTGGGTTGATAAGATGGTAACACGGTGGAACACTGAATGTACCGTGCTGTAAGTAGATCTGGCTTTCATGTATGTGCAGGGTTGAGCTTCATTAGTGTTCCTTCGTTTTGAACGTTCGTAGGACCGTAGCACGGTAAAGACCTTGCCATTGCCCAATCACAAGCTATGCAACTAAGACCCCACCCAACACTGACAGTTGTTTTTGTTGAACATCATACATATTCATGTTATTCAAAAAGCCAGGGAGAGGCATGTGCTGAGAAATTTTCGTATTGTGCTTCTACCTGTAAAGCATACAGGGCGAAGACAATACTGCCAATGGAAGGCAGCAATGTGCCCCCACTAATAAAAGAATTGAGCTCGTACAAGAATGTAACTTAAATGGAGGTTGTGTTGCATGGCTCTTGAGACAAAGTCTTGTTAACTTGCAATAGAAGATGTGCCGTGAATACAAATTGAATCGGGGAAAGGAGGAAAAGGACGACAATTTTGGACTAAAGAACCCGATTACTTCATAATTATTATTATTACTTCACCACAACATTAACGCGAGAACTGCAGCATATTTGTTTGTTTGTTTGTTATTTATATTATTTTTTGGGTTGGGGTTGGGTGAAGCATAAGGACTTAAAGCTATATAGGACTGGTAAAGCCTATATTGCAGGTTTTTACTTTGTTTAATTCCATGAAAACATCGAAGGAAAAAATGAAATTTTTGATTCAATCAGTTGTCTAAAAGAGCAGGGAATCGTGAAAGTCATACAATTTTAAGTACGTAAAAACGTCAATTTAATATTGAAATTGGGTCTTCAAAAAACATTGGTTGGGAGCTGGTACTGACATGAACTTCATAAACAGTGAGCTTTCAGACTGCGGGAAAATAGGCCTACATATAAAATACAGGATTGGTACCCATCAAAAAACATTGATTTCTTTGAATCAGTCTGCTGAAACCTCACTGGTTATGAAGTTCATGACAGTATCCCACATAATTATTTCTGTCGAGAATTTGTTTTTTTAAAGACACAGTTTTTAATTTCAATTATTACAACATAAATTTAAAATAACGTTTTTACAAGGTGCCAACAGATGTGCTCGGCTTTTCACTATTTTCTCTTCGCTTAGACAACGGATTTAGCCAGAAATTTTCCAAGCAATCACACAAAATTAGGTCAGTAAATAAATCATAATATTATCAGCCGCTACATGCCATGATGAAACCAAATCTCATATGAATGTGAATAGCAGGACTGAATATCATCATGGACGAACCAAATCTGATTTGAATGTGAATAGCAGGCCTGAATATCATCATGGACGATCCAAATCTGATTTGAATGTGAATAGCAGGACTGAATATCATCATGGACGAACCAAATCTGATTTGAATGTGAATAGCAGGACTGAATATCATCATGGACAAACCAAATCTGATTTGAATGTGAATAGCAGGACTGAATATCATCCTGGACGAACCGAATCTGATTTGAATGTGAACAGCATGCCTGAATATCATCATGGACGAACCAAATCTCATTTGAATGTGAACAGCAGGCCTGAATATCATCCTGGACGAACCAAATCTTATTTGAATGTGAGCAACAGGCCTGAATATCATCATGGACGAACCAAATCTTATTTGAATGTGAACAGCAGGCCTGAATATCATCATGGACGAACCGAATCTTATTTGAATGTGAACAGCAGGCCTGAATATCATCATGGACGAAACGGATATCATTTGAATGTGAACAATGTGAACAGCAGGCCTGGATATCATATTGGACGAACCGAATCTCATTTGAATGTGAATTACATTGAATTAAATAAAGTAAGATCCCTGCACTATCAGCTTTACCAGTCTTATCATTATACCTTTAAGCTATTCGGCCAACTGACACCCAAATCCTCGTGCATCACCCACCCCCGTCCCCGACTCCTAAATAAATATATAAACAAATAAATACATGCTGCAGTTCTCGCGTTAATTTTGTGGTGGAGTAATAAGAATGTTTTTGCAATCAGTTTATTTTTTATGCGGGTTCTTTAGTCCCAAATTGTCGTCCTTTTCCTCCCATCCCCCGATTCATTTTGCACTCACGTGCCCACATCTTCTATTGCAAGTTAACAAGACTTTGTCTCAAGAGCCATGCAACACAACCTCCATTTAAGTTACATTCTTGTACGAGCTCAATTCTTTTATTAGTGGGGGCACATTGCTGCCTTGCATTGGCAGTACTGTCTTCGCCCTGTATGCTTTACAGTAGAAGTACAATACGAACATTTCTCAGCGCATGCCTCTCCCCTGGCTTTTTGAATAACTTGAATATTTATGATGTTCAACCAAAACATCTGTCAGTGTTGGGTGGGGTCTTAGTTGCATAGCTTGTGATTGGGCAATGGCAAGGTCTTTACCGTGCTACGGTCCTACGAACGTTCAAAACGAAGGAACACTAGTAGGTCCCTGCTTGCATTCAGGTAGGGCGCTACATTTAGGTGTAGCGTAATTTACTTACTCTCTAAATGTAAGAGATTAAAAAAACACTCGTTTTATCCGCCATACCACTCTTGCAAAGACCCATTAGGCGGACAAGTCCTTTTATAGTGAAATGTTGTTTATTTTCAACTTGAATCATAGTGAAATTCGCTCAAATTTCTCTCAAAAATGGCGAGCACAGTAAGTTGTACTCTCAAAACAGCCAAACTGACACCACACGGTGGAGAGAGTGAAATTTTCAACTCTACATTTTGAGAGTACCGTATAAAAACCTCATCGACGATCAAAACATCGATTAGCCCGATATAGTAACTCCGAAAATATGTCTTTGCAAAATACTTTACTTCTTACATGAACACGGGTCTGAACTCGATTGTTCTATCATAGAACTTCAGCGTTGTACGGATATTTTTTTTAGTTTGATAAGAAAGTGACTAGGATGTTTTTGCTCACTTGGTACGATGTCTGGAAATCGGTTCTTTGACACATTCTCCGGAAGTTTTCCCGACTTGCTGCTTTTGTTGAGACTTTTGCCACAGAGCTTGCCCAAAACCTAATGATAAACAAACTTACATCATGTAAAAAAAACACGCACATATGTATTTAAAAGAGCTACTGATAATCATTTTTAACAAGCATGTAAATAACTGCAAAAAACATTCAACAGTAATCAATCGTCAATCAATTATTGGGCATTTGTTGAGCGCCACCACTGTAGTTTCCAATTCCGAGGCGCTAAGCGAAATATACAAAAAATCAAGACAAAATAATTCACATGAATTTATTTGGAAAGAACAAATGCAATGGACTAAATGTACGCAGATTCGCAGAGGTCTGTCTTAAGCTGGCTTTTGAAGATCTGTAAGGTGTTAAGTGTACGTATGGGGGAGATCATTCCAAAACTTTGTGCACATGAAGCAAAGCATCCATCATCGGACGAAAAGAAATGAGTTTGATTATCTCAGATTAGGCCGAGGGTGGTATTTACACAACATGTCTCGTGCCTATTGTGAGTTCATTCAAAAACCAACAGCTTTACCTCAAACTGTTTTTCTATCCCCATCGGTTTCAGGGCAGCTACTCGCCGACGATATTCTGTGATGTGGTATGTGGTGTCTTCAGTTAGATAACCCTCAAGGATTGCGTCATAGAGGAATATGTATTGCTCCTGAAAACAAGAAAATGCATGAACATAAGCTTTCGAATGCAGTATTAATTTAGGACTTGTACGAGTAAACAGAAATAAAATAGCAGACCCGAAAGCAAAACATATAACATATTTTGCAGTTAAGGTTGCAATACTTATAAGCCAAATTTGCTATTATATCAATCAGTTATTTCATTTTACGTTTGCAAACAGACTTATTTTGATGGCGTATCAAAAACAACAACAACAACAACAAACAACAAAACTAATAAGCAAAGAAAAAAAAGAAGCGACTCAAACGCCATGCTCAGACTTGTATATTTTTTCTTGAGGAATAGTTCTTGTGTAGATTTTAAAATCAGTCAGCTTTCAGACTGACACAATTAGCTACTGATAACTTGTTTTTCAGTACTACACTTAAGCATAATAGAACGCAATGTGTATTATAGCGGTTTTAGCAGTGAAGCTAAATGTGGAAATAGTTCCGTGAGACCCCCTTATTTATATAATTTAGAATATATAATTATTTGAGCTTGATCTTTACATTAAATTGTTTTATTTTAAGTTAATTTAAGGACTGTATTTTAGAAAAAGTACTGTTTCCATATGAAGTTCATTTCTTGAAAAAAAATCAAATGATAAATTAAACAATCTAAAAACTAAACTAATTTAACACTTCTCGATGATTGAGCCTTGTACTTACCACAGTTTGCACTGTCTTGATACGTCGGTGTCGCATCTTGTTTATGAAGCCAAGAACATCAACCTGTCCCTCTTGCTTCATTTGCTCCAACATGGCATCCAGAGTGATGTAGGTCCCAGTACGGCCAACACCGGCACTGATTACAGGTAGAACACAGGATTAGTATTCATCCCAATTTTTTTTTTTTTAAATATAGTAACAGTCTGATTATGAAGTTCATACTAGTAGGCAGTACCGATCTTCCATAGAAATAGTTCTGTCTAAAATACTCTAAAAGTCGAGAAAATAGAATTTGAAAACACTCATTTTAAATTCGGTTGTAATAATCAAATTAAGGACAACGTGTTAACACCATTTTCACTATTTTCACCTGACTCAGACGACGGATTGAGCCCAAGCGTTCACTTTTTTTATGTATATATTGAATCAGCCAAAGTAAGAACACTGCACTATAAGCTTTATAAATCCTATATTTTACCTTTAAAAACAGCACATTTATCAAATCAAACTCGAATATGGCAAACTTATCTGAAGAGTTTGTTTTGTTCATGAGAGAATAACATTTATTTTTAAGGATGTGGGAATCATTCTTCGGTGAGCTGATCCCCAGCAACTCACATGGATAGTACTTATAGGAATAGGATATTTTTTAGACTTTAATTTTATCACAAAAATGCTACTATGAAAAACATGTTAAATTAGGTGCATATCCACCACATCATTTATTTGGTCAGTTTTGTGTTTTCAAAACTCCAATGATATCAAGTATTCATAAATACCTGAGACAGTTTATCCATTTTGATTGGCCGAGAGGGCATCACGTGGCCAAGTATAAACGGGCGATATAAACAGAGTAAAAAATGTTTAAAACCGGCTAGCTTGCAAACGAAAAATATAGTCCCTGTATCAGAATAAAGAAGTATACGTGTTTCCAGCTGTTGGGTTTCTGATTGGCCGAGAGGGCATCAAGTGCCTATAACAGCTGCAGAGACGTGAAGATCGACATTCCGTTCAAGGATTTGGCCCGTAAATATGGATAGAAATTTAACGCAGAGTAGAGCTGAGAAACTGTCAGATTTGTTCCAAATTTTTGAAGGTTTTTGCATGTTTTTGACATAAAGGCATTGAATGGGAATAAATGTGTGCTGAATCGGTTTTTAACTATTGATTAAAACCTCTTAGGGTCCTGGTGGCCGATAATTGCCCTCGCCTTCGGCTCGGGCAATTATCAGCCACCAGGCCCCTCATCGGTTTTAAACAATAGTTAAAAACCTCTTCATCACACCTTTATTCCCTTAATCTGAACCGACGAATTCTAAGTTGTAGTAGCCCATTCGTACTCATTTACTACTTAATAGTACTGCGTGTTGAATCAATTTGCTTTTTGATTTATCACATCTGCAGCATTTCAAATATACAAACTGCAATTTGAAAAGCATACTTAGAAAACTACTAAATATCTGCTGGCGTATTTCTTGTCAGCAGTGGCGAAATAAGGGTTACTATTTTTCAGAAATTTATATATATACACACAGATAATATATTGTTTCTGGGTGGGCAAAAGGGGGTACACCATTGTTTCTAGGGGGCATTTTAGGCCAATTAAAATGTTCTCTTTTCTTAAGCAAGCCCCTTTTCGGCACGCTTGTTATACCATTTATTATTTTTTTGTAATATAATCTTGACATGGAGGTAAAAATAAGTAACTGTCTGTGTGTATATAGATACATAGTTAGCGACATACATTGAAATTACTATGCATAAAGGCTTATTTTTGGTAAATTTTAATCTCTAAAGTCCAGATTTTAAATGGAGGGAGGGGGGGGGACGGACATCAATTGTTACGCCACTGTTTGTCAGCCGTATATTAACGCATACCTGCAGTGTATCATGACGCGCCCTTTATTTGGATAAGCGTTGACCACACGCAGGAAGTTGAGCAGAGGTGTTGGGTACTCCGGCGGCTTCATATCGGGCCATGTATTGTAATGAAACTGCTTCACCAAACGACTCATTTTTTCATTCGTGACCTACATTAAGAAATTATTTGTCTTATTGTTTGAGTTGTTGGATATAAGGTTTCAATTAATGTAAGATATTTATAAATTAAAATCAGCAGTGACTATTACTCATCAAGAACAAACTAATAACAAATTTGCCAACTCTAGGAATATCTGGTTTATCTGTGAGATTATTATTGACCCTTACGGTGATCCCCGTGCTGCTGCTTCCCAGGTTATATCCATAGCGCTAGAGCTAAATGGTTGTATCGTATAATGGGATGTGATCTCTTGCTACATATACCATGCCCGATATGTGGCAGAGCTTGACCCCCCCCCCCCCCAAAAAAAAAAAATAAAAAAAATAAATCCATCTAACACATTCTTCCCCTCTTTTTCAGAAGCACCCTGTAAAATCCTCAAAAAAATTCCAGAGTTTTTTAGAAAAAAATGAAGACACAATGGAGACACAATAGGAGGGGGGGGGGGGTACACCCTGCCACATATCAAGCACCAAATGTGGCTACACAGCAGTAACCAGTTGAATGGATTCTGACTAGCATCGACTTGGTTGACAAAATAGGGAGTCCGCCAACACAGGGCTGGATAGCCTACTTTGTAGAGCGTTGGTACGTTTAGCCGGTGGTGGCAAGTCCAAATCCCGCCTAAGCCATTCTTTCTTTGTTCATTACAAATACCTAACTATTGGAACAGTAAATGAAAAAATATTAAAATTAACAAGCAACTACGAGCTATACCTTGCAGAAACCTACCTCGTGTATGTTGAATAGACGGACTGTGTAATCAAGATAAACGTCCTCTTTTACGGTTGTTACTGTAATGCCTGTGTACGTAGCCGGCCCTTTATCTGCCCAGTACTGCAGACACTTCATCTAATTCAACAACCGAAATTTATGTTATGAAACAAAAAATAAAAACAGGTTATAACTTGTGATCCATGCTCCGTCAACTCAACTCAAACCCTTTTTTTTTCTTGAATTGAAGACTCAAGAGGTCCAGTACCCCCAAAATTGACCTCGATATAGCGATACACAAAAATGGAGATCTACTTGACCATTATTTGTGACCTTTCTGAAGTTTTAGTTGGAACAAGTCCGTGACGTAAGATTTGTAAGCTGTAGTAATGATGGAAGAAAAAGAACAAGAAAACAAGTATGCAGCTATGATTGATTGGTATTCCTGTGACCTATACTTATTGCTTCCATGTCAATGGATAAAAAATATCGGTGCTGATTCGTCAAACTGTTGAATTATGAATGCAGTTGCAGTTACTTTTCCTTCCTCCACCGGGTTTGTCAGCATGACGATTTTATCCACATTCTGCTGCCAAATCATTCGCCAAATGTCTTTGATGGATTCTTTGTTAGGTCCTGAATAAAGGTGAAATGAGCGAACATTAGTTAAAAGTATTTCACATTTTTCATTTTTGGAAGAACAACTTTATTTCAAAAATTCTAGTTTTCGAAATACAAACAACCTGTTTATATTTTGTAACGCCTTTTGTGCACGTTCACGCACGTGACTTAATGATTTGAGGCAATCAAAATAACCAGTGGTGATTTAATGGGGGAGGGTCTGAAAACGCTTTGATCTGAACTTTGACGACATTTAAGACGAAATATTTTCCTTTTTGAGATAATTTTTGGTTTGAACTTTGTAGTGAATAAGCTTTCAGATTGAGGGTAATCAATAATGTGTTTTCCATAATTGCCAATATTTTTTAATAATCAATATTCGCAGCTTTATCCTTTGGAAAATAGAAAAAAAGATATAATAACTTATTACAAAATTACTACCTTGACTTGCTATGTACTTGTTCTGTGTCTTGTATCCCTGTAAAAAAACATATTTATACATTTTGTTTTGGGTATTTATCTTTCTTCGTACAACACGTTCTGGCAAAAAGCCTAAGTTTGTTTTTCATTACCATCAAAATGTCATTACTCATCAAATTGGTGTAAAACATATTGTTATAGTTTCAGTTCTCTATCTGTGAACCTGAGTTACTCGAACAGTTATTTTATGTAATGTTGTGAAATAATACCAAGCAATAAACCGCAAGGGAAACTGATTGGGTAAGTTTACAAACTGTAAAATAACATATATTATATAACACCCAAGCAGATCCTTGTCATTTGATTGGAGGAGGGTCGGTCACGTGATAGCAAATAAACGTACCATTGCACGCTACGTCATTCACCGTGCATTTTTCGTTCCATTCACCGTGCATTTTTCGTTCCATTCGATTTGTTCCATTGCACGCTCGCCCGCCCTCCATTGACGAAAGTGATTTTCGATTAAAAACGGCTGAAGCTTGTTATACTTATAGTGTTATCCTCCAATCAAATGACAAAGATCTACTTGGATGTTATATAAAACAAATAATGACTGTTTTTCATTCGTGCAATAGTAAGACTATTTTCATTCGTTGAAAGATGGAATGTTCCATTTAATTTGGCTTCGCCTCTTTGAATGGAACATTCCATCTTTCAACTCATGAAAATATTCTTACCATTGCACTCATAAACATTCATTATTAGTATACTATTTACTATACTATATTGTATAGCGATCTTACATCAATGTAGCATGCGTTAATGTAATCGGAGTGTGGATCATTTTCCAACGGCTCCAGCTCAACACGACAGTGGTCATCTATAAATATAAAACTAATTGCATTTAAATAGTCCCTGTTGATCGAATTTTCAACAAAATTTAGTCGGTTTTTAAGATTCAAAATTATCAACTAATAAGATATGGCACAATAATATGTCTGTACTGACACATACATTTCCTCTGTTACGCGGTTCATTTTAAAGTCTCTTTTTGTTTTTGTTTTGACCAAATCAGTGGCTTTTTTTCAAAAACAATTGAAATCGCAATAGCATTGTTTTTCAACATTTAATTTTCAAAAAAGGACTGCATTTAAGGTAAAATATTCTGAAAAGGTTTTATGTTTTAAGGAAAGTTGAAGAAAGTTAAATTTGACTGAAAACCTTGCAAAGTCATTTTAAAAGAGAACGATTAACCACAATATCTTTAAAAAGAATCATTAAAACAACATTCAATTAACCCTCAGAGCAGCCACAAAAAAAAAATCACGCGGTTCATCCATAAGTCTTTTTTTTTATCCACCCAGTTTTTTTTACGTAAAACCCCCAACAGCAAGCCCAAACCTATTTTAATCTATATAATTAGTGAATTGGAGTGCCAGTCAAGACTTAGAATTGTGTTATTTATGTTATTTACGACCAGTAGTGCGGCGCAAGTTGTTTTCACAAAGTGCATACCACCCTGTCCCAAGGGAATACTTGACGCAAGGTCAATCAATTACTACACTGAGACAGGTGGCTGCTGTCTTTCAACACTCCTTACTCCGCACTGGTTAGGGTCTGTCCAATGGGAGTCTACAGGCTTGTGGGGTGTACCAGGGGTGAGGATTACATGGAATCTTGGCCTTATTGGCCCATTGAAAAAAAAATTATGACCATATTTGGTAACCATTGGATTATTTTTTATCCTCGTGGCTGCTCGAAGAGTTAAGGAAGAAAAGAAGAAAACAACAAACGAGATGGACTGGCAGAAACAGTTCATCATGACAGAGAAATAAAAGCAAATATTCCATACAAGCAATGACGTTCGCATAACGGTTCTTGGCCTTGTTTTCTGGCTTTCTTGCCACAGTCCACGGATGTAACTGACCGTCAGGAAGAGTCTATAGATGAAAGGAAAGAAGAGATAAGAAGAAAATAAAAATACAAACAATAATAGGAAAAAAAAATATATAAAAAATAAATGAAATATTTAAGTATGTAAGTTGTGTATATAAAAATGAAGTTCATGTCAATATATTGATTTGTATTATAATTACCATCTGATAATAACATAATTCACGTTGTAGTCATTTATTTAAATCTAAAACCTTACCTACCTCTCTATAGTTCCTCAAAATATTTTGAAATGAAATAATCAGAAAAGAGGAAACTTTTGTATTTCTAGAAAGAACACAACACCTTTCGATTAAATCCTAATCCCTCCTATATTTTCAATTTGTTATTGCCTAAAACATTTTGTTAATTAACTGTTGTAACTGTTTGTAGCAGGTGGTAAAAATAACTAGTTTTGAGCTCCACTGACGTTTGAAAAGCAACGCATACTCTGCGAGGTCCAGCGGGGCAGGGGATCCCTGGCATCTCGGTTTGTGGCGTGTCGTGGCCGAACGGATAAGAACACCGGACTCAAGCTCTGGTGTCTCTGATCAGCAGAGTGTGGGTTAAGCAAGACACTTAACCATTATTGCTTCGTCCTTCGGATGGGACGTAAAGCCGTTGGTCCCGTGTGTTGTGTAATGCACGTAAAAGAACCCAGTGACACTTATCGCAAAGAGAAGGGGTTCGCCCCGGTGTTCCTGGTTTGATCGGCTGCAGATTGCGCCACAGCACCTTGTAAACCATTACGTGGTGCTATGTAAAGGAACAGGTCTCAAACTTCAAAAACGTAACTCATCATACATCGCAGGAAAAAAAATACTGAGCGCTCTGAGACGCCCATAGGGTGTGATAAAGCGCTATATAAAAACTGCGTATTATTATTATTATTATTGCTTTCGAGAAAATGCAAGTACATGATTTTCAAAAAAGAAAAATAATTATTTGAAGTAATTATTGCATCAAGGATATAGAGCAGTCAAAATAATTGTGGGCAAACATGAAAAAGCATGGTATATTCTTTGCTTTCCTGGTTGTGCTAATAAAAACAAACAGGCACTTAGGGTATGGGAATCAATACATCTGCTTCAGGATACGGAAAGTCAAACTCCACATAAGGTGCCTGCGGGTTTTATCAGTATAACTAAAAAAAAAACTTTGAGCAGACAGTGTTGAATAATTTATTTGTTGAGAGCAAAAATAAATCACATTTTCATTGTGTTTGTCATAATTCGATTTAAATCTACCTTGTAATCGGCATCAAATCCTTCATCAGCGGCTGCCAATTTCTTCATCTGTATATACTCCTCGAGCTTCTCCACACGGATCGGTGGTGGATTGTTAAATGGTATTTGTACTTTTGGCTTGCGAGTCGGGGACGGTGAACTAGATGGCGTAGGAATGTCTACTGCGGCAGATTCAATACACACTGATGAAGAATCCTCTTCCACTACAAAATAAGTAACCAAAAGTATATGTCAATCCAATTAATAGGGGCAAAACAGGTAAGAAGTAAATTGGGATCACTTCCAATGGGAGATATTTGGGGACACTAGGTGGCAGCAGACTGACCAGGTAAATCTAAATCTCGAAATTGTGCGAATGCTCACAACAAAGTCAACAATGTAAACTAACCTGGGTAAGTCTGCTGTTACTATCTAGCTTTCTAAAGTCTCCCATCGGTTTTTAACAAAGGTTGTTGCACAATAATTTATATGTCATGTATTTATGTATGTCTAATTTGAACACAACATTTTTTCATGGAAACCAGAGCTCAATATTTTTTTTAAATTTTTATTGATTGATTTTGATTGATTGATGGATTGATTGATTGATTGATTGGTTGATTGATTGACTGACTTCTCTTCTCCCTCTATCCTACAATTGAAGTTTAAATACAATTATTAACCCTATCAGGACCAGGCTCTTTTTGGATGTACGGGGACCGGGGGGGGGGGGGGGGCACCACAAAAATCCCTTAACTTCTGCATTTTTCGTCCGGATGTTTTGAAACTTGGCAAACTTGTACATTTTTACAAGATCAATATAATTTGAACCTAATTTAGTTACTGGAGTCACCTTTAGGTGCGTTATAATCCATTAATGTATTCCATTTTTGGGGAAAAAAATGTGTTTTTTGCGTTTTTTCTTTAACTTAAAATCAAAATGGCCGCCGCCAAGGGCCCAAGGAAAATTAATAAGGCTTGGTTGACAAATCCAAATATTTTTTGGGTCTGACAAGTAAGAAATTAGCATCTTCAAAATATTCTTTTGTTTCAAAAATTGATATAATTTGACCCCCTAATTTCAGGCTGAAAACACAAAATTCAAGATGGCCGCCTAAACTGGCAGCAATTTTGAATTCCCAAAACCATTTAAACTATCATGTGACTCATCACTATAACTTTTCTGGCAAGTGGAAATTATGTTCAAAAAGTAAAACAATCACCAAAAAACAGTAAAATCGTGTAACCAAGGTCAAACAACTGGTTACCATGGCATTAGCTAACCCTCGGTATCAATTATTTTTGCTAATATATTTCGAGATATACTTTAAGAAAAGTCAGAAAATTTCGCGGTGATCGGGGTAAGCGTTAAAAAGTTACGGGGAAAAAAAATCGGTATGGGGCACATTGTGCTCCCCGGTCTTGATAAGGGCTAAGAACTAGACATAAAACGGTTGTTAGGGTTACGGCCATCTGAAAAAGATACCTGGAAATTAATATCATCTACATGATATTTTGTTCCCTTGAAATAATATTTTAAGGGAAACAAATGTTTTTTTTTCGAGGAAACGAATTCATTTTTAGAGAGAATGAAATACTATTTCGAGAGAACAAAATTGTTTTCAATTTGTTTTAACCTTTCAATTTTTCTTTACCTTTCCCCTCAGGGGCTCTATTGTTGGTCCGTTTGAATTGGAAATCCTTATCTTTTAAAAGGGTTGAACAATCGTTGATATTTACCGATAGTTTTACGGTGATTTACCTGGCATAACAGGGCCAATTTTCCTCCAAAATGGGTTGGATTGTTGAGTGGTGTAACCGTAGTTACAGCATAGGTCCAACTGTTGTGATAAAAGTCTTACTATAAGCAAATATATTGCACATAATTCCCCATAAATACCTGGTGCAGCATTTACATTAGATCTCTGTGGTGGGCCCCTTGGCTGCATTACGTTGTCAAGTTCAACCGGTTTTCCTGCCTGGCTATCTTGCCTCCTCCTAAAACATGGGGGCAAAAGTCAATGAAGGAAATACGCAGTGGATACAACATGTGCGAGTCTGATACTGTAATCCATTTCATTAGGGCCACATGAAACATTTTTCAGTTATCAGACAGTTTGGTAAATGTTGTTTTTATTTCGTTTATCAACTGAAGCAAAGTTCAATAAGCAATATAAAACTTAGAAGTCATAACAATTCTTATACAAACAAACGAATGTAAGTTAAAGCAAAGATATTGTAAAACATTTTAATTAAAGATTAAAAAAAAATATATATCATGCAAAGTTTTCCGTATAATTTGTTACAAATCTCCGTATTATACGATATCACTTGGTGCACATCCACAACCGTACACATTTAATTAAAAAAGACCACCGGTACGAACAACCTTGCATTGTGGTAGATCTTTGTCGATACTGTATTTTACAAACCTTTTTTTTCTTTTCATATCACTTACAAAGCTCGACAATAGACCAATCCATTAAGCCACACCCACTAAACACATTGACCAATTACAGCATAGGCTACATCATCGCTGTACACGTGGGAAGCACAATGTGCGTCTCTTCAATGCCAAACTGCACAACATGAGCGCGGGCGCTATAACTATGAGCACGCATGTTTACAATTTCTAATATATTTTTTTATCGTGTCGGTCTTTTGTCGGACTTTCAGTGGCGAAGCCAAGGCTGTGACTGGTCAAGACGTTAGGGGTCGGGGCTGAATGAATCGGTCTATATTGATGTATAAAATACATGTACGTGGTTTTCAATTGAGGGATGGATTTCAATCCAAAGCGCTAGGACTAGTCTTATCTCGAGTTAGGATGAGTAACTAGTCCTAACTTATAGGACTTGTCATAAGTTATAGGACTAGTTTTGTGAAATCCACCACAGGGAAATTAATAGTGTGTGTGTGTGTGTGGGGGGGGGGGGGGACACATATGTATCCATGATGTGATTGCAATATGTCATTATTGTTGTTTCAGATTACATTCTTTAGACTTAAAGGAAAATATTATTTACAGTATGTTACCTTCGGTAGAGTACGATGACAACAATGAGAATGGCGACTATGATGACAACAGCTACCAAAGCACCAACAATTGCCCCAGCAGACGAGCCTGGTGCTTTCGTGGTTACCACAAGGAGTACAACACAAAGAATTGTTAATTCGAACGTTG
This sequence comes from Marthasterias glacialis, assembly GCA_911728455.2. Lineage (NCBI taxonomy): Eukaryota > Metazoa > Echinodermata > Asteroidea > Forcipulatida > Asteriidae > Marthasterias > Marthasterias glacialis. Next base: position 3,348,635 of record OU452225.1, on the reverse strand, counting down.
AATGTAAAGAAAGACCTAAACAGGCGTCTTGGGCCAAGACTTACCTGTTACGGGCTCCGAATACGTCACAGATGGATCCTGAGAAAGCTATGCAGACATAAAAATTGATCAACTTCGTTACATACTAACGACATGGCATGAGCCCAGGTAGGTTGATTCATTTGAAATGTGTTTTTGCCTCCAAATAATATTATTGCTGTGCCTTGATAACCAACACTTAAAATCTCTTCACAAACAGTGGCCCTGCATAGATTGACGATTTGCTTAACCCTATCAGGACCGGGCTTTTTTTGGTTGTAGGGGGAACGGGGAGGGGCACATAGTGCCACCCCCACCGTATTTTCCAAAGTGTCCGATCGATTTCAATGAAACTTGCCACAAAAGTTCATTACACCGAGTTCTACATGATGACGTCACAAAATTTCAAAAAAATCGTCACTTGAGGGCGTTTTTGACTGTTTTTTCCCATTTTTGGTCAAAAATCGTGTTTTTGCCATAACTTCTGTATTTTTGGCCGAATGTTTTGAAACTTGGCAAACTTGTACATTTTAATAAGATAACTATATTTGAACCTCATTTATTCACTTGAGTTATCTTTAGGGGGCATAATAATTAATTAATTTATCCCATTTTGGGGGGGAAAATGTTTTTTTTTCTTCATTTTTTCACTTAACAATCAAAATGGCTGCCGCCAAGGGCCCAGGGAGAATTAACAAGGCTTGATTGACAAATCTGAATATTTTTTGGGGTCTGAAAAGTAAGAAATTAGCAGGTTGAAAATGTTCCATTGTTAAAAAACTTGATATAACTTGACCCCCTAATTACAGGCTGAAAACACAAAATCCAAGATGGCCGCCAAAATGGCGGCCATTTTGAATTCCCAAAACCATTTCAGACTATCACGTGACTCACCACTATCACTTTTCTGGCAAAAAAATCTAAAATAAGTGGAAATTATGTCAACAAAAACTTTAAAAATCACTAAAAAACAGTAAAATCGTGTGACCCAAGGTCAAACAAATGGTTGCCATGGCAACAGCTGACCCCCGGTATCATTTATTTTTTTGCCAATATGATCCTAGATATATTTTAAGAAAAGTCAAACAATTTCGCGGTGATTGGACTAAGCGTTAAAAAGTTACGTGGAAAAAAATGTAGGAGGCACATTGAGCCCCACCTCGGTCCTGATAGGGTTAAATCTTACACTCCTCGCAAACTCCGTTCTGACAATTCAAACCACCTCATTCAGCCTAAAAACCTAATCGTTCATGGGTGACCGGTCTTTTTTTTCATGCTGCACTGTGTCTGTGGAATGAATCGTCATTAAATGTCAAATCACCGGTTCCTTTGCTCCAATTTAAGAAAAATCTAAAAATTCATCTTTTTGAAGAAGTACTTGCATGATTTTGTTTTCTGTGTTATCTGCTGTATCCTTGTATTTTATAATTGAGTTGGCGTTATGAGCACTATTGTGGATTGTGTCGTCGTCGTTGTTGTTGTTGTTGTTGTTGTTGTTGTTGCTGTTGTTGTTGTTGTTGCTGTTGCTGCTGTTGCTGCTGCTGCTGCTGCTGCTGCTGCTGCTGCTGCTGCTGTTGCTGATGTTGCTGCTGTTGCTGATGTTGCTGCTGTTGCTGCTGTTGCTGCTGTTGTTGCTGTTGCTGTTGCTGTTGCTGTTGCTGTTGCTGTTGCTGTTGCTGTTGCTGTTGCTGTTGCTGTTGCTGTTGCTGTTGTTGTTGTTGTTGTTGTTGTTGTTGTTGTTGTTGTTGTTGTTGTTGTTGTTGTTGTTGTTGTTGTTGTTGTTGTTGTTGTTGTTGTTGTTGTTGTTGTTGTTGTTGTTGTTGTTGTTGTTGTTGTTGTTGTTAATGATTGCTTGTATGTTTCTTGTAATCGTTTTTTTTTCACAGTAATAAATCATAAACATAGTGACCATTGTGAGAGACGTGCTTCAGTGATACAGATTTTAAGATTATCTAGATTATCGAGTAAAACAGACGATGGCATGCTTCTTCGGGGAAAAAAGTAAAGAAACAACAACAACAATAATAAAAATAATAGTACAAAACAAATTATACTAGAGCTAGTGTGCCTCATTAAAAGCACAATAATCAGCCCTTAGAATACAAATAAATGTAAAAAAAAACATACATTTTTATGTTTTCATCAAGTGGCCACTACTGACGGAAAGGTGATCACTGGCCAAAATCTGTGAACACCTCAAATGTAGTTCGAGCCAATGAAGCATTAAACCAAGTTGGAGGGCAATCGGCTAATGCATGTGGGAGAAGCATTTTGTAAATATTCAACAAATGACCACTACTGAACACAAGATTAAAATTTGCCAAATGTTATGACTATCCCTAGATAGAGAATGTGTAAAGGATTAATCTGACCAAGTTTGATTAAAGTCTGCCAAATAGTATAAGAGTTAAAGCCCTTTTTTGGATCACGTGACCGTTTGACCAAAGACAGCAAGAACTAGAGAACAACTGTGCTCTGAGAGCACGAACCTTAGTCGTCGGTATTTGTCGTAGGTTACTGATTCATATGAATAAATGCGAAGCTTGGCTTGGGTGTACAATAGTACAATGTTACATCGCGGCTGAACGAGCTGTTGAAAACTGCCCCCTGTTGGCTAAAATGGTTGTGCATAATCGGTGACACATTTTGTCAATGTCCAAAGTACATTTTGACAAAATAAACTTGGGTCAGGAATTGTAGTGACCAAGTTTGGCAATCATTACACATAATTTTCAAGAGAAGTGATCTTTAGAAAAACTCGAGTAAATAACCTCTAATGACCCCTACGTGAACTTTGACCCAAATCTGGCCACACCCCATTTGAAGCTTGGGTCAGGGGTTCTTGTGACCAAGTTTGATGATCAAAGCTTATAATTTCCAGGAGAGTTAGTCTATGAAAGATTGTGACATAATGACCTCTCATGACCTCTACGTGACCTGTGACCCCAACATTTTCAAGGCTCATGTTCAACCCCATATGAAACATGGCCCATGGATGATACTGAAAAAGTTCGGCTTTGGTCGGACAAAAACTGTGTGGGAGAAGCAGAATTTTAATACTTTTCACTTAAATGTCCTCTAACTACCCCTACATAACCTCAAGGTACAAAATTTGGTCATTTTTCCTTTTGTCCAAGTTTGGTTACAATTGGCTTAAGCTTTTGGAATTTATATCGATTTTCAGGCTGATCACGTCACATTACCAAATGAACTGTGGTGACCGATATGTGACCTTTGACCCAATTCTGTGTACACTTCATATGAAGCATGGCCCAGGGATGGCAGTTACAAAGTTTTGCTTCGATCGGACAAAAACAGTGGAAGAAGCATTTAGTAATTTTCAGTAATATGTCCTCTAATGAACCCTACGTGACGTCTAGGTGACCTCTGACCCAATACCTAGTACAAGCTGTGATCAGTTGTTATTGTGTCCAAGTGCGGTTACAATAGGCTGAAGCGTTTTGAAGTTATAGCCGTTCTCATGCTGATCACGTGACATCGTGAGAAAGCAGAAGAAACAGCAGGACCATATCGGCATTCGGCTGATATAATTCTAGCATTACATTATATCAGCCTGCTTCGCCGGGCTGAAATAAAAAAAGAGAGACTGAAGCAACACATTTACAATGAAGTTGCTTTAACTGCTTTGTAGAAACAAATGTTTTACTTACTTTGTGGTATGGTGTACACAAGAAGTACTGTTGCATTGCCGGTGTACATTTGGTTTTTTGCAGAAACTTTGATTTCATACTTTGTGGTCGGTTGGAGATCGTCGATCGTGACTCGTTTACTCTCAGGTTCCAATCTCATTGACTCATTCTCTGCAATAAAATCCGCCCGGCCAAGTTTCGCCACAGCTCTGTACTTAACCTATTCAGAAAAAAAAGGTTAATGAGAAAATGTGGCCGGTCCATTACACTGTCAATTTTATCTTAGTTTCTTTACAACAACCGCTCCTTTAAAAAAAAAAAAAAAAAAAAAAACATTTCGACAAGTATAAAGTTAACCACACACAACCAACTATATGCACCTCTAAATGTACAATTTTCTTTCATTTTTGCCCATAATACTCTTGCATTTATATCCATCATCCGCCGATTACCTTTTTATAATGCAAATTAAACTCGTTTTCACTGACGCCCTCATAAGCCCCCATGTTCTCATTCATTTTCTAAATGTTACAGAAGTAAGTATTGTCTATGTTTTGAGGTAAATATAACACTAATTCTCATAGCATTTGTATAGTCCGTTTATTGATATATGTCAGGTTAGTATTATACTGTAAGGTCTGTTCTTGTTATTTTGTATTGTTGTGAATCGTTACAGGCTAAGGTGTGGCAGCAAGATGGTGGTTGGTTATTTTCTTTTGGCGGGAAAGCCATCAAGTCAGCCGTTGTATCAGCGCGTTCCCTCAGTTATTTTCTATTATAGAAACCTACAAGTTTTCATATAATAATAATATAAAAAAAAACACGTTTCCTTTAATAATTACACTGTCAGAATTGTAGTGTTTATTTTGATTAATTAATATGAGTCAAAGTGTAAAAATTATATTCTAAAGACCTTCACTTTTTAAATGCTTAGAGACGTGACGTCGTGATTAACTCTGCTCTCTTCTTTTTATAGATCCGTAATAAACTTAATATAACGGAAAGCTGTTCTCCACTACCCATTATTTAGACTCACACTCATATGATACTAACACACCGTAATACAAATTAAGTATTTTGTAAGGTTTAAAAATACAGACAATACCTTTGTTTAGATTTTGCAAACAATGATGTACTACTGTATACCCTTACATTCTGTAACTCATCACATAAATACTATACATACTATGTATTTGACGATTACTCCGTTTGGACTCAGCGGTTGATCCCACTCTAAAGTAATTGAATTTTCAGTTTTAACCGTAGAGCGAAAGTTCTCAACTAGACCAGGTTCTAAAAGAGAGATGGCGCAGACGTAAAAAGAAGAAGAAAAAAAAAGGTTTGTTGGTCGTATAAAGGAAGACAAGAAAAAACAAAAAGAATGAGAAAAAACACGTTATAGTATTGGAATGCTTAGTGACGGTTACACCGATTGTAATCTTTTGGCACTGATACTTCAACTACGGTGGATGTTAAGCAAGATATGATTATCACAGTAACATATAATTCCATGTTGAGATTATACCATTATTGAGTTATTGAAGCGCCATCAGCGTTCCTGACCCTGATGTTCATTGGTATTGCTTTGACTGCAAGTGGTTAATTTTCGATATTATAATATGTAAATAGAGACCATCAAAACATGTTTATTTAATTTCATTACACATTGCGCAAATGATTCTTACACAAAGGTGTTTCAAGACTTATTGTGTCCCCTTTTCGTTTATTTATTCTTTATGGAAATCCAGTTTGGAAATGAATTGTCATTTTTAATAAAAATGGTCCTGAGTATTCAAGATTTTAATTTGTATATCAATATATTTTTGTAAGTACACCCTCTCAAATACGAGGTATTTAAACATAATCAACGATAGCTCAATGTTGAGTACAGGGTGCCATGATGTTGCCTGTTGACATTTCTAATAAAGCACGTTAGATCTTAGCATAGCTGTAAACAACAGGTTTTGGTTACATCATGTATGATTATAAAATGTGACACTATCATAAATTGTGATAAAATGTGTTTCCCCTCCATTAAATGTTCCTACAAGTAATGTACTATACAAGCTTTACTATTTTTCGAGGGCATTAATAAACCAAATGATCAAACAAAATCCGTACCTCCTACTAGTGTTCTCACATCAACAGCATTACTGAATGGTCCGATACCTGCACCGGTGGTGGCTGCGACCTGGAAGCTGTAATTTGAATATGGTATTAATCCATCGATTGTTACCATTGAACTTGCCGTACTAGACTGCTTCACTACAATGTCATCCATTGAGCCTACTCGAGTCAGCTTGTACGTGTACTCTGTGATGGGTCCACCTCGACTTCCACACGGTGGCTCACTCCAGGAGAAACTCAGACTCCGTTGATCCACGGAGGTTGACAAGACGTCACTCGGGAAAGCTGTAGGGGCTGCATTTTAACATGGTAAGTGCAAAAGTAAATATTCAAACAATGGCTGATAAATGCTGGCCTTGAAGGGCATCGAACATAAATACTGACGTCAATATTCATGACAAAATGCACCACGCGTGCCCAGTGAATATTGACGCAAATAATCATGACATGACAAAGTTCACGCTTTGTGCCCTAACACGTGAATATTGACGCCAATATTCTTGACCAAATTTACTACGTGTCATAATAACATGAAGAAGGTTAGGCCTATCGTAGTTTTTTAGTTGTTTCGCAATTACCTGTTAGTGATATCCTTGAGACTGACGATTCAGGTCCCTCCATCCCATCATACAGAGGTTTAATATAAACATTGTACGTTGAGGTTGTCACCAGACCGGTAATGAGAAGACTAGTAGCTTGTCTACTGAGAGTATCTTGTATTATTACTCTCTGTGGTGATGAAATGTCCTCACACTGATCCGTATTCGTGTTGATTAATTCATATTCCACGACGTAACCAGAAGGACACAAGTCACGTTGCCAGGTGACGCTTAGTGAAGTAGAATTCGCAACAAGTACCTGAAGACGTCGTACTTTGTTATCAGCTGAATTGAGAGCAGTAAAGAAAAGCCACACAAAAATGATAATGATTTACACCGCTAACTTCATTAACTACTGAATGAAATCAAAACAACAAAGATGGTCTTAATGCAGTTCTCGGCGTTTGTAAGTCATTAACTTAGTATAACTGAATCACTCCAACTCATTAGAATGATACTTTGTCCCTCTTAAAGTGATAACAAACGGCAAACAATAATTAAGGTTCAGTCCTGAGTCAGCTAGACCTACTTGTGGGACTAGAGTTTGAGAAATCTTTTGCGGTTCGCATTAGGCATTCGATGTGAGCCTCGACATATAATCCCAATTAATAACACTTTTATGGAGCATTTTGAAATATCCATAACAAATAAAAACAGATAAATCAGAAACTGTATCGACACAGTGGTATCTTACTTGAACACTGACAGTTCGCCCCATAATATGGAGATTCACATCCTGAAAAAAAATGATTAAAACAAATAAGAGATCATTAAAATCCAGACATGTTTAATGATCTTGTAAACGGATGCTTGTGGGAAAAGCATAGGACCATTTGCCAAATAAAACAAACATTGAAGATACTGAAAACATAACAAGACATTTACTGTACATCCACTATTGATTCGTTTAATAGTTTAACATGGCAATACAAATTGACCACGTCTGTTAGTATTTTGGTTCCATTATCTTCCAAATCTTTTTGATGCGTGCAATTCGTAAGTTCCGACATCCGCTGAATTTTATTTATTAACTTAAAGAAGTATGCTTTATTTTACGAGAAAAGGGAATACTGCATGTAGGGTATTGCAGTAATAAAGTCGATTTGACCTACCCCCGCCTCCTCCATTGTTACACTCTCCCGTATCCTTAAGACAAGTCCCTTGATCTTGACAGTGACATGTCTGCTTACAGTCTGCACCATACATTCCCATACTGCAGTCTTAAAAAAAAACATGCAATAAAAACATTCCACTGCATTAACTAAAATATTTAAAGGGAAGCACATTTGTATTAACCCCCCCCCCCCAGAATAGTACCACTTAGGTTCACAATAGACCGATCCATTTAGCCCCGCCTTGCTGTATTGGCCAATCACAGACGTTATGGAGCTATCAAAAGTCCGACAGAAGTCCGACAAACACGACAGTGAATATAGCGCGCGTGCCCAGTGGGTGTGGCTTAATGGATCGGTCTATAAACACATCACTGTAACAAACCAGTGTGTATTTCAGCTTATTCGGTATAGTCACGGTCAGCAGTAAACATTTAGAAATTGTTTGAATGTTTTGTTATGGATTTAGTGCACATTCATAATAAGCAAACACAATAAGCAACTCCTTCTCTGAAATTTGTCTTGATCGTTAAAGTTCTATAAACTTCCTCTTACCTGTCATGCAGTCCAGTCCCGTGTAGCCGGCAGCACATGAGCATCCATAAGGATCAGGAAGACAGAACAGATGACCCTGGCAGGCAGTGTTGTGAGGATCGTGACTATCAGAGCATCTGTACTGAGCGTCCTTACCAAACACATCGCGACCATGAACTTAAACAAATAAGACGTTTTTCCGAGGACGTGAATGGGAACTGCTTTTGTTGTTTTACTAAATATTACTAACAAATAGACAGCTATAGGAGAAAGAACATGTTTTTTTTTCTTGTAAAACGGTAAAACGATACTGAGATATTATCTATTTTTTACACAATGCTTTGTACCTTTTTTACAAACTTCACCACTGAATCCTGGAGCACAGACGCAAGATCCCGTCTTGTCATCACATATACCTCCATTGTAGCACCGAGGGCATGTATTTAAGCACATCGGACCCCACTTTCCCGATGGACAATCTTGGGAAACAGAAAGGTAAACAAAATAAACGTTTCTATATTAACAAAAAAATATTGAGATCAAACATTAAGTCTCCGTTACCCATTATAGTCCATATGAAAGTAGAACAAACCTCGTACTATGAGTCTCATTATGCCGTGAAGTTGCTGTTGTTCCTGGCCTTCTACGAAGCAGCTGTAAATCCCTTCATCACTTTTGACAACACTTGGAATAGTCACAGTGAGCTGATTGTTCCATTCATCTTTTGCATCTCCATCATGCTTCCACCTGTAGTCACCGGTCGGTGAATTCTTGTTGATCATACGAAGTGTGACTGACTCTCCTACATTCACTGTTAATGTTCGCTGCTCAGGGCGAATATGAACAGCATTATCTGGAAGTAGAGTTAGAATGGAAACAGACTACTGTATTACCTGTACGCTGAGAAATTTGATGCAGTAAGTGACCAACGTTATTATCAACTTCAATTAATTTTGAGTATGTGTATCTTACTGTCAGTTTGGATTTAGAGTCGTGGTCTGGTACAGACATCACACATATTTAATAGCATGACATCATTGGTGTTTGGAAGAATAAACTTCTCCGCAGTACTCTATTTAAAAAAAAAGTACGCACCATTCAACCAATCTGTACAGGTGTGATTAAATTCCATATTCCAAGTAGAGTGAATTACGGTTTTGTTACAAATGTGTAATTTTGTGCAAGTTCTTATTTGGCCGGCTATTCCAATTGCTGCAATTGAAATAAGCAATGATGATTATACAGGTATGACGTTTAGATTCGGTAAATTCGTTCTCATACTCAAATTTTCAATCAAGCATTCAACGTGTACTCATTTTACAAACTTTTGTCAAACAATGTATGTTATTGGGATGCACTTTCATACGAGCCTTTTTCAATTGCTGCTAGTGAAGTGATGCAATTTTGCTTTTGGGTTCCTCCAATACTAAATTTGCAACTCTGATAGCATTTTAGTGGATGGTGTTAAGATGGCAGGTTGATATAGGTATGATCTTTATAGTCAGTGAGCTCTCAGATTGACTAATAAATACAAAAATACAAATAAAAGCAAAAATCGTTCTTTGTATACAAAAAAAGTGTTTGTTTTTATCATGTCATTATGGATGGACAATGTAATAAAATTCGTTCGTTCTTGTAAAACAATTTATATAAATAAATTCATATTGATTTTTATTTAGATCATGAGTTCATAATTTTTGATTGTGAACTAAGCTTGTAAAACTAATTGCAGACAAAAGAAACCAAAATGTGATACTAGGACAGGACTTCAAAAGACAACAAGTCTGTCTAACAATCGGGAGTTTAGAGGTAAGAGTAAGGGGAAATCCGGATCCAGTCCCAAAACCCATATAGGATTCTTGTGTTTTTGTTTTAAGATCGAAACTTGTCAACGGTGGATACAAAATTAAGGAACTAAGAACAACAATGAAAATCAATATTAAAGTAATATTTGTGGGTTGCATGTATATGTAAAGACGATCTTCCAAGGCTTGCACGCGCACACGTCCCCCCCACTTTTCGGTAGCAATCGAAGCCCTTGGCTGCAATTAAAATAACCAATGGAAATTAGGGTATTTCAGTCTCCTGATGATGACTAGAGCAGGCTAGTCGAAACGTTGAGACCAAACTCACTCCGCGGTAGTGAAGTTATCCGAGAAGTCCCCCAATCCACTAAGCGAAAAGGTAGTAGTAGTCCCGGCCGATTTCCTACCCCCAGGTAGTACTTAAAAACCAGGACAGTTCTTCTCAGAACTACGTTGTCTCCCAAATTCCGAAAATCTACTCCGCGGTAGTATAATAATAGCAAGACAAGTTCTTACAGAACAATCTACTGTATATAGCAAAGTAGATATAATCACATGGTGTTACCACAAACCAAATATACATTTTTCTTCTCTTTTGAAATAATCCTTTGAATGTTTATATTGAGTTTTTATTGAGATAAACAGATCAGGAGTCAGGTATTTATGATCGTGAGACTGAACCTGTGTGTACAAAAGAAACAAAATCGTAAAACTAGGACGGGACTTTCATAGATTGCAAGTCTGTGTAATAATCGGGATCCGTATAAAGTACTGATGCAAGTCTTAGTATTGTGTCATGCTTCCTTAGAATAAACAAGAATAAACAAGGTTGTTTCAAGTAGGGCGTGCGTATTTGATTTATAAGCAAAACATTGCACTTTTGGTATTAAAAATCAAGCAAACTATTGCCGTTTTCTGGAAAAGTGGAAAAACGAATTTTAAAATCATTGTTGTGATTACAAAAGCGGAGGAAATCATCCCAAGCCTGCGACTCTTGTAATGTTACTTTTTAGTTGTGATATACAGACGCCCTAAACCAAAGCAAACTGCATGTTTTCGTTTTCAGCATGAAGGCAGGGTTTCAGTAACTTGCACTGATGTTTGTAGGTTAATTACTTAGTTTCTCATCCTTCCCTAAAATCAATTCAGGAACCAGTCAATCCCATAAGCCAGGAATATTTTTTACTTTCTACTCTGATTTTTGCAAAACAAAGTATCACCACCTATTTTCTTTATACTTTGCTTGTTGTTATTTATTGATGTTTACTTTTTCAACTAATGGAATACATTACTCTCAATCTTGACTAAGGCCTATAGGTAGCAAATTTAGTACAATGTGTACCGGGGTGACATCAAGGTTGAGAGTTCACAGCGTATGCAAAAACTATTCCTTTATCTGTTATTCACTTTTGTAACCTTTATTTATTAATTTATTTTTCAGCATTCCATTCGTCACTTCTTTTATTTGCTGTTTATTACTTTAAATCACAGTTTGGAGAAGCACCCCAAACAACAAAATCCACGAATAAACCATCCCCCACGCACAAACGTTTATATACCTGGTAAATCGAGGTCTAGCAACGCGAAGTGAGTCACGCAGTTTTTCGCTCCAGTACCACCATTTTTTCCCAGCGCCCCCAGGTGATCCAACCCGATACAAAATCCAGATACAAGTAATTCATTAAAAAATCATAGCACCTGCCCCTTCCCCCACCCACCCACACACGACTGAAAATTGTGCTCCCAGGCTACGCCGCATGCGATATGTTTTCTATTTCAACAGGTAGACACGCTCAAAACCCCCTCCCCCCAAAAATATAAATAATATAAAAATAATAATAATTGTAATAACACAACAACAAAAACCAATAAAAAAATAAACACAAAAACCAACACGCATCTCGATTGTTGGTGTAGCATTCAGTCATAGGAGTCGGAGATACACATGTTTCCAAAAGCCCGGCATTATCAGATAAGTTTAACAATAAAAAGAATCTTACCATCACTAGGTAATATAATAGTCTGTATCCTGGTGCTCCTTTCATTTTTAGACGCTTCTGAGTAGAAGACACCAACCCTGTCTATCCCACCAGCCTCGGGGAATGTCAGAGACATTGCTGCTCGACCAAGTATAGAATTATCTCCCTCAATGAATCCTGTGGGAAGTCCAGTATTAGTTCCTCCTGTTATCAGTTGTCTGCCAAACGAAACACTAGCCGTCAAGTCACTGCATCCTTTGTACGCTGTGATGGCTACTGTGTTGTTCCCACTCGGACCAGTCAGAGGAATGCTGCTGACCAGAGTAAAATCTGTGGATATTAGGAAGAAAGATGAAATTTATAAGCCAAATAAGATACAATGCTTAATGTTCCCCTGTTTCATAAAAAAACACCATCAGATGAACACGTGTTCCATTGCTAGGCATGGTACGTATTCACTGAATACGAAATCATTTCATTTTGCCTCATTTGTGTCTTGATTTCTTTAACCGTTTCGAGCTAAAATTATAATCTATTGGAATGATGATGTGCATAAATACCGGTAAACGGAAAAAAAAAACTAGACATGTTGTGTTTGTGAATACAAACACAAGGTGTTCGGGTTCTGAACAGTATTATGATTTGTGATTATATTAAGAAACATTGTGATGAAACATGTTTCGTTAAAGTTTTTTGCAAGTAGCGCTTCATATTCTTCTGCTATAAAAATTACAAACGGAAGGCAATGTCAACTTGTAAGATTGTTAACTACCTTCAGAGAAGGACCTTCTCTAACCTTTGTATTTGTTAAAGATCATATTCCTAGCTCTTACCATTCTTAAATAAGGAGATACTTCCGGTTTGACCAGAGGTAGAGGTGACGAAGGTCACTAAATGTGTCACAAAGACAGACCTTCTCTTACCTTGATATTTCGTGAAAGAATCATGTCCCTACCTCTTACAACTTTAAAATGAGGAGTGACTTTCGGTTTACAGAGGTCACATAATCTGCAACAGAGAAGGGTCTTACCTTACCTTGGTATTTGGTGAAAGAAACATATTCCTAGCTCTTACCGTTTGTAAATGAGGAGCTTCTTCCGGTTTGACCGGAAGTAGAGGTCACAAAGGTCATCAAATGTTTAAGGGAGAAAGACATTCCTGACTTATATTTCTCGAAACAATCATGTTCCTGCCTCAAACCACTTTTACATTGGGAGCTACTTCCGGTTTGACCGGAAGTACAGGTCACAGAGGTCACCCAATGTGCCATAAAGAAACATCCTTCTTACCTTGACATTTGTCGAAAGAATTAATTTCATATCTCAAACGGTTGATTTTTTGTTGATTTTTAAAGTTTTAAAGAAGCCCTGCATTAAAGGCTACAAAGCGTGGAGTGTGCACCTTGAAAAGAGAGTAAGAACAACGCGTGGTTAATGTGCATATCAATGAGGCATCGATGGCACACAGCCTGGCACACACAAGCAATGTATTCATGTATAATGGCATTGGATTTTTCTACAGCAAAGTCGGTCACGGTTGAACGCAAATTGAAAATCGAATGCGTTAAACGTCCTGTTTGAACCTCATTTAAAAATGGTGAGAGCTAGGAACATGATTCTTTCATGAAATACCAAGATTAGGGAGGGTCCTTCTCTGTTGCACATTGCGTGACTTTTGTGACCTCTACATCCGGTCAAACCGGAAGTAGCTCCTCATTTAAAAATGGTAAGAGCTATGAACATGATTCTTTCACGAAATACCAAGGCCCATCTCTGTTGCTCATTGCGTGACCTCTGTGAAATTTATCTCCGGTAAAACCGGAAGTAGCTCCATATTTAAAGTGCTTAGAGGTAGGAACATGATTCTTTCACCAAATACCAAGTTTAGGGAAGGTCCTCTGTTGCACATCTGTGAAACTACGTAAGCCATGTTCACAATCTATACACCATATGATAGGCGTTAAGTACTTCATAAAGTTATACTAGTATAGCTCCTCATTTGAATATGGTTAGAGCCAGGAACATGATTCTTTAACCAAATACCAAGGTTAGGGAAGGCCATTTTCTGTTTGCTTTAGCGTGACCTCTGTGGACTTAGCTTCCAGTTAAACCGGAAGTGGCTCCTCATTTGAAAGTGGTTTGAGGTAGGGACAATATTCTTTCACCAAAAACTAAAGGTAGGGAAGGTCCTTCTTTGCTGCACATTGTGTGACCTCAGTTTAACTGGAAGTAGCTCCTCTTTTAAAAATGGTTACAGCTAGGAACATGATCTCACGAAATACCAATGTCAATTTCATGGTTTTATTTTCATATTAAGATATTTTAGTTGATTTCACTTTATATACATCAAATAACAACTAGGTTAATTCCAAACACCTAGTTTTTGTTCTTGGAACGCAAACTTATTTCTAGTTTTGTTTTTTACTTCTGCCCAAAAGTGACCGATAACAAAAGCGCACTTTCGAAAGTCATACAACCTTGAAACTTCATAAATAGGTAGCATATGGCAAGGAGACGAAACTGTTGTTGTGATGTCATGATGATGTCATCAGGTGTCGAGTAACATTAAATCAAAATTGAAGATTTTCAAACAAATCATATTTTAAGAAGTACTTATCACATGATCACGAATCTTACATCAGATTGTAGGGAAATTGAGCCTTCTCAAACTTTTACACTGAGGTGACACCATTTTGACCTCTATGACATCTACTTCCGGCCAAACGGGAAGTAGCTCCTCATTTATACATGGTAAGAGCTACGAACATGATTCTTTCACCAAATACTAAGGTTAGGGAAGGTACTTCTTTGTTACACATCTTTCACCAAGTACCAAGGTTAGGAAAGGTTATTCTCTGTTGCACATCGGGTGACCTCTATGACCTCTACTTCCGGTCAAACCGGAAGTACCTCTTTATTTAAAAATGGTGAGAGCTAGGAACATGATTTTTTCACCAAATACCAACGTTAGGAAAGGTCATTCTCTGTTGCACATTGCGTGACCTCTGTGACCTCTACTTACCATCAAACCGGAACTAGCTCCCCATTTGAATAAGGTTAGAGCCAAGAACACGATTCTTTCACCAAATACCAAGGTTAGGGAAGGTGCTTCTCTGTTGCACATTGGGTGACCTCTGTTATCTCGACTTCCGGTCAAAACGGAAGTAGCTCCTCATTTAAAGGTAGTTAGACGTAGGAACATGATAATTCATGAAATATCTAGTTTAGGGAAGGGCTTTATGTACACGAAACCGGGCTTCAACATAAAAGCCAATGACAACGCCATGTAACCAGCGCTCGAACACCTCTGTGTTTGTTTCAACAAACACGGTTTCCCTAGTATTTAGTTTGATTATTTACAAAATGCTTCTTGTTTATGTTCGCATTAAGTTGCAGAAAATAAATCATAATAAAATCAAACAGGCAAATTGACTAGTTAAAAAGTTGCGCACGTTTGACTATAAAGAACACCAGTTACTTGGGAATTTCAACAAGTTTTTAATAATTATTTAAAACAATAAATTTGTTAAACAAATATGGCATTACGCGATACTTAAAAATACGCATAATGTTACTAATAAATGTGTAAACACATTGCCTTACTGACTGAAATCCTTTGTAACTCACCAATTGATATTATATCTCCACTTTCAGTGATTTCTTCCACCATGAGTTCGCCAATAACAACACTTAATGTAGTGCTTTCTACGCTAACGAATCGAGCGATGACGATCGGATCCACTGTCAAATCGACGGTCAGTTCAGCTTGAACTTGTTCTATTGTTAATGGAGCTGCAATCATTATGTTCTGTAAATAGTCTGAACTCAAACCAGCCCGCAAAATAGCTCCTTTCATTTGGGTAGCTGCAATATAAACAGCAACAAAGAACCAACTGAATGTTATGAAAAGGTGGGTAAAATTATTATCACACATTCATCAAATGGAATTTAAAGTCATGTGCATTACTAAATTAAAAGTTTAAGAATTGCAGTTTATTTCGTGTCGTGGCTGAGCGGTCTAGCGCGTCCAACTCGTCAAGGTATTAACAGACAAGTTGAAAATAAAAATTCAATACTATTGCTACAAATCTAGCATGAATTCCATTTGGTTAATTCTCAAGGGTTTGTCTTCCTGATTTTGACCTACACCGAATGTAAACACCGACTTAAGATTTGAAAACTGTCTTAATGAAACTCAATAGGGCCAGGAACGTCAGGCCCTGGACGATGTTCCATACTTCAGTGTTGAAGATCTCACGTAGCAGAACCTCCAAGAGAAACGATGCTGGGCTTCTGATGTATCCAAATCATACAAGGAGGGGTTAAAGTACAGGTTTGTGGCCGGTAAGTGGCGAAACATTACTGGTGTACCTCACTTCTGGCTCACTTCTACAGCGCATGATGAACCTATCACCTATTACATTCTGCCCCACATACTAATGATATCCTTGCTTCTTTTTATCATCCCATCCGCCGCTTCATCGGACTTTTCATCTCTCATCTAATGCTTGGGAATATTTTGTTAGCATTGAATATCTCTGGCTGATGTGCTTATATATATATATATATACTTATTTTATATTCATTTTGTTGTTTTCTTTTATCATAAATTATGCTTTTTAGGTGTTCGGCAAACAACTATTGCTAATAAGGTGTTCGGACTCGAGTCCGAAGACCTCTTGGTTTTTTTTTTAGGTGTTCGGGCTATTGCCCGAATACCTATTGTTTTGTTCGTTTTTTAGGTGTTCGGCTAATTTAATCACCATCAGACAGTTCGGTAACAGCTTAACAACTTTGTGTGTGTAAGTTGACCTTGACCGAGGTCATCTTCCGCTCAAAACCGGATGTTGAAGTTCGTTACGAATATCTCAAAAATTACAAGTCAGAATTTCAGGTAATTTGGTAGGTCGTAGAACGATCGTTACACATAACAAAATTGAGTTGTTGATTGTAAATACTTGGAAAGATATTGCCGCTTTATTTGGAGAAACGCGTTCAAGTTTTCTCGGATTTATACTTTTTTGTAACAAAAGACTATTTCTATGTAGTCATGTACAAACGCATACACTCGCAGTTGGCACTGTGCCAACTTCCCTCGTGGCATTTTACCTGCAACACATGGCTTGTTTAAACAACGGCCGTCTTATCACTTAAGCAGCTGAATCCTCAAACAGCAGTTGATACAATGCAGTCTGAACTTACAAAATTTCAACACTGGCGGAATAAACTAGCGGGATGCCTATATGATTTGTGATTGCTCTTACATGTAAATTGATTGTAACACATAAGGTTATTCATTTGTTAAAACTTAAATGAAGTTAGACTATCACTTGAAAATGCTGAGATAGTCGTGTTGCCATGATGACGTCATCAGGTTTCGAATTTCAATAATTTTAAGCATAACATTGATATATCTTTAAAAATCAGTATCAAATCAACCAAAATAAACTTTTGGTTGCTTTTTGCAGGACATAATTTTGTAATATATGTCTTACTTTTTGTTTTGTGCATGACCTCACGTGACCTGTACTTCCGGTCAAAACCGGAAGTGCCTTGTAATTTAAAAGTGACAACTTTTTTTGAAGTTGTTTTTGAAGTTGTTTTCAACAATGCTGTTATGGTATTCACCTCGGTGAATATCCACTAGACGTTTTCACTTCATCAAAGGACTCATGCTGGACAATTCTTCTTCATTTTTAACAACTACTTTTTATTTATACTGCTGATTTTCTATCACTGGGGCTTCTACAATGTTGTACACCCTCTGAGGTCTAAGATGAGAATAATCTAAATCCATTCCTGAATCCCTTTTTATTACCGATTAAGCTATGTCAAGGATAAGGAGAAACCACATCTCCCAAGATGAGGAAAAACCAAAACCTTGTCTTGACAGATCACTGACCCTCATTCTTCCAGGAGTCCCAATCATTATTTATAAACAGGATCTTTGTGGTTACCTGACATGCCCCCTCCCCTAGAGAAGACTGTGTCAGTCTTGCAAATAATCAAAATGGACTGTTCGAAATACTTTTAAGACGTATGTCTCATTTATAAAACATTTTACCAATACCAGTATAAGGTACAAGTATGATTAGTGTTCAAAAGTGATTGAATATCATTTATGGTCCGATAAAATGTTCTTTCACCAAATGTTCTTTGCCCAAAGCAACATCAGTAGTGTAGTCATCGGTGCTGTAAACTGAGGTGCGTCGGGTGTAGTAAGTTATTCATGTAAGAAATATATGAGAACACATCCAAATGCTTTTTAGATGATTTAAGCACAAAGAAAACAAACATAATGAAAGATGTGTGAGATACATGTACACATATTTAGACGATTAAAAAATGGAATTTTTCGTTTACATTAAAAATCATTGAATAAAACACTTAAACTTCTACATACTTATTCTAACTACAAACATCTTAAAAACTGGTGTAAAACTAAAACATAAATCAACAGGTTATCAGTTCGCTGGAATTTACTGATACTCTGATCCAGAGACTGCACTATCATCATTATATTCATTAACTGCAATGCTTATTGTTAGGCTCTACTGAGACCATCCTCATTATCATTCGAAGTGCCCTTTCGGTACTGCACAGTGAAAGTGAACTCCCGTAGCACCATGGACCATCTCAGTAACCTGCTGTTACTTATTCTCAAACTATCTAGCCATTTTAAGGTTCGATGATCTGTGAGCACTAAAAAGTTTTGACCATATAGGTAGTACTTCAACTTGTTAACTGCCATACAATTGCCAAACACTCCTTTTCTGGGACAGAATATTTTTGTTCACGCACAAGCATTTTTCTACTGAGATATGCAATAGGATGCTCAATATCTTTGTCGACACTCTGAGCAAGGAGAGCACCCAGACCACAATTCGATGCATCGGTTTGGAGGACAAATGTCTTGGAAAAGTCTGGTGTGCGTAGGAGTGGTGGGCTTGTGAGTTTATTTTTAAGGCCCGGAAAGCTCCTTCACATGTCTCATTCCATACAACTGTGTTGGGGGCACTCTTCTTTGTGAGGTCCACCAATGGGGCTGCTATTGTGGCATAATGGGGTACAAGTTTGCGGTAATACCCCGATAGGCCCAGAAATGGATGTGTTGGCTTGTACTTGTGCTTGTGCCATTTCCATTTGTTTCATCTGTATTCGTAGATATTCAATCCACATATCTTGAGGGAGACCTGCAGGAATCCCTACTGGTATATTACTATTTGATGGCATTTGTCCTGATTCAGTACCACTAGAACTAGCTTGCAACTGTTGTTGGTCACTGGAGGTTGCTTGCATCATCCATTGTTACAGACTTTGTGGCTGATCTAAGCTGTGGCATACTAAGATCATGAACTACGCATTAAACAGGGATTTACTAATTTATTTGAAAACAACTTACTGAAATAATACTACGTGCATGTATCTCAAATTCAGTGGACACGTGTTCTCATATACCCTACACAATGTACTCACCACACCCTTGCTGTAGTCACAATCAAAGCGTTCCGGTCATCAGCTGTTCTGTGGCTCCACACTTGGCAGCCGCCACAAGGGCAGCCGCACTGGATGATCATCCGAACTCCAACATCTGTGGGTACGTCTGCTTACCAAGAATCATCCCTCTACTGCTCCGGTTGCCCCGTAGAACGTGGTGTCATCATCCTGCAACTGTGGGACCAACTTCCTTCTTTGGTTCTGCACCTTGTAGTTGGTAAACTCTGTCTGTACAGTTCTGCTGGAGGTGGGTTTACTGCAACTGGTTCAGGCATCAACACCTTTTCTAATATTTTGTCATCAGTTTTGAAGCAAATCACGATCACTGGTCTTCAATACTGCTCACTGCTGCCATAAGATTCTCATGGCGTCACTGTGTGTTTCCGCTGCCACCATGTTATGGTATCCACCTCGATGAATATCCACTAGACGATTTCACTTCATCAAAGGACTCATGCTGGACAATACTTCTTCATATTAACAACTACTTTTTATTTATACTGCTGATTTTTTATCACTGGGGCTTCTACAATGTTGTACACCCTCTGAGGTCTAAGATGAGAATAATCTAAATCCATTCCTGTATCCCTTTTTATTACCCAATAAGCTATGTCAAGGATAAGGAGAAACCACATCTCCCAAGATGAGGAAAAACCACATCCTTGTCTTGACAGCAAGGTCACCAACAGAAGTATGTAGTTAAGTCACAATTACGGTACCACTTTCACGTTGCATCAACAAAACATAGGGTTTTAAATGACCTGTACTGTTACGAATTTCAAATTTATCTCACAATAGTTCAATTTGTTGAGTCCCAAACACCAAGTGTTTGTCAGGGGACAAACACTACGTTCTAGTTTTTTAGGTGTTCGGACTCTGGTCCGAAGACCTCTTGTTTTTGTTCGTTTTTTTTTAATACTTCTTCTTCTTCTTCTCCCTGGCGATTGTCCACTTTCAAATGCACACCTCCGAAGGTCATATAACCTTGAAAATTCATACATAGGTAGGTTATGGCAAGGAGACGAAACCGTTTGAGTGACGTCATGATGACGTCATCGGGTGTCGAATTACGTTAAATCAAAGTTTATTATTTAAAAAATAACTCCTGAAGTACACAATGGAATTTTACAATCTATACATCATCGGAAAGGTCTTTAAAAAATAATTAAATGTCTCACAGAGATGACCCCAATTTGACCTTGTTTTCCGGTTCAAACCGGAAGTTGAAGCAAAAAATGCTTAAAAAGTCACAATTTAAGCTGTGGAGTCAATATGAAACAGAATTTTGACATGGTTTTAGTGTACGAAATAAAATGTAGTTTATGACCTTTGAAAATATTACATTGATGACGTCGTCAATGTAATATTTTCAAAGGTCATAAACTACATTTTATTTCGTACACTAAAACCATGTCAAAATTCTGTTTCATATTGACTCCACAGCTTTTATTTTAGGTTAATGTTTTGATAAAAGGCAATATGAATACTATTTTTAACAGACAACCTGGTGGCAGCCAATTGCACTGCGTGGAAAAGGAACACTTTGGAAAGCACGAAAACATTGTTTTTCCTGGCAGTTAAAATCAAAAAGGTAACTTGTTTTTCCTCCAGGAGTCGAGTTACAATAAATGTATGCGGTTCTTTATTATTCTTAGTGACCTGAGTTGACCTCGCTTCCTGTCCAAACCGGAAGTCCCCATGAAATACATATGATAAAGCTCTTTTTAATTATTTTCATATTCATATTTAAAGGTTTTATTTGATTTCACTTTTAATATATCAAACAAAATCAAAACCATGCGTTATACGGTGTCTCATAGAGACCATTATGTTGCTTTAAATGTTTCATTCCTCCAAAATTTTCTCCAAATAA
Source organism: Marthasterias glacialis (assembly GCA_911728455.2). Taxonomy (NCBI): domain Eukaryota; kingdom Metazoa; phylum Echinodermata; class Asteroidea; order Forcipulatida; family Asteriidae; genus Marthasterias; species Marthasterias glacialis. Next base: position 3,327,442 of record OU452225.1, on the reverse strand, counting down.
ATAACCCAAAATTGAAATTAAACTGATCCTTGAAACTGTGCATATATTTGAACCTCAATATGAAGACGCGAAATAAAACGATGACATCATGATGACGTCATCAGATGTTGAGTTACAATTAATCAAAGTTTATTAATTAAATCAGAACTCCTGAAGTGCACAATGGATTTTTACAATCTACACATCATCGCAAAGGGCTTTTGGAAACTATTTAAATGTCTAAAAAAATGACCCCAATTTGACCTTTTATTGCGGTTCAAACCGGAAGTTGAAGGAAAAAATTGTTATAAAGCCATTATTTTTTAGTTCTTTGGTCAGTATAAAACGAGCTTTGGACAGTGGTTTCAGTGTGTGAGTAGGTAAAGGACTCTGCGTTTTCAAGTTTAAAACTGATGACGTCATTACATTAAACAGCGTCCTCTGGTAACAAGTTTGAAAACAATGGTGCTACAACACTAATTGTAACGGCTTTTTAGGTGTTCGGGCTCTCAGCCCGGAACACCTCTTGATTTTGTTCGTTTTTTTAGGTGTTCGGACTCTGGTCCGATAACCTCTTGGTTTTGTTCGTTTTTTTTTTTTAATACTTCTTCTTCTCCCTGGCGATTGTCCACTTTCAAATGCACACTTGCGAAGGTCATATAACCTTGAAACTTCATACATAGGTAGCATATGGCAAGGAGACGAAACATAACTCCTGATGTACACAATGGATTTTTACAATCTTTACATCATCGGAAAGGTCATCCAAAACTGCGTAATCGCCCTACAGACATGACCCCAATTTGACCTTGTCTTCCGGTTCAAACCGGAAGTTGAAAATGTTGGAAATTTTCAAAAATTCATATTTTAAGAAGTACTTATCACATGATCACAAATTTTACATCATATTGTAGAGAATTGAGCCTTCTCAAACTTGTGCATTGGGGTGACACCATTTTGACCTTTTACTTCCGGTTCAAACCGGACGTTTAACGCAAATGTCCATGTGCGTTCAAGCGTGTCCCACATTGCTGTAAAAATCCAATGCCATTATACATGTACACGTCCTTGTGTGTGCGTGGCTGTGTAACATCGATGCCCCATTGCTATGCACATTAACCACGCGTTGTTCTTAGTCTTTTTTCAAGGTACACACTCCACGCTTTGTAAGTCTTTAATACAGGGCTTTTTTAAAACTTTATAAATCAACAAAAAATCAACCGTTTGAGGTATGAACATAATTCTTTCGACAAATGTCCAGGTAAGGGAGGCTCTTTCTTTTCGACACATTAAGTGACCTCTGTGACACCTACTTCCGGTCAAACCGGAAGTAGCACTTTATTTAAAAATGCTAAGAGCTAGGAACATGATTCTTTCACCAAATACCAAGGTTCGGAAAGTTCATTCTCTGTTGCACATTGGGTGACCTCTACTTCCGGTCAAACCGGAAGTAGCTCCTCGTGTAAGAGTGGTTAGAGTTAGGAACATGATTGTTTCGAGAAATATCAAGGTTAGGTAAGGTCTTTCTTTGTGAAACATAAAGTGACCTTTGTAACCTCTACTTCCGGTCAAACTGAAAGTAGCTCCTCATTTAAAATTAGTAAGAGCTAGGAACATGATTCTTTCACAAAATAACAAGGTTTGGGATTGTCCTCTGTTGCATATTGCGTGGCCTGTGATGTCTACTTCCGGTCAAACCTGAAGTAGCACGTCAATTAAGATTGGTAAGAGCTTGGAACAGGATTCTTTCACCAAATACCAAGGTGAGGGAAGGTCCTTCTCTGTTACAAAGTAAATATTATCTTTTAAAGAACAATTTCATGTTCATATATTTAGATACTTTAGTTGCTACATCAAATAACAACTTTAAGTACTAAAATCCGAACACCTTGTTTTTGTGATGTCACAAAAACCTATGTCTAGTTTATTTATTTTTTTTTTTATAGGTGTTCGGACTCGAGTCAGAAGACCTCTTGTTTTTCTTGTGTTTTTTTTAGGTGTTCGGGCACTCAGCCCGGAACACCTCTTGATTTTGTTCGTTTTTAGGTGTTCGGACTTGAGTCCGAAGACCTATTGTTTTTGTACGTTTTTTTAGGTGTTCGGGCACTTGTTTTTTAGGTGTTCGGACTCTGGTCCGAAGACCTCTTGTTTTTGTTCGTTTTTTTAGGTGTTCGGCCAGCAGCCGAAAACCTATTGTTATTGTTCTGGTTTTTTTAGGTGTTCAGCCAGCAGCCGAAAACCTATTGTTATTGTTCTGTTTTTTTTTATTCTTTTTAGGTGTTCGGCCAACAGCCGAACAACTATTGTTACTGTTAAGTTTTTTTTCCTGCGCATTCTTCCTTCTGAACCTTGTCCGCAAATTTTCTCAAAAAGTAAAGCTTGTATGAACTTGAAACTTACCATGTACAAAGATATTAGTGAGTGCATGACACCAAAACTTTTTTGGAATGATGACGTCATTGATGACGTCATTGATGACGTCATTAGGTTAAATAAACGTGAAATTATTCAAAAATTTAATAACTCAAGAACGGCAAATGCTACATTCAAAATCTTTGATGCATATGAAAGGTCTTGTGATGTGGGACAAATTGTATGCACACCGTGACCCCATTTGACCTTTACTTCTGGTCAAAACCGGAAGTTAAAGTTAAAATTCATGTTATTTCGGGCTCTAGAGCCTAAGTGAATAAAGCTTTGAACAAACTTTCAATGCATAATATTTTTATTAGCTCACGAGCATTCTAGAAATGTAATATATGACGTCATGGCTACGTCACAACGAAATTGATACACGAGGTCGAAAAAAAATATTTTGCTATCTAAAAAAATAAAGCATGTACGGACTTGAAACTTACTATATACCTAGACCACAGTGTGTTTATGACAAAGCAAAATCTTTGGAAGGATGACGTCATCGATGACGTCATTACATTAAATTGAAGTTTTATACTAAAATAATCAAATCTTAAGAATAATACATGCTACATGCATGATCTTTACACCATATGAAAGGTCTTGAAGTACTAAACAAATCTTACACAGGGTGTGACCCCATTTGACCTTCACTTCTGGTCGAAACCGGAAGTAGTAGTTTTGTTTTAAAAAATCGTTTCTCAATTACGTAAATTTGTGTATTAATATAATAACTTATTTTTAAAGCCCTTCGACGATTCTACCAATGTTTACAAAGTGTGAACTCATTTTGACCTTCACTTCCGGTCGAAACCGGAAGTATAAGTTTGTACAACAAAAATATGTATCTTATTAATGAAACATGGTACATTAATAATCGTTACATCAATTTAAAGCTCTCTGACAATTCTAGATACCATGCACAAGGTGTGACCCCATTTGACCTTTAGTTCCTGTCAAACCGGAAGTTGGAGTTTCATATGACAAACCTTCATGCTTAAAGATAAAAAAGTATAACAAAATATTTCGCCCGTCAGCCTAGCACAAATAGACAAAAAACCTGCACACAATATTGACCTAAAAATTACGTAATTAAGCCGAACACCGTGAGTTTGTTCATTTTTTTAGGTGTTCGGCCAGCAGCCGAAAACCTATTGTTATTGTTAGGTGTTCGGCCAGCAGCCGAAAACCTATTGTTATTGTTAGGTGTTCGGCCATCAGCCGAACAACTATTGTTATTGTTAAGTTTTTTTTTAGGTGTTCGGACTCTGGTCGGAAGACCTCTTGTTTTTGATCGTTTTTTTTTTTAATACTTCTTCTTCTTCTTCTTCTCCCTGGCGATTGTCCACTTTCAAATGCACACTTCCGAAGGTCATATAACCTTGAAAATTCATACATAGGTACTATATGGCAAGGAGGCAAAACCGTTTTGTGATGTCATGATGACGTCATCAGGTGTCGAATTACGTTAAATCAAAGTTTATTATTTCAAAAAATCATAACTCCTGAAGTACACAATGGATTTTTACAATCTATACATCATCGGAAAGGTCTTTAAAAAATAATTAAATGTCTCACAGAGATGACCCCAATTTGACCTTGTCTTCCGGTTCAAACCGGAAGTTGAAGCAAAAAATGCTTAAAAAGTCACAATTTAAGCTGTGGAGTCAATATGAAACAGAATTTGGACATGGTTTCAGTGTACGAAATAAAATGTAGTTTATGACCTTTAAAAATATTACATTGACGACGTCATCAAATGTTACAGTTTGTTACGACGACGAGTTTAAAAATAAATAAAAAATTATTTCAATTTTTTTTGAGCAAACTACATGTTGAATTTTTTAGTAATAGATAACGACTATAAAAGCCTATTGTGAAATTTGAACAAAATTGGCCGTTGCATAACGAAGTTATATTAAGGTGAAAAGTGCCGTTTTTAGCGTGATCGCCGATAGAGTCTGTACAGTTACCTTACTGTATTGCACCCCGTGCGTTTGCACTCTAGGGTTTTACTGCACACTGTGTATATACATACACGCAACAAGTCAGGGCCCAATTTCATAGAGCTGCTTAACGGCAAGCAAAGTTTTCACAATGTGTTTGTACACATTTTACGTGCAGTATACGCGTACCTCACACACAAAATAACTAGCTGCCGATGATGTTTCATAACCGTTGCTGTGCACATTTTAAAGAGTACTGCTGGGACTGGACTAGTACAAAGTTAACTTACATTAACGACTCCGTGATACTGAATGGATCACAAAGGACATTTCTTTCGTCATATTTCTTATTTATCTTAAAGATCAAGGTGAGTCATAACAAAAAATGTGTCAGTCATGATGTCCGTTCCTTTTCTAAATTCTATTATACAGTACTGCAAAGTTAACGCCGTTATTTTCCCAAGTTTGATTTGCTTTGGCAAAACGTTCACACCGTATGAAATATGACTGTTGTTAAATTCATGTCTTTACTGTAATTTAGGGCAATTTTCCAGCCATGCCTTTCGATAAAACTAGTCTATTAACAGGATAATTACATTGATTATCATGACAATATTGTGACTCTCCTCCAAATTATAGCGGCCATTTTGACACAACATGACTTGCTTAAGCACAAAACGAGTGTTTAAGGCTGTTTGTTGGTTGCTTACCGCGCTAAGCAAAAAATCGTGCTTAATAGAGGCTATGAAAATTAGAAAATCTGTTTAACACGCCTGTTAAGCACAAAATTGGCTGTTAAGCAGCTTTTTGAAATTGGGCCCTGGTCTTGTCACAGTTCATTGAACTTTGAGGTGTGTTAAGTTCTGTGTGTGTGTGTAATAATGCCAACGCAAAGAAAAACTGTTACGTCATGCCAAGCTCAGTGTGGAAATGTTTCCGGCACTTTATGTCATTCTGGTGGCTTAATTGTGACAGGGAGAGGAAGAGGAGACTTTACTGAGATGATCACATGCTCACGTGAGTTGTTTGATGTATAATGGTGGAGAAAATGCAATTGACAAAGTGATCGTCTTTCGTTCTATATATACCGATCACGTACGTGCTTACGTACGAGAGTCACAAGTGTGCACCAGCGGGGCCAGAGGCACTTTACCCCCGCGAGAGTTGTTGTCGGGATTCGCTGAGTAAAACTGTTTAAAAGTAAAGTTTAAAAGTAAAGTCATCGCTTTTCAAAATGTCCGTGTATTTCTTTAGCCGTGCACACTTGTGTTTATGATGTTTATCAAAGTGAGGTAGTTTTTATAAAACTTTGGAACTTTTTAATACAGATAATGAGCTCGGAATTTGAATCTGTCAAATGTCAGATTGACTGTACAGTACACCAGTGTTCAGTAAAGGTGATGTTACAAAATGAGACCGTTAATTTGATATAGCGCCATCAACGTTCACTAGCGATACACACTTCTTTATTTTATTGACACCGCATAGATGCCGAACAAAACGGAGGGCAGCAAGGGTTAATGTTTTGATAAAAGGCAATATGAATACTATTTTTAACAGACAACATGGCGGCAGCCAATTGCACTGCGTGGAAAAGGAACACTTTGGAAAGCACGAAAACATTGTTTTTCCTGGCAGTTAAAATCAAAAAGGTAACTTGTTTTTCCTCCAGGAGTCGAGTTACAAAAAATGTATGAGGTTCTTTAAAATTCTTAGTGACCTGAGTTGACCTCGCTTCCTGTCCAAACCGGAAGTCCCCATGAAATACATATGATAAAGCTCTTTTTAATTATTTTCTTCTTCATATTTAAAGGTTTTATTTGATTTCACTTTTAATATATCAAACAAAATCAAAACCATGCGTTATACGGTGTCTCAAAGAGACCATTATGTTGCTTTAAATGTTTCATTCCTCCAAAATTTTCTCAAAATAAATAACTCAAAATTGAAATTAAACTGATCCTTGAAACTGTGCATATATATTTGAACCTCAATATGAAGACGCGAAATAAAACGATGACGTCATGATGACGTCATCAGATGTTGAGTTACAATAAATCAAAGTTTATTAATTAAATCAGAACTCCAGAAGTGCACAATGGATTTTTACAATCTACACATCATCGCAAAGGTCTTTTGGAAACTATTTAAATCTCAAAGAAATGACCCCAATTTGACCTTGTATTGCGGTTCAAACCGGAAGTTGAAGGAAACAATTGTTATAAAGCCATTATTTTTTAGTTCTTTGGTCAGTATAAAACGAGCTTTGGACAGTGGTTTCAGTGTGTGAGTAGGTAAAGGACTCTGCGTTTTCAAGTTTAAAACTGATGACGTCATTACATTAAACAGCGTCCTCTGGTAACAAGTTTGAAAACAATGGTGCTACAACACTAATTGTAACAGCTTTTTAGGTGTTCGGGCCCTCAGCCCGGAACACCTCTTGATTTTGTTCGGTTTTTTAGGTGTTCGGACTCTGGTCCGATAACCTCTTGGTTTTGTTCGTTTTTTAGGTGTTCGGGCACTCAGCCCGGAACACCTATTGATTTTGTTCGTTTTTTTTTTTTTTTTAATACTTCTTCTTCTTCTTCTCACCGAACGTTGTCCGCTAACACATGCACACTTCTTAAAGTCACACAAACTTCAAACTTCACACACAGTTAGAACTTCACTAGGACAGGAAACCGTTTGAGTGACGTCATGATGACATCATCGGGTGTCGAATTACATTAAATAAAAGTTTATTATTTCAAAAAATCATAACTCCTGAAGTACACAATGGATTTTTACAATCTATACATCATCGGAAAGGTCATTCAAAACTGCGTAAACGCTCCACAGACTTGACCCCAATTTGACCTTGTCTTCCGGTTCAAACCGGAAGTTGAAAATTTTTGAAAATTTCAAAAAATCATATTTTAAGAAGTACTTATCACATGATCACAAATCTTGCATCAGATTGTAGAGAATTGAGTCTTCTCAAACTTTTGCATTGGAGTGACACCATTTTGACCTTTACTTCCGGTTCAAACCGGACGTTTAACGCAAATCGATTGTCCGTGTGCGTTCAAGCGTGTCCAACAATGCTGTACAAAATCCAATGCCATTATACATGTACACGTGTGTGTGTGTGTGTGTGTGTGCCTGGCTGTGTGACATCGATGCCCCATTGCTATGCACATTAACCACACGTTGTTCTTAGTCTCTTCTCAAGGTGCATATAATACTCCACGCTTTGTTAGTCTTTAATACAGGGCTTATTTAAACATTTAAAAATCAACAAAAAATCAACCGTTTGAGGTATGAACATAATTCTTTCGACAAATGTCAAGGTAAGGGAGGGTCTTTCTTTATGACACAATAAGTGACCTCTGTGACATCTACTTCCGGTCAAACCGGAAGTAGCTTTTTATATAAAATTGCTAAGAGCTAGGAACATGATTCTTTCACCAAATACCAAGGTTAGGAAAGGTCATTCTCTGTTGCACATTGGGTGACCTCTATGACCTCTACTTCCGGTCAAACCGGAAGTAGCTCCTCATGTAAAAGTGGTTAGAGTTAGGAACATGATTATTTCGAGAAATATCAAGGCTAGGGAAAGACTTCATTTGTGAAAGATTAAGTGACCTTTGTGACATCTACTTCCGGTCAAACCAGAAGTAGCTCTTTATTTAAAAATGGTGAGAGCTACGAACATGATTCTTTCACCACATACCAAGGTTAGGGAGGGTCCTTCTCTGTTGCACATTGGGTGACCTCTGTGACCTCTACTTAAGATCAAACCGGAAGTAGCTCCTCATTAATACATGGTAAGAGCTGGGAACATGATTCTCCACCAAATACCAAGGTTAGGGAAGGCCCTTCTTTGTTACACATTGCGTGACCTCTCTGAACTCTACTTCCGGTTTGACCGGAAGTACCTCCTCAATTAAAAGTGGTTAGAAATTCCTGTCCATACCGGATGATCAAATTAAATATTGTATTATAAACCTCAATTTAACGTATGTTTTTCTTCATATTTTCTTAAATAAAAGTTGGATTAACTTTTAATTTCATTTAACTTTTAACACATAAAATATTTTTTATACATCACACTCCGAACACCTAGTTTTTGTGATGCCACAAAAACTCATTTCTAGTTTTAAATACTTCTTCTTCTCCCTGGCGATTGTCCACCTTCAAATGCACACTTCCGAAGGTCATATAACCTTGAAACTTCATACATAGGTAGCATATGGCAAGGAGACGAAACATAACTCCTGAAGTACACAATGGATTTTTACAATCTTTACATCATCGCAAAGGTCATCCAAAACTGCGTAATCGCCCTACAAATATGACCCCAATTTGACCTTGTCTTCCGGTTCAAACCGGAAGTTGAAAATGTTGGAAATTTTCAAAATTTCATATTTTAAGAAGTAGGAAGTAGCTCTTTATTTAAAAATGCTAAGAGCTAGGAACATGATTCTTTCACCAAATACCAAGGTTTGGAAAGTTCATTCTCTGTTGCACATTGGGTGACCTCTACTTCCGGTCAAACCGGAAGTAGCTCCTCGTGTAAGAGTGGTTAGAGTCAGGAACATGATTGTTTCGAGAAATATCAAGGTTAGGTAAGGTCTTTCTTTGTGAAACATAAAGTGACCTTTGTAACCTCTACTTCCGGTCAAACTGAAAGTAGCTCCTCATTTAAAATTAGTAAGAGCTAGGAACATGATTCTTTCACAAAATAACAAGGTTTGGGATGGTCCTCTGTTGCATATTGCGTGGCCTGTGATGTCTACTTTCGGTCAAACCTGAAGTAGCTCGTCAATTAAGATTGGTAAGAGCTTGCAACAGGATTCTTTCACCAAATACCAAGGTGAGGGAAGGTCCTTCTCTGTAACAAATTAAATATTATCTTTTAAAGAACAATTTCATGTTCATATATTTAGATACTTTAGTTGCTACATCAAATAACAACTTTAAGTACTATAATCCGAACACCTTGTTTTTGTGATGTCACAAAAACCTATGTCTAGTTTTTCCTTTTTTTTCTAGGTATTCTTCTCCCTGAACCTTGTCTTCAATTTTCTCAAAAAGTAAAGTTTGTATGAACCTGAAACTTACCATGTAAACGGATATTAGTGAGTAGATGAAACCGTGAATTTTTTGGAATGATGACGTCATTGATGACGTCATGACGTCAAATAAACGGTAAATAATTCAAAAAATTCATAAATCAAGAACGGCAAATGCTATATTCAAAATCTTTGGTGCAAATGAAAGGACTTGTAATGTGGGACAAATTGTGGGCACACCGTGACCTCATTTGACCTTTACTTCCGGTCAAAACCGGAAGTTAAAGTTAAAAATCATGTTATTTCGGGCTCTAGAGCCTAAGTGAAGGAAGATATGAACAAACTTTTAATGAATAATATTTTTATTAGCTCACGAGCATTCTAGAAATGTGATATATGACGTCGTAGCTACGTCACAACGAAATTGATACACGAGGTCGAAATTTTTTTTATTTTGCTATCTCAAAAAATAAAGCATGTACGGACTTCAAACTTACGATATACCTAGGCCACAGTGAGTACATGACAAAGCATAATTTTTGGAATGATGACGTCATCGATGACGTCATTACATTAAATTGAAGTTTTCTACTAAAATTATCATATCTTAGGAATAATACATGCTACATACATGATCTTTACACCATATGAAAGGTCTTGAAGTACTAAACAAATCTTACACAGGGTGTGACCCCATTTGACCTTAACTTCCGGTCGAAACCGGAAGTAGTAGTTTTGTTATGAAAAATCGTTTCTGAATTACGTAAATTTGTGTATCAATATAATAACTTAATTTTAAAGCCCCTTCACTATTCTACAAATGTTTACAATGTGTGACCTCATTTGACCTTCACTTCCGGTCGAAACCGGAAGTATAAGTTTGTACAACAAAAATATGTATCTTATTAATGAAACATGGTACATTAATAATCGTTACATCAATTTAAAGCTCTCTGACAATTCTAGATACCATGCACAAGGTGTGACCCCATTTGACCTTTAGTTCCTGTCAAACCGGAAGTTGAAGTTTCATATGGCAAACCTTCATGCATAAAGATAAATAAGTAAAAATAAATATTTCGCCCGTCAGCATAGCACAAATAGACAAAAAACCTGCACACAATATTGACCTTAAAATTGCGTAATTAAGCCGAACACCGTGAGTTTGTTCACAAACTCTAAATTTCTAGTTTTTTTCTGGGCTTTCTTAGTCGTCGAAACTTGTCCGCAAATTTTCTCAAAAAGTTAAGCTTGTATGAACTTGAAACTTACCATGTACAAAGATATTAGTGAGTAGATGAAACCGCGAATTTTTGGAAAGATGACGTCATTGATGACGTCATGACGTCAAATAAACGTTAAATAATTCAAAAAAATTATAACTCAAGAACAGCAAATGCTACATTCAAAATCTTTGGTGCATATGAAAGGTCTTGTAATGTTGGACAAATTGTGAGCATTCCGTGACCTCATTTGACCTTTACTTCCGGTAGAAACCGGAAGTTAAAGTAACAAATCATGTTATTTCGGGCTCTAGAGCCTAAGTGATTAAAACTATCAACAAACTTATAATAAAGAATATTTTTTTAGCTCAAGTGCATTCTAGAAATGTTATATATGACGTCATAGCTACGTCACAAAGAAATTGATACACGAGGTTGAAATAAAAATTATTTTGCTATCTCAAAAAATAAAGCATGTACGGACTTGAAACTTACCATGTACCTAGACAACAGTGTGTATATGACAAAGCCAATTTTTTGGAATGATGACGTCATCCATGACGTCAGTACATTAAATTGAAGTTTTATACCAAAATAATCATATCTTAAGAATAATACATGCTACATACATGATCTTTACACCATATACCAAGGTTTGGAAAGTTCATTCTCTGTTGCACATTGGGTGACCTCTACTTCCGGTCAAACTGGATACACGAGGTCGAATTTTTTTTTGCTATCTCAAAAAATAAGCATGTACGGACTTACTATATACCTTGACCACAGTGTGTACATGACAAAGCAAATTTTTTGGAATGATGACGTCATCGATGACATTTAATTGAAGTTGTATACTAAAAAAATCATATTCTAAGAGTAATACATGCTACATGCATGAACTTTACACCAAATGAAAGGTCTTGAAGTTTTGAAAATATCTTACAAAGAGTGTGACCCCAATTTGGAATCGGAAGTAGTAGTTTTTTATATAAAAAAATATCTGAATGACGTAAACTTGTATTTTAATATAATAACCTGGTTTTAAGGCCCTTCGACGATTCTATTAATTTTTACAATGTGTGACCCCATTTGACCTTCACTTCCGTTCGAAACCGGAAGTATAAGTTTGTACATACTCTTATTAATGAAACGTGGTAAATTAATAATCATTACATCAATTTAAAGTTCTCGGGCAATTCTAGATATCATGTACAAAATGTAACCCCATTTGACCTTTAGTTCCCGTCAAAACCGGAAGTAGAAGTTTCATATAACAAACCTTCATGCATAAAGATCAAACAAAGGTACAAATAAATATTTTGCCCGTCAGCATAGCAAAAGAGACAAAAAACGTACACACAATATTGACCTTAAAATTTTCAATTACGCAATCACTTTATTACGTTTAAGCCGAACAGGGTGAGTTTGTTCACAAACTCTAAATTTCTAGTTAATTTTTTTTATATTAATGTGCTTGCGTTTGCCTATTTCAATTTCATTGACATTTGCTTCATGTTAGCTTTATCATTTTGTATTTGTTACCAATATCATTGTCTTCAAGCAAGCTTGAATTTTCGATTCTGCTCGATTCATGGCAACATTCAGTGTGATATCATTTGTATTGCGGTCTGTATCACATACTGCATTTATGCTGCCCCATCTGCTCGTCCAGTTTCCTAGATATTTTTTTGCATGGGTGGGGTAAGGGGAGCTGTTGTGGCGCCTTGCGTCTCGTGTCCAACTCGGCCCTGGCCTTGTGGGACATTTTAACCCTATTCCCACTCTTGCTTGTGTGACGAGAGTAATGAATTCAATAATTTAAATGTACATTCTGTTGGCACCTTTTCAATTTTTGTTATATGAATGCCCAGAGCCTATGTAGCCATTTTTACGACATTCAGGATTATGTGTCTACTCTCAGTCATTCCTTCTCGACCTATGGCTTTACTGAGACATGGTTTAAAGAAACTCCCTCGTCTTACATGTACATGGATACTCGTGTTCACTCGTCACGTTCTCATAAATTAGGCGGAGGGGTTGCCATGTTCGTCAAAGACACGTTAAATTTCAAAATCCGTGGTGACCTCGGTTCCACTTCAGGTGATTTTGAATCTGTTTTTATTGAAATTCAACGCGACCATGCCTGTAACATCATTGTTGGGAATGTTTATAGGGCTCCGGGTAGTCCAATTGATAACTAGCTTCAATGCTTCTTTTGATTCTTGTTTAAATGTCATAACGAAAGAAGGGAAGCTGTGTTACATAATGGGCGATTTCAATTTTAACCTTCTCAATTGTTCGGAGCATCAGCCAACTGACGACTTCGTTAACTCTGTCTACGCCAATGAACACCACACTTTGATTTATAAACCGACTCGCATTACACCTTACACTTCCACACTTATTGACAATATACTAACTAACTCCAATCAGGATATCCTAGCAGGAATCTTATACTCTGATATTTTGGATCATTTTCCTCCCTTTCAGATAACTTCTTGTTGCTTTTCCAATTAAGACTACTCCTCAATAGTCGTTCATTTCCAGGAACATCAATCATGCCACCATTCGTTCATTCCAATCAGACCTAGCTAGTGCGGACTGGCATCAAGTCTATGAATCTGACCAGCCTGAGGCATCTTATGATACCTTCTTCTCTATTCTCATTTCTCGATATAATTCTCACTTTCCTTATGTTACTAAAACATCTGGCAGTACGAATAAAAATCAGCCGTGGATTAACCAGTCTATCATTGATTCTTGCCATTATAAGAACAGGGTTGGCGTTTCCTACGCAATCCTAATGAGCTTAATGATCGTAATTATAAAACTTTCTGTAATCGTCTCACCGCCACCGTTCGGAAAGCGAAACAAGATCATTATGCTCACAGACTAGATCTCCATAAATCGAGTCTCAAGCAATTATGGCAAGAAATCAACGGTATTCTAGGTAAGAAGAAGCGAACGTCTTTTCCTTACAAGTTTACTGATGGTGAGCGTCCGTAATCTAATTCAGCTGACATTGCCAATTCTTTCAACTCAAATGCTTTCTATTTTGTTCTTACTCCAACCAATGCAGCAGAAATAATACGTGTCTGCAATGCCTGAAGACCAATACAAGTCCTGGCTTCGATGACATTAGCTGTTCTGTTGTCAAGTCTATCATTTATCTTATTGCTGAGCCTCTTGTTTACATTTTCAATCTTTCTTTTATAAGTGGATCTGTTCCCTCGAATCTTAAGGTCGCTAAAGTTGTTCCTATTTCTAAAAGTGGGGAAAATAAAGAAGTCAAAAATTAAAGACCTATTTCCATTCTTCCTTGCTTTTCTAAACTTCTGGAGAGACTTGTTTACAATCGTTTCTACACTTTTATCTCTAAATTTCATCTCCTATGTGATCAGTAATATGGCTTTCGCAGTAAACACTCTACTGACATGGCTCTCATCGAGGACATTGACAAAGATACTACTGCTCTTACCAACAAACTCTTTGCTGTTGGCGTTTTTGATCTCTCTAAAGCCTTTCTACTTTCTAAACTGGAGCACTGTGATATCAGAGGAGTTGCTCTTCAATGGTTCGCCAACTATCTTAACAACAGGCAACAGTTTACTACTTATAATAAATGCAACTCTCGCTGCCTTAAAAGTTCTCACGGTGTGCCTCAAGGGTCCATTCTTGGACATCTTCTATTTCTTCTCTACAACAACGATTTGTGTCTTTCTTCTTCTTTGCTATCTTTTACACTGTTTGCTGAAGACACAACTATTTTCCACTCTAGTCCCAATTCTAATACTCTGACCAACACTCTAAATTCTGAACTTACTCGGGTTTTTGGGTGTCTTAAGGCAAATAAACTGTCTTTAAATCTCCCCAAAACCAGCTTCATTTTCTTCTCCAAATCTAATCTTTCCATCAACTGTGATCTCCTACCTGTTACTATAGACAATATTCTGATCACCAGGGTCTACTCTACAAAATTTCTTGGTGTTATTATTGACCATAAACTTTCCTGGTCTGATTACATATCTTCTCTAACAAAAATCATTTCTCGTAATACCTGTGTCATGTCTAAACTGCGTTCTTTTCTTCCACCTTTGTCTGTGGTCTTACTCCCTAATAACGTTATTCTTCCTTACTTAAACTACTGCAACATTGTCTGGGCTCGGTCAAGTAATAACAAACTGCACTCAAAAACGGGATATCCTCACTAACTCGTGCACACACTGCACCACTTTTTTCACAGCTCAACACCCTTACAATTTCTGACCTAAACAAACTCCATACTGGGATATTTATGTACAAGCATTCCAGAAATCTTCTTCCAAGTAATTTCTCTGCTCACTTTTCTTCTGTCCAAGATCAGCATACCTACTAAACCCGATCTTGTCTTAATCTCCTGGTTCCTTTCACCCGCACAACTTATTTTATGAACACCCTTCGATTATATGGTCCCGGCTTGGGGAACGCCATTGACGAAGAAATCAAAAGCCAGCCGTCAGTAGACCGTTTCAAAGCCTCATTCAAAAGAAGACTTATCTCTTAGTATGTAACATGGCTTTCTTTCAACTGACTGCTTTGCCATATATAGTAATCATTTGTTCTTTTCATATTACAACCACATTTCATTTTTGTTATTTAAGCGTTTTTGTTGTTTTTGTATTACAGTTGCGTTGTTCATAATGTCTGTCTTCTGTTTGTCCGTTTGTCTTGTTTCTGTCTGTTCATAGGCTGATTTCTACAAGTCTCAGCTTATCAAATCGGCCTCCATACTGTTCCCTTTCTTTGACTGTATAAACCTTTACTTATTTAAACTACACTGTTTGCTATTGTATGTAATTAATGTTATGTTTTTTGACAGTATGGAAATAAATATAAACTGAATTGACAAAGCCGATGAGCATTAATCATTAGAGCAAGTTGGGGGAGGGCTAAAATATTTCTTATGAGACGCTATCATAGATGTGTAATGATTTGCCCATAATTGGCGTAAGATTTGCATTGGTCTGAAGAACATATTAATGAGATTAATACGTTAATGAAAGAAAGGGAGGATCCGCCAATCTACTTCTTTAAAAACCTCGTCTCCAACAGTGAAAAAGGGTGATACTTGATATGGCCGTTAAAACCGCTTTTATTTGTGAATGGAAAACTAAAAAAAAGTCCATGTCGTTGATCAACACATGATTGAATATGTTCATATTTACATACCTTCATGTCAACATAAAACAAAAATTGAATATTACCCCTTTTGAAAAGAAAAAAAAACATGTGATTTAAAATTAATCATAAAATGCTCCCGACCAAAGGCAATTTGTAGTTAAGGCATTACCGATGACGACAAGTGTTTATTCTACAACATGCTTAACGAGACCATCGGACATCCTTTCATTTATACCAGAAAAGGAATGACGCCTGGCACTTTGAAGAAAACATTCCAATACCACCGTATTATAATCGTTGGTTTTCAGTTAAGAATGATATGGTTTACTCTTTAATGATAACTTGAATAAAATCATATAAGCATTCGTTGTGATATGGTCAGAAAAGGACTGGCTCTAACAGTTATTTTAATGTGCACAAAATAAACCTAGAAATCTCAATCTTATGGTAAAAAAGCAAATTGCCGACGCCAACAAAATCATCCTTGTTCTATATGTCGTGTTTGTACGTGAAAATATTATTAAATTAAATGGTTAGTTTCCTCGTATTAGTTTTATTTAGGTACTTAGGTAGAGTCATGTAAAATAGATTTACTATGATCTTAACCCTATCAGGACGGTGTTTGGGGGTGAGGGGGGGGGGGAAATGTGCCCCTCCCTATCACATTTTTGCCCGTAACTTTTTTAACGCTTAGTCCGATCACCGCGTAATTTTATTAATTTTTCCAAAAATATATAATAGGGTCAGGTTTGCAAAAATAAATGATACCGGTTATCAGCTGTTGTCATGGCACTGATTTTTTGACTTTGTGGACATAGTTTGCACTAAATTGGGATTTTCTTTTGCTAGAAAAGTGATAGTTTTTAGTCAGGTGATAATTTTAAATGCTTTTTGGAATTAAAAATGGCCGAACTTGGAGAACATCTTGAATTTTGTGTTTTTAGCATGTATTTAGGGGTTCAAATTTTACCCCTAAATTTTTTTACATTAGTATAGTTCCAACATGCTGATTTCTCACCTATAAAAAAAAAAGTAAGAAAAAAAATAAACAGAAAAGGTTTGCCAACCAAGCCGTATCATTTCTCCTGAGCACTGGGTGGCGGCCATTTTGATTTTTAAGTAAAAATAAAAAATAAATAGGCCTTAATAAAAATTCCCACGTCACCATGTAAAACTCGGTGAAGGAACATTTGTGGTAAGTTTCGTGGAAGTTGGTCGTAAACATTTGAAAAAAAAAACAAAAAAACTTTGCCCCCCCCCCCCCCCCCCCCCCACCACCACCACCAACGTGGTCCCCGAAGAAGTGAGTTGGTAGCAAATAACCTTGTAGATCAGTAAAGGGATTTAACAGTTTTGGATAATTGTGCATGGCCACATTAAATGGTTCTGCCTACAGTAAGCGAAAAATTGACGCTTAACGTAAGCATAATTCACAGGTAAACAATGATTTTTTTTAGCATGTGCGTGTGTACATCAAGTCACTAAGCATTATTCGCTTACACATCTACGGCCGAAAGTCAGCGATTACACTGTAAGTGGAGAATTTGGTTACCGCAAGTGCAGAATTCTGCGGTAATCAGAGCCATGAATTTGGGTCATGGTTGTAGAGAGTCTTTCCACGGATATGTAGTTGTAAGTGGTGACAAGGGAGTCTTTACCCGCGGCCTACTTGGCCTCTCCAAATATTTCAGTCCCAAGCTTAACTTCGTCACTGAGTCTCTAAGAAAGAGTCGATACGCTAAATGTGAAAACTGCAATACTCACAACCTTCAGTATGTTCGTTAACAAAGATTATTTGTTTTAGACAGTAGATATCTCCAAGATTCACTTTCCACCAATCGATCGCTGTATTACCTGGAAAAAAAAAAACATGGTCAGTGGACTTCACAAATTCAGATGAAGAAAAAGAGTTTTTTATTTGATTTTTCAACTGGAACTTTATTGCCTAAAGACACACTTAAAAGTATAAGTCTAGAGGGGCGTTTCCGAATGAAGTTAAATAACTACATTGCCTAGAAAAATAAACTAACTATGCAAAATGTAACAAAGCAAAACAAAGTTGGCGCATTCGCAATCAAATCAACCAAATGAATTTGTTCTCAACAAGCATGAAAATGGCAAGATTTATGATCCGTTTTTTTTTTTCAAAAGACAAAACGTTTTCAGGGATTTGCAGAAGAGAAATTCGGACATGATTTTGTATTGAATGCGACTGCACCAGATAACAAAAAGATCAGAAACATCAGATGTTTGATAGCTATACTATTAAAGTCCTAACTCTGCCCTGGGGCGCGCCGTCTTGGTATCAGAAGAGCGCCATCTTGCCTTTTGGTGTAGTGACTTCCCGGATTTCTTTAGTAAGATCACCCTGTCAGGCGGGATCCCAGATCCACCAAAGATCAGGCAAGCGGTCACCATAACGGTTGGACGCTGACTTTTGACCCGAAAGAAAGCTCCCGAACGACCCTTCACCTGCAACAATTTACGCATGAACTCTGACTCACAGTTGCCGTGGAGTAGGGGTGGGGGTAGACGGGCCATTTGTTTGGTTGCTGATTCTCCCATTTTACGTTGTCCTCTGTCATTTTCTCATTTTCTTAGTGAGGTGCTTCTTGCTTCACTTCGTTGCAAAATATTATCTGTCTATCTTACTAGTAAAAGGGTGGCCAAAACAAAATTGTAGAAAGATTACTGCATTTTACATCTCCCAAAACTTCATTGTTTTCGCGTATGATCGTTTGTTTGGCATTCTGGGACTCGGAATAAATGTCCATGCTGGAACTTGGTTGGCCTAACTACCAAAGCCTGACACCCCTGGACCCACACAATGCTCTCATCAACCCTGCCTGGCTATAATGTTGGCTGTTTGAGACGGACCTCTTGATTGGTCGGACTCGACGGGACCCAGCATGGCAGCATGCTGACCTCTGCCTAGCTAACTACCACGTTGCCAACTAACAAGACACTCAAAACATCTGCTCATTGGCTCCGTACACCTCAGAATGCTGATTAACCTGCCTACAGCGCCGGTGCTCAAACTTGAGGCATATTTTCATATTTTGGGGGATTACTGCAGCGAGGAGGTTAAAAAAATAGTCCATATGTTACCAAATATGGTCATATTTGTTTTTAAATGGCCCAATAAGGCCAAGATTCCATGTAATCCTCAACCCTGGTATACCCCCACAAGCCTATAGACTCCCATTGGCCAGACCCTAACCACTGCAGAGTAAAGAGTATTGAAAGACAGCATCCGCCTGTCTCAGTGCAGTAATTGATTTATCCCTGTGCCAAGAATTCCCTTGGCACAGGGGCGGTATGCAATTTGTGAAAACAGCTTGTGTGGCACGTGGATCTTAAATAACACAAGTCTAAGTCTTGGCTGGCACTCCAATTCACCACCCCCACAGTGGGGCTTGAAGGGTGGGTTATTTACCTAAAGACAGGGTGGACGAAATTTTAACCTCGTGGATCCAGCAAAGTTTTTGGTTTTTGGGGATGCTCCGAGGGTTCTCTGAGCAAATTTCGCAGATTTTTTTTTCAACTTACCTTCGGGCACACTTGTGAAGTATACATATGCATTATCCACCCAGAGTTCGTTCACCGGTCAAGCCAGCCCTTACAAAACTTGCCATCAGCCAAGCCCCATTTGTTTGTGCACGCACTTTGTATCCCTTCTGTGTCTTGCCACAAGCGACAGTCCTCATTTGTGAGGCACATATTTTTTGGGATTACTGCTAAATCTCTGGGCCACTTTTGCAATACAGCAACGACACAGTTACTCTACTGCCAAGATTATGGTCTCCATGGTTACTTAGAGACAGGTAAATCAGTCATGAACCAATGTGTAAATTGCCAGAATGCTTCAATGTTTGCTGTCTGTGTCCAGGGAAGTTTCATTCATCTGTTCAGTACATTAGAAAAAGGATTGTGTCCCCAAAACACCTATAAAAGTGCCTCATGCATGAACACCAGGTGTCCCCCGCGATTTTTTTATTTTTTTTTATTTTTTAATAAACCTATTTTGTTGTAGAATTATGGTAACTTATGAAACAGTACTGTGGTAAAAAAGCAATGTCATAACATGCAACTTTAATAAAAGGGCTTAATAATTGTGTTATTATCACCAAAAGTCGACTGATGTCGTGATGACGTTTTCGGTCACAGCATGTATTTGACGTGATGTAGTTTGCCATCGGCTGAGATGACACAGTACCCACAACAGGTCAAGTGATGACATGTAAACATTGGGTGCGCAATCGGTACATGGTGAAGTCCAGCGTTTGGTTTGGGAGTAGTCTTTGCAGTAGACCATGGAGAAGAGAAAGAGAGTGACGTCTGTATGGCTGGGCACGTTATGAAGAGGTGGGTCACGGTTCCTTCGTCGCCGCACCATCCGCACTTTGGGGAGATGTCGGTCTGGATGTGAAATATTACTTGTAGAGTATTTCTGAGCTTTTTATTTATATCGTATTGGAGAAAATGATTCATTTGTGTTGTGAAAATAGCTGGTGTAGTCGCTTACGTGTGTGTTGTAGTGAGCGGTCCCCTGTGGGAAGTTAACAGTAACTTACGTAATAAAGTAGTCATGCATGACCGTGGCCCGGGCGTTGGTACTAGCGACCGAGCCACAAGTCAGTCGTGCTCCTGATCCCAAACTGTGTGTATGTTTCTTCTCCTTCGAGTGTTTCTGCGGCCCCAAGGAGAGGCGCAACTCAACCCTTAGGACGGTGACGTCTTTGGTAAATATTATTACAGACTACTGCTAGGATAAACCCTTGGCCGCAGCCACAACATTGGCGACGAGGATAAATTGTTGCGTGCAATTTTCAAGAAAAATTATCTGAAAATCACTAAAATTTTCGTCAAAATTGAACGAGAATATTTTTGCTTAAGTAAAGGGCGTGGCATACCTACACGGTAGAATTTCCAGCGTGTGTGCTCCCCGCCTTTTATACGGCAAATACTTGATGTGATTATTACTACGTTATACTGAAAATTATCGCCAAATCTTCATTCGATTTGGTAGCTTTGGTAGTAATTCTATATTGATTTCATATTGTAAAATTATCACTGAATTCTGCTGTAATAATCCAACGTGCTACGATATGCATTCTTGATATAAAAAAAAGCTTGGTATTTTACTCAAAAGGCGTTTTTCAAGTGTCAAAATATTTTACTGTCAGCCAGGTCAAGCTGTCGTGCATCACTCCCGACAGTAGCGCTGGCAGTAACAAGCGAGTGATACGGTGTTAACCACTATAAATTATAGCAGTCTTCGCCCACATTTGTTGTATTTTGAGTCCCCTACCATGGCAGTTAACATAAACAAGGCCACGGTAAAACAACTCGTATACCTTACCAGGCATCGTGGTTAAGTTTGCCGAAGTTAAAGTTTCGCTTAGAGCAAAGAAGGGAAGTGTTATTATCGATGATTTTCATGAGTCCCCAACCCTCCAAACCAAACTCAATGAGTTACATGAAAAGGGGCTAATTTCAATTGAGTATACGGCCGACCCATCTGACCTTCCACCTAGCAGTTCTGAGCAGGGGACACCTAAGACCAAAGAAAATGTTGACCCAATAACACTTGCTAAGCACATAGGCGAATTAGGCAAAATAATGCAGGCAAATACAATTGCAATATTAACACCTCCCACAACAGCTAATACGGCCCGGACAAGTTTTTCCCCAAGCCGCTCACCCAATCAATACGCAACTGGAAACTCTAGCTCACCCCCAGTGAGTTCACCTGGGAAATATAATTGCTATAACTGCGGTCAAAATGGACATTTTGCGAAAGATTGTCCACATAAAAATTCAGTTCGCGCACGCTCAACATCAACCTCAGGTAGAACTTCAAACGAGCAGAAGCCGCTTGTGGAGGCCAACGGCCGGCCGAATTCAAGAATAATTGCCAAAAAGGGACACGTGACAATGTAACAGGGAGCAAAACTCGTGTTAAGCAGTCCAACCCGGCGCTAGTTGGGTTGGATTGCTCAACTGACGTTGCTCTGCGAAAAATTCAGTTTTCAAACTCAAATGGAATTAGTCTTGTCATACCATTACAAATTCAGGGGGTTCATACCCAAGCAATAATTGACACAGCGGCACAAGTTTCCATAATAAGCGAGGAGTTAGCAAAAACAATTTCGCCCCCTTTCAAAGCGAAAGAAAAAGTCCTTCTAAGGGAGGCGGGGAAATGTAGTAATATGATTGCTCAACGGATTACATCAGACCCTTGACATATAGGCCAACATAACTACACATGGAACCTTTTGATCGCCCCTATCGCAGATACATTCATTTTAGGGTTAGACTTCCTAAAAACTCAGGGTGGTAAAATAGACCTTGTAAATGACTTATTGATACTAAATGGGGACAAAATCTACGCGAAAATGAGACAAAATGATGATGAAAAATACTCAGTACAGAGGGTTATACTGAAGAGTAAAACGGTAGTGCCCCCAAATTCAATACATCAGACAACTGTTCAGTTTGATGAGAATTCTGACAAACCCTACAATTCATGCCCCCGAAACAGATCACAAAGGGCTTCTTATTCCGTATTCACTAGTAACTTTGGGTGGTAATACCAACAACTTATCCCATTTTCTTACGAAATGACAGTAACCACTATGTTCGATTAAAGAGGGGTCATTTTATTGGTAAAGCACAGGAAGTGAAAGATATACCATTGGTAGAAACGGAAACACCTTCACCCACTTATGTACCCGGCCGGTGTTCATTGGCTGCGTATAATGATAATGATGTTAGACAGGTAAATGACATTCCAGAGCATGTTAAGGATTTGTGGAAACATTCCATTAAAAATCTACCCTCGAAAGAATCTGAAGTTTTAGCAAAGACACTTACGGAGTACGCGGACGTGTTCTCCCATAATGACATGGACCTAGGGAAATTCTCAGCCGTAAAGCATCCCATAAAATAATACAGATAATGCCGTCCCCATTATACAGAAAATGCGAAGAACTTGGTTTTGAAAAAGAAGAAAAAACACATCTAGAAGATTTGGTTAAAATAGGTGTTATACAACCTTCTTCGTCAGCATGGGCCTCACCGCCCGTTTTAGTTAGAAAGAAAGATGGTAAAGTTCGATATTGTATCGACTATAGGCCCTGAATAATGTTACCATAACAGATGCGTTTCCCTTACCAAACATTAAAGAGTGTCTAAATGTATTAGAGGGGACAGTGTTTTTCAGTACATTAGACATGAGTGGTGGATATTATCAGATTGAACTGTCTGAGGAGGATAAAAGCAAAACAGCATTCATTACGAAGTATGGTCTTTTCGAATATGTATGTATGCCCTTTGGGTTATGTAACGCACCAGCTACCTTTCAAAGAGCAATGACTCTAATACTCAGGGAATTAGAGTGGGATGAAGTTCCAGCCTACCTAGATGACAATGTTATTCTGAGAACAAGTTTCAAGAACTCGATCCAAAATTTGGCGACAGTTTTAGGAAAATTCCGCATAAACAATCTCAAGTTAAAGGCAAAAAAGTGCCATTTACTCCAAACAGAAGTAATTTTCCTTGGAAAGCTTGTCAGTATAGACGGTATATCACCTAACCCAGATAGCGTATCCGCTGTACAAGATTGGCCCTGCACAGGCCGTATCTAGCAAGGACATAGGCATAATCCTTGGCTTTATGAACTACCACAGGGCACATATAAAGGACTGCTAAACTAGCTTGTCCCTTAATATACGAACTTACCAAGAAAAACGTAAAGTTTGTTTGGTCAGGTGAACATGAACACAAGGAATGATAGTAACGATGTTTTTTTGGGTTAGATACATATGCCTCAGACACTGCAATCGGAGCAGAACTGCTTCAAATGCAAGACGGTGTTGAGAAAGTGGTAGGCTATGGTAGTTATGTGCTATCCCCAGCGCAAAGAAAATATTGCACAACTAGAAAGAAACTACTAGCAGTGGTACGCTTTGCACGCCAATTCCGCCATTATTTACTGGGGCGCAAATTTTACATGGACGGATCACAGTAGCTTAGTATGGTTAACGAGATTCAAGATTATTTCTGGCATGTAAGCAGGATGGGTGGAAGAACGTAGCCAGTATGACATGATAATACTTCACAGAAAAGGGGCCAAACATATTAACGCCGACTCCCTTTCAAGAATCCCAAACGCAACCCCGTTTTGCGACTGGTACTACGCTGGTTTTGACGTAGACACTCGTCCCTGTGGCGGTTGTCAATACTGTACGCGTGTTCAAAAACAGTGGAAACGTTTTGAAGACGACGTTGATGATGTTGTCCCATTTGCAGTTCGGAAAATATCTAATAGCAAAGCTAACTTAACTCAAGTAACAAGCCCCCCCCAAAAAAAAAAAAAAAAACAACAAAAAAACAACAACAAAAAACACCCGACCATCCCGTTAACCCTACCGAAGAAAGCGCTTCTGTAAACGAGGAGACTGATTCTATTCGACGGCTGTTGGTCGATGAAAACGTTTCTCTGTTTACTAAATATTCAACACTGCAATTAAGCGAGCTACAACACAAAGATCATGACATTGGGAAATTAATAAAATGGAAGGAACATTTCATTTGTCCACAACAAAGCGAATTGCAAAGCTGCTCACCAAGCGTGAAACATTTTTGGTCGAATGTCTCACTTTTTGTGTGTTAAAGACGGTGTTCTTTATTACAAATGGGATGAGGGACACTCTATCAAACTACTGTTCCTTATCCCTCACACTTTGAAAGGGGAAATTCTAAATTTGTGTCCTGACTCTAAAATCGCAGGACAGCCAGGCATAACAAGAACCCTCCTAAAAGTAAGACAGACATCTTTCTGGTATAACATGAAGGAAGATGTTTGTCTGTATGTGAAGGCCTGCCAAGAATGCAACACACACAAAAAACCGTCACGCAAGCGTAATACACCTTTGACAAATGTTCATGCTGGAGCACCAGTTGAACGCATACACCTGGATATACTCAGTCCATTTACCCATCTAAGTCTGGCAATAAATACATATTGATGCTTATCTGCCAATTTACTAAGTGGATTGAAGCGTATCCCTTAGCCGACCAAACTGCTGAACGGGTTGCTAAGGCAACAGTAGACAATTTCATTTCAAGGTTCGGATGCCCTTTACAGATCCATACTGACCAAGGCACTAATTTTACAAGCTCACTGTTTACGGCAGTTTGTAACTTATTGGAGATAGCTGAAACTCGAACAACCCCATATCGCCCCTGCTCAAATGGACAGTTGGAAAGGTACAACAGGACCCTATTACAACTCATCAGATGCCATTTGAAAGGGAAAGTAACCGATTGGGACGAGGATTAATCTATTCTAAGTGGGGCTATCCGTTCTCTTCCAAACTGTAGTACTGGCCTTACCCCTAATTTAATGATGCTTGGTAGGGAAATTAGGCAACCTGTGGATTTAGTGTTTGATTTCAAAGGTAACAATGTCCCTAATGAACAATCATACCAATATGTCAGAAACCTTAGGGATAAAATGGTGCAGGTCCACACGCTAGCACGTGAGAATATTGGGGTAGCTCAAAAACAACAGAAGAAGTACTACGACTACCGAGAGCATAGAACATCATTCGGAGAGGGAGATGTTGTATACAAGCTTAATAAAGCCCCCCAAGTTGGCCTCTCCCAGAAATTACAAGCAATTTGGAAGGGACCCCTCTAGTCACACAAGTTGTATCCCCTATCTTATATAAATTACAGGATAGGAGGGCAAGGACACAAATAATCCATCATGACCTTCTCAAAAAATGTGAGACCGGTATTATCTCTCTGTGGTTACGAAGGGCTCGTAACAAATTACTAGGCCAACATGATTTGGAAGAGGATGGAAAAACAAGGGAAGAAGATTGCTCACTATCTAATGCCACGGACTCTGCCGGGGACGTGGCCAAACATGCCGCAACAATAAACAAGGCCTCATGCCACAACAGTAACAAGAAGTGGAAGAGTGGTAAAACGGCCAAGCCGTTTTACAGATGGGTTTAGCTCTGAATAATATTAAGTGCCCAACTCGACCTACATATAGGTTAATGTTTATTATTATGAGTATTAAACCCGGTTCATAGACGGGTTTAACAAGTATAAGTAAAAGCATTATTCAAACGTAAGTATGAATAATGATTGCAAATGATATGACTACATAATATGAGCACATCGGTCACGTATTCCTCCCTACAAAACCAACTAAACCCGTTTTACTGATGGGTTCAGGGGTGGGTGATATATAAAAATATTTAATTTAATATAAATAAACAATGGAGCAAGCGGAAAACCAGCGCGACAGCATTGAAGACGACGTCTTAAGTATCCCTACACTGGAGCCCTTCTCATCGGAGAAAGATCCCCCAAAGTCAACTGGGACGGTAAATCCAGATCCACCACCACAGCATGACACCGTAGCAGACGGAGCAATTGAAGAGGAGCACAAACGTAAGAAAAAGTTGCAGCTGTGCCCTGAACTGGGATGCCATCTTAAATTCAATAAGATGAAACGTCACGTCGTCAGGTATCATGTCTCATCGGGGAAATGGTGGTTTCTGTCCCCTTTAGCATGCTGCTGGACCTGCGAGCGATGGGAAATCGCCATCCACGTCAGGGAACACGGCCCCTTCCAGGTGGACCAGCACATTGGTCATGTTGAATAACATGGTGTTTGAGTTTCTGTATTTCGTCGGAGCTGCTCTTGGGTTGAAGTGTCCACGCAACCTTCCGGTGTTTGTCATCCAACACAACTTAGGGGACTGCGATTCATCATTTAACGAAGACGAAGCTCGCGTATGGGACGCGTATGATAGATTTCAAGGCCTTCCCCCACTACCAGAGAGGAACTTGCAGTTCCCTTCAAGGATTTCCTCTACATTTTACTGGAGGACCCTCCAACGCATCTTATCATTGGCTGCCCCACCTCAACCGGAGGTCACTGATGTACCACCTGAAGAGCCGGAGACCTGCGATTTGTCACCACTCCAACCCTCCAAGCCCCCATCTGACTCAGGTTCACCTCATCCCCCACGGGCACCGGATTCCCCATTTGAATTTATATATATTCACATTGCCACATAGACCGCCTCCTCAACGTAGCCCAAGCACACAGGTACCCTGACCGAGTTCTTGTAGGATGAATACATCGATACATCCCACTTCAAGGGGTGTATAGCCAACTTCTGTGATGAGGACACTCTGTCAGATGAGAAGCGTTGGACGGAGTTGGTTGAAGACGAACTAGTCTTTGCGGCAATAGGCTTTCATCCCGAACATGCTCGCCGTTTCACCCAGGACACAGATCGAGTGAACCGACGTTTGTCGGGTCACCGGAAAACCTGTGCCCTAGTAGAAGTGGGGCTTGACTACTCTGGAGGGTATGAGCGATCCAAGTCTTCCCAGCAGTCTGTCCTTCGACACCTCCTGAGAACGGCCGTCGAGTTCAACAAACAAGTTGTTCTTCGTTGCCGTGAAGCAAATGATGATTGTCTACTTATTGCTTCATAGATTCTACCCCAAGAATGGAAAATCCACCTCCATTTCTTCACCAAAGACTGGAAGACAGCAAGGGGTTGGTGCAGGTTTCCAAACCTATACATTGCCCTCACACCTATCGTCATGAGGGATGACCCTGGGCCCAAAGAGGTGGCAAGACGAATTCCACTCGGACGCCTGCTACAAGAGACGGATGCCCCCCCCCCCCCACTTCAAGCCACGATGGTCATCACGCTCAGTTAGATTCAGGAACCCCACAAATGCTCGTCTAGTCGCCCGCATCCACCGAATAGACGAGGAAGATGTTCTAACGCAGTGCCTGCTAAACACAAAGTTCCTTTACGGTGTTACCTTTTAGTTAATCACAAACCGGTATTTAAAGTGAATAAAGGATCCTTGGGATGAACTTGTTATTCTTTTAACACATTGCAACAAAATTAAATGAGTATTGTCCAGGAGATAACCTTGTTATGTTTTAGACATATTACAAACATGCCAATTCACCAAAATATGTTGTCACTGAATATCATTTTTTTTTCTCTTTAGAATTTCAAAATTTAGAACTTAGCTGCGGAGCAACAAAAATAAGTGCTCTACAAGATTATAACAGCAATATGGAGTTAAAAAATAAAATAATAATGAACGATTAAAAAAAACTAATATTGATTGATTACAAAATAATACTCATGAAGTAAGATTCTTTGTTATCTGAACAGAACGCTAATGATCACAGCCTTTTCTTTGAAAGACAAAAAGAAAACACAATGTTATACAAAAAAGAAGGCAATTGAATTGATATTGTTTAATTATTTGACGAACCATTTCATCAGATAATTTGTAAATAATTTTTGTGGTTGTTTGGAAAAGGGACACAAACAAAGATGTAGAGTCAAAGCCTAAAAGAGAGGCAAAAGCAGGAACTAGAATGAACTAGTACGTTTCACTATTATTTCTTAAGCATAAGCAAACTCACAGAAAAGAGAGGCGAGTGGTAATATTTTTCAATTAATAATCTATTATTTTGGATTCTGTAAAATGAAATAAAATAAAATAAAATAAAATAATAAAACGGGGAGGAATGTAGTGAGCGGTCCCCTGTGGGAACAGTTAACAGTAACGTACGTAATAAAGTAGTCATGCATGACCGTAGCCCAGGTGTTGGTTCTAGCGACCGAGCCACGAGTCAGTCGTGCTGCTGATCCCAAACTGTGTGTATGTTTCTTCTCAATCGAGTGTTTCTGTTAGTGTTAGTGTTAGGACGGTGACGTCTTTGTTAAACAATAATACAGACTACTGCTAGCCGCAGTCACAACAGTGTGATGTTTATGATGTCTTCATATACTAATGTACATGTACTTATTATTGCTTGTATGTGTACCTTTCCAGGTAATGGGGGTTCTTCCAGGTTCTTGATCCTTTGGGTTCTTCCCTGTGTTCTTATTTGTATTTAGTTGACTACTAGTTACACCTAGTGTTGTCTTGATGGGCCCAGAGCTGATGAAGATTAAACTGTATTAATTGAGTTCACCCTTTAGAGTATCGCCATCCTGTGTATTAATCGTCTATCTTAGTCCAAGTGCTCGTCCTTTTTAATTAGATGACCGACCTCCTTCCCGTGTCGTTACATTAATTTGTGGTAATGAAAGCGAGGATGCCTCGAAAGCAAACTTATTCGCTATTGCTCGGAAGCCTGAGGAAACCTGTAGATAAGGGTGCTTGCTGTCTGAATCAGAAACACCGAGGTAACCCCTACTCTCTCACGATAAGTGTTCTTGGTTCTTTTACGTGCACCACCAGTCCTAGTACACGGTCGGGTCCTACGACTTGACGTCCCGCCCGAAGGACAAAGCAATTATGATAAAGTGTATTGCTATAGGACACAAGTGTCGCGACTGGCCAGGCCAGGATTCGATCCCAGATTCTGTAAACTACAGAACGTAAGTTCGGCGGAACAGACCGCTCGGCCACGACACTCCACAATACCGTTAAATTGAATGAAACGGGTGTTCATTGAATGAAATGTTGGTAAAATTTGCCAGAAACACCCATAATATTTGTAAAATAAGCCGAAAACATAAATGACGGTTGAACACGTCTTGAGGCGCGCCCCCTTTCTTCAAGTCAACAAACACCGTTAGTTATTATCTCCATAGAATGTAAGACTTTGTTTTCAGGTATTATTTGATTGAGTTGTGTACAAATTGTACCTGTACAGAAAGTCCAGGCGACACGCCTAAAGTAACATGGCACTTTAGTTTAAGCTTACGATTCAACTACTACTAGTGAAGCAAAATACATTTTAGTCATCCACGGAATAGTTTCTGATATGTTTTAATATACTGAGCAAACTTACGTGTTACCGATTGTGTGTTAGGGTCTCCATCCACAGCTCTACTTGCAACATATACACCCTCGTTGTTATAGTATGTACTACTCTGGGATGCCAGACTGCCATTCAGCTCAAGGGCACAACCTGTATTTACATTTAATTTACATTTTACAGTTAGGCACATGACACATATGGAGGCGCGTGATATCGAGGCATGGGCGCTAAAATGCACCTTTTCAGTGGGAGAGAGATAGGGGTGGTGATGGAGAGATTGTAGAGGAGAAGGGGGAGAGGGGGAGAAGGGGTGGGAGAACTAAGGTCAATTTATCATCCCCACCACCAACTGAATTGTGCATGCAATCGAGTGATTTGGGGGACTATCAACAAAATTAGTCAAATTGTTTGGTTTCAAATTAAGGTCCAAAGAAAAACGAAATATATGCCTAAGAACATATGAAAGTGTTTTATTCCTCATTTTGCAGTATCCTATTAGTCACTTTAAAGTACTCGCACTCGTAATGACCATTTGCACTGACGTCACACGCGGCTACTGTCTGCCCATGGTCTGCCATTTTGGGAGTTAATTGCGTGTAAAGATATGGTGAGCGTTTAAACGTGCTCTTCAGTCTAACAGACGGGTTACTGACTCCCAAGTAGCGCAACAAAAACAATATTCTTTGGCAATAAAGTAAAGTCTTGTGAATTGGGTAAATACTCGTACTCGGATATTCAATTATGGCCTACTTTTAATCTGCTATTTCAGATTGTATTCGGATGGCAGAGTACGTTTCTTGGGACTCGGATACCTGTGACCGGCCAAAAAATACTGCATAGTGAGAAGCAAAGGTTTGTTCTGAAACTATGGGAAGATCATCGCCACGCTATTAGGCCACATGTACACACGCAGCAGGCGATATAACTACCAGAAGGCCAAATTTCATAGAGCTACTTGAGCACAAAAAGTAGCCGATCACAAAATAATTATACTTTAAAGAACAAGGTTACCAACAAAATGACCATGTCACATGTGCAAGTTATGACTGGTATCCTGCTCCTTTTTGCTTAAAAGAAAATTGTGAAGCAATATTTCTTGCTTAAGCAACTCTATGAAATTGAGCTCGTGACAAAGACAAAGGACCTGACAACAGAATACACGGCTCACGTGGAAATGATTGTTTCATGCTGATGAATCTTTCAGGTAGTGGGGCAGATAGGGAACTTATTGTAAAGGGGATTCTGCATATGATGATACAAACATGGAATTTGTCACACAGTCAGAGTTTGTCATTTTTGGCTAAAGAGAAATCGTATAAGTTTGTTGGGCAAAAATGAGTTTTTGTTTTATATATTTGGATTACATAAAGTAAAAAACACCATTTTCTCAAAATTTTGGGACAAAACCTCATCTCTAATTGTTGTTTACGGTAGTAAACAAAAGCGACGCATCGTCAATAATGATAATTTGGGGCTCACGAAGTGACGTATTGCGATATGTCACTTCTTTGAACCAGACTTCCTTGTAACACGCTTTTCACGAAGTGACTTATTTGAATGTTTAAATGATATTCCTGTTCAAGATCCAAGTGTTTTATTTTCTAAAGATACTTTTTCATAATTAAATTGTTTAAAATACGTAATAGGAATTTAGCTTCTGCAAGTAAAACCTTGTATACAGTAATGTTTATGAATAAATCAAACAAAATCATATAACATATAGTCGCTCGTACCGCGAACTGACCTATCTCAGTTTTTGGCGAAATTTATTGTTTTATATATTTGGATTACATACAGTGAAATCTTCATTTTCTCAAAATTTTGGGACGAAACCTCATCTCTATTTGTTGTTTACAGTAGTAAACAAAAGCGTACATCGTCAAAAATGATAATATGGGGTTCACGAAGTGACGTATCCCATAGATCACTTCATGGGACCAGACATCCTTGTAACGCGTATTCACGAAGTGACTTATAAGAATATTCCAATGATATTCTTTTTCAAAAGTTGAATATTTTTTTTTTCTTTTGCATTGAAGCTATACAGCTTCATTTATTCACATTTCAATGCAAATAATGAAGTACAATACATGTATGAAGTTAAAACAATTATAGGAAAACTACAACAACTTATTTTGTAAGAAGGAAAAACATGACAAAAACACAAGCACAAAAATAAAATAGTATTACCCAACAAAATTTAACTCATCTTAAAGCCAGGATAATGAGGTTAAAATAAAATTAAATTAAATTAAATTAGTTTCTTTTACCCACACTAATTTGTGAGAAAGCACAGAACGTCTACTGAATGTTCTATAGGTTTGCAAGATAATCCAAATCAAAATGGATTTATAAATGGAACACAATTTTCCCTACTCGAAGGGAGCATATGGCTTCGTTTTTGGAATACAGGTACCTAAAATAATCCTCTGTTAGTCTGCTACGCTCAAAATAAATGAACTGTTTCAATTTGCTTTTATATTTTTGAATAACGTTGTGATCTCTGGCAGACATATTCTCAAAAACTAATTTACACCTGAAGATCCAAATTTCTCTGATCATTTTAACAACTAATAAAGAAATTACATCGCTGAGTTTTTCTCCTAATATTCTAGCACAATCGTTCAGGAAGTAATGATTATTACCTTCATATTTTTTTAGTAATGATTCCAAGAAAATCCAAGCCTCTTGATTTTTTGTACAGTAAATAAAAAGATGTTCTATTGTTTCTGGTTCATTATCACATAAAGGACAAACGTTATTGTCGGTAATTTTCATTTTGTGAAGCAGACTTTTCGTGGGAAGTATTCTGTGTTTAATCTTAAACCAAAGGTCTTTCTCATCATTATCAAGTAATTTGTTGTTATGATTATTTTTCCAAACTGTTTTCCAATCAATTTCTGTACGATACAAAATATTTTGCCACTTTTCTTGAGCTGGTGGAGTGACAACCTTGCTTATTACAATACTGTGGTAGTTGCTTTTAACCGTGGTGTCAGAGATTGGCATTTCAATGTTTTGGTCGTGGTTCCAGACTGTCAGCCAATGGGCTACATGATTCATTGGGCCACTTCTTACTTCTTGAATGAAATCCTTGTTTATGTTGTTTTTTAACTTTGAGGCTAAGCGACCAGCAATAATATAATGTAAGTTACATCTGTTGACTATTTCCCTATGATCGATCATTTTCCCATTGGTGATTATGTCTTTTAGCAATATAATTCCAGCTTCTTTGAGAACTGGGCTATTCATGGATTTACTACCCCCAGTATCAATATCATTACTCCACAATGGTATATTGTAAATTTCTTGAGCACAAGAGTAAGAGGGTGAAATTTTCCCTCCAACCTCCTTAAATCCTGTTATGAGTTCACTATAAAATTGTGTCGTTTGACAAATACCTCTAAAGTTGTTGTTGAAAATATACCATCCTAGTTTTTCACCTCCACTTACTTTGCAAATCCAGTAATTGAATAGTTTGTTCCACCTACCATTAAATTTACAATAATTAGTTAACCATTTCAGCTTTAAGCACTTTATTTTACATTTTATGTTAACTAGCCCAGTTCCTCCAAACTCCTTGGGGGAGGTGATAATAGTTCTTTTTATTTTATTTGGGGCTCACGAAGTGACGTATTGCGATATGTCACTTCTTTGAACCAGACTTCCTTGTAACACGCTTTTCACGAAGTGACTTATTTGAATGTTTAAATGATATTCCTGTTCAAGATCCAAGTGTTTTATTTTCTAAAGATACTTTTTCATAATTAAATTGTTTAAAATACGTAATAGGAATTTAGCTTCTGCAAGTAAAACCTTGTATACAGTAATGTTTATGAATAAATCAAACAAAATCATATAACATATAGTCGCTCGTACCGCGAACTGACCTATCTCAGTTTTTGGCGAAATTTATTGTTTTATATATTTGGATTACATACAGTGAAATCTTCATTTTCTCAAAATTTTGGGACGAAACCTCATCTCTATTTGTTGTTTACAGTAGTAAACAAAAGCGTACATCGTCAAAAATGATAATATGGGGTTCACGAAGTGACGTATCCCATAGATCACTTCATGGGACCAGACATCCTTGTAACGCGTATTCACGAAGTGACTTATAAGAATATTCCAATGATATTCTTTTTCAAAAGTTGAATATTTTATTCTTTTAAAGATATTTGTTTTATATTTAAACTCCTAAAGATATGTAATAGGAGTTAAGCTTCTGCAACTAAAACCTCGTATCCTGTAATGTTTATGAATGAATCAAACAAAATAATATAAAATGTTATTTCTATGGAGGACGCGCGTCTGGTAATTGAACGTAATGCACACTAACATAGTTAATGTGGAGTGGGATCAGTCCAAGTTAACAACGACGTGGCGTGTTGTCATGTGATTGTGAGTATATTTTTGATCAAAATATAGCTTAAATTGTTTCAACGTTTCGTTCTTGAATTATTATCTCATGAATACTATAAAATCGGATGGCTAAGTTGACAAACCAATGCACAGATTTAGTCTCAATTAGCCTAGGCCTAGCCCTGGACCTGTCCGCCTTTTGTGTGGCCTAACTCTCTGTAGCGGTCAGAACATCAGCATTGATTGTTTACATTTCCTTTGTTTTAACACTTGATGGCGCTATTCCTTTTTTGTTTTGTTTTTAACCATGCTGGTGAAAACCAGATTGCAGTAGCCATTTTGACGCACCACTTTTTTGTAATTAAGTCAACTATTTTGCCCAGTCCTGTCACCCCCGGACAGCTCAGATAAAGTAAGTTTTACCACACTTTCCTTTTAACCATTCTTAGATAATTTAGCAGTGATATTTGCATTTTTGTTAGTTGATAAAGCTGTATTTCCAAGTTTTTTTTCACTAAGCCCTGTGCTGTACCTGCAGTTGACCCCCTTTGTTCTTGATTTGATGGTTAAGTGGGACACAGGTTTGCTTGTGCTCACTACTTACATAGTATAGAGCTATTTACCGTTGCATGAAGATAAATTTAGAAGTTTATAGTAGTTTCAGTCCATTTTTTTTCGGTTGAATTTATGAGGCATCTTTATCTATCAAGTGTTGAGGAAGGTCGATTCAGTTCTTGGCTTTGAAATTAGACTAATTCTTAATGTTGCATTTTCTGTGTTTATCTTGTTACAGTTGAACCACAACTAAGGCACACACAACAGCAAATTCCCATCATAATGCTTCATCCAAAATAGTCAAGAACAATTGTATACAGTGTCGATATCTTGTATTCTACATCTTCTTCCGTATTGTAATTGCCACGCCGGAGTCAACTTGATTAGAGTAACAACAAATATCTAGATTTCAATTGTTTGTGAGTCAACACCTAAGACTGTGCGTGTCAATTCTCTGAGCTTCATAGGATCATGACTTTTGTCCATCTGTAGCAGTTTGGAGGCTACACTCTCTACATGCTGTAGTCTCTACTCTAAGTCTAATCATTTATTATGTTAAGCAAAAAAAAAGTCCAACGATAGGCTGGCTGGGTGGAAGCCAAATTAAATTGTTGTATTGTCTCGGTCAGGCCATGTTGATGGGATGGCGGTGGGGGGGGGGGGGGGGATATTGAAAGAGTTTATTCTGTCCTTGGCTTGTCTTGTTTAACTTAGTGTACTGTAATTTTATTCACTCTATCGTGTGACAAAAGCTTAACAATATAAAGCAGAGTAGAGTAAAAACTCAGTTTTGATGCTGTTCATAAATCGTGATGAAATTAATAATCAATTGCCTACTCTGGTTCTATTTTGTATTTTAAGGAGTAGCCACTATAATGTTACCTCTGTCATGAATTTCTGAAAGGAGGGCGTTTTGGGGGAAATTTGTCAAGATGGCGGAAAATGCCGGAAAATGCCGGCTGAATGATAAATATTCAAAAATCACGAAAAATACTTTGGACTGTCCCACGTTGTTGAAACAAAAAATTAAATACTCTACGATATCTAAGGCTTATTTGCTGGTTTATTTTTATGGGATTATCCGGCTGGGAAGTGAAAAAAAATCCATTGAATTACTGCAGCATAAGCATTAGTCTAGCAAGTGTCATCCTGAACAGTCATCCTGAAATGTGAACTTATACAATAACTTATGGATTTTGTGACAAAGACAACAAGAGTGACAAGCCTACCTATTAACTTTTTTTTTTTTTTTTTTACCACAGCCTTGGACTCAACCCTGGTGAGCTACACTATGGATGTTTTAGTAAGGGGGTGTGATGGTAGTCAAAATATTGTGCTATCCAAACACCTGAAATTTCAGCCCCCATTGAGACTTTACCAGAAAGAACATGATGTGGGGGAAAGCAAAGGAACAGTGATAGACATGGATGACATTGGAGGTAAGCTTAAGATGTGTAAATAATTAAACATTAGCCATTGACTTTTACATGAACTAGTAATTGTTTCATTAATCAGTCCGTTAATTTTTGTATAATTCTACAGGAACTGAGGACATAAGACGGCATGCCTCTTAGCTCATTACTAGGCAATGCAGCATGAGATGTACTGTTATACTAGATCATAACAATTATATTGTCTTTATTACAGTATTATGTTATGTTTTTTTGTTTTTTTGGTTTTTTTTCTGTTCTATATGTCATCAGGTATTGATATTGCAACTGAGCATGCATCATATCCAGATTTCTCATTAAGTCTAATGTTTCTCCTCAAATTCTGTTCAGAAAGGGTCTTTAATTCAAACAATGGTTCTTTTTTCAGGTGTAATGTAAAATTTTAGTATTAAGCTGTTTTCTTTCTCCGTGACATTATTCTGTTTCAGTCTGTGAGGGTGACTCAGGGGGCATCAACAGCGTTCCCGATGAGAATGCAGCATTGCACGTTACTGCATTGGACACCAGACACCTCACCATACATTGGACACCAAACACATTGGACACAACTGCTGAATCCCAATGAAATAATTTTTGAATTAACTTGTGCGTTGAATAAATATATTGAATAAAGGATTGATAAATCATGTGTTTTTGGAAGAATGCATTCATTCTGATCATCTAGTTTTTTTCAAAATGCACATCATAAAATAAAGCTCTGAAAATGTCATCAAAATCGGTGTCGACGTTTTCGAGGAAACAATGAATAACGGTTGGATTTTATAAGTTATTTTGTGTACGTTACTGTGTTTGATAACTGCTGTTGTATTTACATCATTTTAGACGGAAATGTTCGGGGGAGGGGGAGAGGTTGTTACAACCATCATCTTTACACAAATTAAGCTTTCAGATTGAAACTAATACAAACATTTCTGCTCATTACCACAGCTGTATCATACCTTTAAATATTGGAAGCTTGTATGTGCAAAATGTGAAGCAAATCAATTTCAATTCTCTTTTGATATGCAATATTTCACTATATTGTTACATTATGATGAGTCAATCCATTTCATTAGTATTTGGACTTTACATTAATAAGGACTGGGTATTTTGGATAATTGTTAATAGCTTCCATTGTTCATCATTTGGGTTTCGTTAAATGACCAGCCTGGCAATCCTGTAATTATGTACCTGTTTTGAAACGACATTCTTTTGAAAATGAATCATTGGTCAAAATGGACAGAATTGGCTTGGCATGTGATTGCATAATGTACTGACAGTATTATGAAGGACTAAATCCCAATAAATTGTAAAACTACCCATGTAAAAGTTCCTATAATGACATTTTTGTTAAAGATGTATTTTCCACCCGACATTCCCCATGATAAAACATCAACAGACGAAAAATAAACTTCCGTGTAATAACGTGATTTTAAATGCCTGTTTCCGACTGTTACACACATAGACCCCCACCCCCACCCCAATAGTATTTTTAAAATCCACGCGTGACTTCCTGTACGCCTGTGTCCGTATTACGAATTCATTGAGTGCTATATGCGCGTGCGCACAACATAATAAAACTGCGCGTAATAAAACTGAACGTTCTAGTTTCATGAACTGGCGCATAACTTTGCCACTTTACATTTACCTTCATATTTGACATTTTTACATTAAACTAATACAGTGTGAATCTAAAACTTTTAGTCTACCCGCTTTAGTTTTATCAATTCCAAAGAAGTGATAT
Organism: Marthasterias glacialis; assembly: GCA_911728455.2. NCBI lineage: Eukaryota > Metazoa > Echinodermata > Asteroidea > Forcipulatida > Asteriidae > Marthasterias > Marthasterias glacialis. The sequence goes on along the minus strand of OU452225.1, from coordinate 3,289,728 downwards.
TTCCGTGGGAAATGACCAATCCAAAAATAGCTTAACTTTAAACCCGTTTTACTCGAAACGACAAAAACTGAGATAGGTCAGTTGGTGGTACGAGCGACGAAATATAGATAGAAAAACAAACAATTTTCAAAATTGTCAAATCGGCTGTCATTGCTTGTTACTCTTCCTTTATTTTTTTCAAAAGGACAACACTTTCATGTCCCTATACTGCTAAAAACTGCGATGAACCTACTTGCATTATTTGGTTGGCCATCGATAGGCTGTATCAGGGTCAATATATTTCCTTTCTCTAGTCTGGTTCCCAGACCAAAAAGTCTCCGACTATTCTCTGTCGATTTTAGGGTCAGGTATCACCCAAATATCACGTGACAAAACGGGAGGAATTCTCCCTCCTCTGAAAATATCCGAAATGCTCCGAACTCGTTGGCGTCATCACATCCAATCATCGTTTTTCTTTTCTCCCCCAACCAATTGAACACTATGTTTGAATATGTTTGTAACATTTTTTCAAACTTATTATCCCAGGCTTTTTGAAAGTAAACAAGGTTCGTCATCATTCAATGACATCGTCCACTGTTGGTAACACGTAATGAATATTTATATTTTGCGTCATAATCTATGTTTAGCTTTGGATGATGCCTGACCTAAGATTTTTAACAAGAATCGTTGGGGAATCTTTGGTCAGGGAACCAGATTTGTCTCTTTCGTGACATACTTTGATTGTGTGCCAAATTGCATTTTTGTATTATCAAAAGTACAATCTCATCACCTACCTGGCATACTACAAGCAATGCCTTCATTCATATGTCTAATAAATTTTCGTTATTCTCATGTTCAACTAAATAAAACTGACAAATTACTGGA
>OU452225.1:3195936-3288764 GCA_911728455.2 Marthasterias glacialis | reverse complement strand
AATCGTCGCCGTTGCAGGCCTCAATGACAGTTAGTTCCACATCTTTGACACTATGATTAGGACTATTAAAGTGGATAGATACTGGGTACAGTTTTTTGGTCTTTATGGAGGAGACATGGTTCGCAAAGCGAAGACTAAGTTTGGTCTTTGTCTCTCCCACATACTGTACTCCACATCTCTTACATGATATGACATAAATGACATTTGGGGTTTGGCATTGGGAGTTGGTCTTGATTTTGTAGGTAAAGCCAGTGCTGTGGCTTTTAACCTGTACAGTGGGTTTGATATACATACAAGTCTTGCACTTAGAGCGGGTGCAGTGGTGACAACCCTGTATGTCTTGTGGGGAGGGAGTTTGGCCTGTACCTGGGGGGAGTTTTGCTCTAACTAGAATGTCACCTAGGCTCTTAGGGCGACGAAAAGCGACCATGGGGCGCTCAGAAATTGCTGAGCGCAACCTGTTGGAGGAGTGGAGAATTGGCATGTTGTCATTGATTATAGATGACAACTTGGGTAACCTAGGGTGGAAAGTAGTGACCAGAGCAACTCTATTGGTCGGGGTTCTCTTGGTGCCCGTGTTGGTCAACAGAGTATGGCGGGGGTATGCCAAAAGCTCTGTTGATGGCAAGTTGAACCCTTCGTTTGCTATGGCCCCTAGAAACAAGGTGGTGCCTTAGGTCAGATGAACGCCTTTTGTATAGAGTATCTGTGGAGCAGATACGTCTTATGCGTAAGGCTTGACTGTAGGCAATTGCCTCCTTGCAATGGCTAGGGTGGCAGCTATTAGAGAGAAGATATTGATGGGTGTCAGTGGGTTTGCTATATACATCTGTCACAATATCATTAGGGGATTTACTTATAGTCACATCTAGAAAATTCACGCAGGTAACAGAGAAATCGGCAGTGAATTTAATGGTGGGGTGGAATGAGTTTATATGATCAATGAATTCTTCCAAGCTATCTTGGCTACCACACCAGATAGCAAAAATGTCATCAATAAATCTCCACCACACGAGTGGGCGGTTGGGAGCAGAAGACAATAGTTTGTCTTCTAAGTCAGACTTGAACATGTTAGCATATGAAGGCGCCATTTTAGTACCCATGGCAGTACCTTGTGTCTGTAAGAAGTGCCTTTCTGTGAAAGAAAAGTTATTCTTAGTTAGGATGTGGCTGATGAGTTCTGTAAGGTGTCTCACAGAGGGGCGGGTTTGTTTGTTGGCTCGGAGTACAGAACCACATGCCTTAATTCCTTCGTTATGAGGTATGTTAGTATACAGTGACGATACATCTAGAGTCACCAGAAAAGCAGAGTCAGGTATTTTGTGTTTGATACCCTCCAATTTACAAAGAAAGTCAGTGGTGTCTCTGATGTATGAGGGAATGCGAGGTACGAGTGGGTTTAGAAAGCTATCAACAAATTCAGAGATACGTTCTGTGGGGCTACCATTGCCAGATACAATGGGACGGCCTGGGTTGTTAGGCTTGTGTATCTTCGGTAAAAGATAGAAGCGTGCTGTACGGGGATCCTGTGGGAGAAGGTAGTTAAGTGTATCCTTGTCGATACCCTTAGCATATATATATATATATATATACATTTTTTTTTAGATTGAAAAATTTCCAAGTTCTTCGTCATTTATAAATATAGGAATAGATTTTACTTTGGTCAGCAACACTTCTCTGATTGATCCGAGTGGGAACAACGAAGCAGCCATTACAGCGTACAAAGGATGCAGTGACTTAACGGCTAGTGTTTCGTTTGCCAGACAACTGACAACAGGAGGAATTAATGCTGGACTCCCCTCAGGATCAACGGAAGCAGCTGATTCCAAACTGGGCCGAGCAGCAATGTCTCTGACATTCCCCGAGGTTGGTGGGATAGACAGGGTTGGTGTCTTCTACTCAGAGGCGTCTAAAAGTGGAAGGAGCACCAGGATACAGACTGTAATTTTACCTGGTGATGGTAAGATTGTTTTTATTGTTAAACTTATCAGCTAATCCCTGGCTTTTCAAAACCGTTGTATCTCCAACTCCTATGACTAATGAAGGTTACATTAAGATGTCAGATGCGTGCAAACATTAAGTTGTCGATTAACCATCAGGTGACGAAAGTTATTGCGGGGCGTTGTTGTTGTTTGTTTGTTTGTTTGTTTTTGTTCGCTTTGTCTGTTTTCTTTCCTTTTTTTTTTACTTTCTCTCTCTATTCTGTTTTGTTTTTGTTTTTTCAAAATTATAATTTAAATTGATGAGCTAAAAATAAAAGAAAAATTAAGTGACTGATTAAAAAAAGCAGGGGTACCAAAGTGAATAAAAAACTGCTTAGTTTTTGAACACGCAATGAACTCTCAAGCTACATGTAACCTCGGTACATAGGGTAAAATTGCTGCGGGGGGGTAACTGAAGATTGAGAGTAATGTATTCCATTGAAATCAAACAGATACTAATCAATAAATAAAAACCGACAAAGTATAAAAAAAAATGTGATATTATGTGCTGCAAAAATCAAAAGTAGAAAATAAAATTATTCGTGGGTTATGTGGTTGACTGGTTACTTAATTGATTTTAGGGAAGGGTGAGAAATGAAAACAAACAGCTTTGATTTACAACGAGTCGCAGGTTTGGATGACTTCCTCAGCTTTTGCAATCACCAGCAACGATTGTTAATTTTCCTTTCTACCCTTTTTCCAGAAAAAAAAAACAATATTTAGTTTCTGTTTTAATAAAAAAGCGCAAAACTTTGCATATAAACCAAACGCGCACCTTCTACGTGAAACAAACCTTTTAGCCCAAGGAATATAGACACAATACTAAGACTTGCATCAGTACTTCATATGGATCCCGATTAGACAGACTAGTTGTCTTTTGAAGTCCTGTCCTAGTATCACCTTTTGGTTTCTTTTGTCTGCTAATAGTTTTACATGCTCAGTTCACGATAATAAATTATGGACCCCTGATCTCAATAAAAATCAATATAAAAATCCAAATGGTATTTTCAAATGAGAACACACATTATATATTAATTGTTTTTTAAGAACAAACTAATTTTCTTACACTTTGCATCTAAAATGACATGATAACACGTTTATTTTCATTTACAGACAAAGTACGATTTTATTTTTTTTTTATTTTTATCATTTTATTAATTAGACAATCTGAGAGCTTAATGACTATAAAGATCATTCATAAATCAACCTGCCATCTTAACCTCATCAACTAAAATGTTATCAGAATTGCAGATTTAGCATTGGAGAAACCCAAAAGCAAAATCGATTACTTCAATAGCAGCAATTGAAATAGGCTCATATGAAAGTGCGCCATAATTCCATCCAAATATATCCGTCTTCATAACATTTAGTAAATATTGTACAGGCTGATTGCTTGATTTGCTAATTGAAAATTTGAGTATCGGAACGAATTTACTGAATCTAAAGGTCATACCTGTATACCCTAATTACAATTGCTTATTTCTTTCTATTGCATCAATTGAAATAGCCTGCTCAATAAGAACGTGCACAAAATTACACACTCGCAAAAAAACCGTGTTTCACTTAACTTGATGGAATATGATGACATTTGTACAGATTGGTTGCATGGTGCTTTTTTTGTTAACTAGAGTACTGGGGGAAAAACTCATTCTTCCCACAACCAATGATGTCATGCTAAGGCTATGTGTGATGTTTGTACCAAACCACGGCTATTTCTCTAAATCCAAAACTGCCAAGCAGATACACATACTCAAAATTAATTGAAGTTGGTAATAACGATGGTCACTCATTGCATCAAACTTCTCAGCATATACGGGTAATACAGTAGTTTGTTTCCATTCTGACTCTACTTTCAGATAATGTTGTTCATATTCGCCCTGAGCAGCGAACATTAACAGTGAATGTAGGAGAGTCAGTCGCACTTCGTATGATCAACAAGAATTCACCGACCGGTGACTACAGGTGGAAGCAAAATGGAGATGCAAAAGATGAATGGAACAATCAGCTCAATGTGACTATTCCAAGTGTTGTCAAAGCTGATGAAGGGATTTACAGCTGCTTCGTAGACGGCCAAGAACATCAGCAACTTCACGGCATAGTGAGACTCATAGTACAAGGTTTGTTCTACTTCAACTAATTGAATAAAAAAAGTAAAGGAAACTTTGAATTTTCACTCACGATTTCATTGACAAACTATTTTCTTTACCAAAAAAACGTGTGTGTTGTAACCAATTTCTTTTGAAATATATATGTTGTTTAACTTCTTTTGCCAAAGATTGTCCATCAGGAATGTGGGGTCCAATGTGTTTAAATGATTGCCGTCGGTGCTACAATGGCGGTATATGTGATGACAAGACAGGAACTTGCGTCTGTGCTCCAGGATTCAGCGGTTATAATTGCGAAACAGGTACAGAGCCCCATGTGAAAGTAAAATTTGTTCTAGTTTCTTCGCTTTGTGAATAAACGTAATCTTCCACAAATAGTGGTCGTGGGGAATGTAATTGAGTTCTACCTAGAAAAATAACACAGTGTTTCCCAACAAGGTATCCGATGATTTTTTATTATTTTTTTTAAAGTTCATGGTCGCCATGTGTTTGGGAAGGACGCTCAATACAGCTGCTCTGATAGTCACGATCCTCACAACACTGCCTGCCAGGGTCATCTGTTCTGTCTTCCTGATCCTTATGGATGTTCATGTGCTGCCGGCTACAATGGACTGGACTGCATGACAGGTAAGAATAATTTTGAAGAACATCGGTAGAAAAAACAAACAAACAAACAAAACAAACAAACAAACAAACAAACAAACAAACAAACAAACAAACAAACAAACAAACAAACAAACAAACAAACAAACAAACAAACAGACAGACAGACAGACAGACAGACACACAGACAGACAGACAGACAGACAGACAGACAGACAGACAGACAGACGGACGGACGGACGGACGGACGGACGGACGGACAGACAGACAGACAGACAGACAGACAGACAGACAGACAGACAGACATACAGACAGACAGACAGACAGACAGACAGACAGACAGACAGACAGGCAGGCAGGCAGGCAGGCAGGCAGGCAGGCAGGCAGGCAGGCAGGCAGGCAGGCAGGCAGGCAGACAGACAAACAAAAACAAAACACACACACACACACACACACACCCACACACACACACACACATACTTACACAATGGCACTTATGGGGTTCTGGATTGTGGGGTACCGATGTCAGTACAGAATGTACCTTGTGGGCCCCTACTTATAGGGTACTAATAAATACCCCACAGAGTAGTTTGTCTTTTACATGTTACAGTACCCCACATGATTATCTTCCCTACATTTTATTATTTTATTTCATCTTTTATTATTGATTGATTGATTGATTGATCGATTTATTTATTAAGTTAGTTAATTATTTCCTCATTTATTTTCTTATTTATTCATTTATTTATTTATTTATTAAGTTAGTTAATTATTTCGTTATTTATGTTCTTATTTATTCATTTATTTATTGTTTTATGTATTTATTTATTTATTTATTCGTTTGTTTATTTAATTATATTGTGGGTTTGTTATAGACTATTTCGTGTTAACATTGGAGAAAAAGAGACATTTGTCTTTTCAAGTTTTATCTGGCTAATATTTGTAATGGCTAATATTTAGCTAATCATTTATAGTGCTGATGGTGGAGCTCACAAAATGTATAGTTGTGTAACTTGACAGTAAAACTGAAGTTAACTAGAAGCTTTCACGTTTTTCCTGTAGGAGAATGGTTGATAATGTGGTCGTTCTTGGGACAAGTTCGAATGATGCAAATCATTGTGCTATACTTCCTGTTCCAAGTTGTAGTTGAACAATAATGAATATGACCCATTTTTATATCAATCTCATATTTATATCCAAAATTCAGACTTACTTAAAAACAATAACAATATTGCAGGGAACAATGAAAGAAACTTTTGTTTTGGATCAATTTTCATACAAATGCCAAGCGATTCCCTTCATCACCAGAAAAATCACTGAACAACATTGATAAGCACCAAGATAATTGAACAAGTAACAACTTTTATTGAACTTATATTCTAAAAAAGATAAGGTGTGAAACAAGTGGTCATGTCAGATGTTAATAAAGAACACATTCATTGAAATACAATTCTACCCTCAATGAATCTATTTTATTTCGTGAACCATTATCGTTTTCTTGTTTTTGCCTCATTAATAAATGTACTGTATATGTTTACAGCTCCAGAGTTTTGAGAAATCAGAAGTATTGGCGTTTTTTCCAGACTTCAAAACAGAATGCAATGCTTATCCTGCTCTCATACATTTTTTTAATTGTTCCGTTAAGTCATTCGTAAATTACCAAAGAGACACACGTACAAAATAACCCCTAACATTTTAGAGCCTTTTAGGAAAAGTATCATAGCACCAAATAATGACCTAGGAATTGACCCCTGAGATTTTGAAACATATCTACAACTTCCTTCAAACTCGGGCAAAAATAAAGAAAAGTCTCAAAGTCAAATTTCAAGCTGTTCACTGCCCCCCCCCCCCCCCGGAGGTTTGTCAGTTTGTGGTGACACTATTTGAAAACAATCTCCAATTTTACTGTGGTGGTGAAATGTGCTTTGCCAAATCACTTGGACTTTTCCTCTGGTATTTGAAAGAGTTTGAAAGATGTGGCTATGTTTTCAAAAATAAATATTCCAGCCAAGTCTGAGAGGTTACCTCAGGTTACCTTAGACGACTTGACTACACTGATTTGTAATGGTTTACAGGTCAATAAACAAATAGCAAGGCCCCCCCCCCCACAAATACAAAAACAAATCAAAAAAATCAAGTCGGCTTAAATTGTTTCTCTATATAAATTTGCTTTTGTACCCGTTAAACAATTTAAAATAAACTAATGATAGGTAAATATTTAAATAATTTTACAATGGACAGGCAAAACTGACAGTGATTTGAGCTGGGGGTTTCCAGATTGACCTGCTTATGTTTTACTGAGTTGTCTATATCTAGCTGTCTGAAGTCTCCTAAGTTTTTCACTATTCTTGTTCTGGGGTTTCTCATCCTCATCAACTGTTCACGAGTCAGTGTATTGTTACTTTTGCAATCTTATCTTGTATCAAGTAATAGAAACAAAGAAAATCATAAACAACATAATCAAGAAAACATTCTTATCTTGTATCAACTATAAACAACTCGAAATAACGTTTTCTTTTCCCAGAAACAAAATAAAGTCTTATCAACTGTTTATAAGTCAGTGTACAATTGTTTTGTTGCATACCTATCAGCTATCCAGAAACAGGAATAAATATAATCCTAATCTACTGTAAACAAGTCAGAATAAAATTGTTTCTTTTGCAAACTATTTTGTATCCAGAAAAAAAATACAACAAAATCCTGATCAACTGTCTATATGTGATTCAGTAGAAAATTGCTTCTTTTGTATCCAAAACCAAAAATAAATTAAATAATAATCAAATGTTTACAAAGGTTGCTTGTTTTGCAAACTTATTTGCATCTCGGAAAAAAATCAAAAAATCAAATCCTAATCAACCGTTTACAGGTCCGTACAAGATTGCTTGTTTTGCATTTTTGTTTGTACCCAGAAAAAAAATATAACATCCTAATCAACTGTTAACAAGTCAGAATAAAATAATTATGTGCTTCGTTCGCAAGCTTTTTTGTGTCCAGAAACACAAATAAATTCCAAATTCTTTAGTGTCAAAAAAACCCAAATAAAATGTCAATTTAACCTTAATCATTTTTTTACAAGCCAGCAAAAAAGAAAAGCAAAAGAAAAAAAAACTTTTGCAAACTAAAATAAATAGAATCCTAATCAACTGTTTACAAGTCAGTATCAGATTCCTTGAATTGCAAACTTTTTGGATCCATCAAAAAATAATCTAAAAAATAAAATAAAATCCTAATGGACTGTTTAGAAAACAGTGTGAAATCGCTTTGACTGTAAACTTACCTTACATCCAGAAACAAAAATAAATAAAATCCTAGTCAACTGTTTACAAGTCAGTAGAAAATTGCTTCGTTTGCATTTTGTTTTGTATCCAGTAACACAAATAAACAAATAACTAATTGTTTATATTTATAAGTCACTGTATACATCTGATACATCAACTGTTTACAAGTCAGTATGAAATCGCTTTGTTTGCAAACTTTGTACAAAATGAGTAAAGTAATCATCAACTGTTTACAAGTCAGCATAACACTGCTTCTTTTGCCTTTTTTCTTTTGCATCCAGAAACAAAATAAATAAAAACCCTTCCCAACTGCTTATGGGTCAAGATAAAATTATTGTATGTATATTTTTTAAATAAAATCCTAATGGACTGTTTACAAAACAGTGTGAAATCGCTTTGACTGTAAACTTATCTTATATCCAGAAACAAAAATAAATAAAATCCTAACCAAATGTTTACAAGTCAGTATGAGATTGCTTGTTTTGCAAACTTGTTTGTATCCAGAAAAATAATATTAAATAAAACCCTAATCAACTGTTTACAAGTCAGTATGAAATTGCTTCGCTTGTTAACTTATCTTAAGTAGCAAAATTTAGTTAAAAAATCATCAACTTTTACAAGTCAGTATAAGATTGCTTGTAATTTTTGCAAACTTTTTTGGATCAATAAAAATAAAATAAAATAAAAAGCCAATCAACTGTTTACACGTCAGTATGAATTTGCTTCGTTTGTAAACTTATCTTATATCCAGTAGCAAAATTTTGTAAAGTAATCGTCAACTTTTACAAGTCATAAGAATGCTTGTTTTGCAAACTTTTTGGGATCAAGAAAAATAAAATAAAATAAAATCCAAATGAACTGTTTTCTTGTCAGTATGAAATTGCTTTGTTTGTAAACATTGTACAACATGAGTAAAGTAATCATCAATACAAGTTAGCATAACATTGCTTCTTTTGCCTTTTTTCTTTTGCATCCAGAAACAAAATAAATAAAACCTCTTCCCAACTGCTTATGGGTCAGTATAGAATTATTATATATATATATATATATATTTTAAATAAAATCCTAATGGACTGTTTAGAAAACAGTGTGAAATCGCTTTGACTGTAAACTTATCTTATATCCAGAAACAAAAATAAATAAAATCCTAGTCAACTGTTTACAAGTCAATAGAAAATTGCTTCGTTTCCATTTTGTTTTGTATCCAGTAACACAAATAAACAAATAACTAACTGTTTATATTTATAAGTCACTGTATACATCTGATACATCAACTGTTTACAAGTCAGTATGAAATCGCTTTGTTTGCAAACTTTGTACAAAATGAGTAAAGTAATCATCAACTGTTTACAAGTCAGCATAACACTGCTTCTTTTGCCTTTTTTCTTTTGCTTCCAGAAACAAAATAAATAAAAACCCTTCCCAACTGCTTATGGGCCAGTATAAAATTATTATATATATTTTCTTACAAACTTTTCTTGTATCCAGTAACAATTAAATACAGTCCGAATCAACTATAAAATTGGTTCTTTTGCAAACCCCTTTTTGTATCAAAAAAACAAAATAAATAAAATCCTAATCAATTATTTACATGTGGTTTGTTTGCAAGTGTTTTTTATCAAGTGAAAAAAATACAATTCTCATCAACTGTCTAATATTGCTTCTTTTGCTAGCTCTATTGCATCCAGAACCAAATTAAATAAAATCCTAATGAACTGTTTTCAAGTCAGTATAAAATTGTTTCTCTTGCAAACTTGTTTGTATCCAGAAACAAAGTGAATAACATCCTAATCAGCTGTTTACAAATAAGAATATAATTGCTTCTTTTGCAATCCGTTTTGTATACAAGAACAAAATAAATGTAAATGCTAACTAACTGTTCAGAAGTCAGTATAAAATTGCTTCTTTTGCTTAACTTTTTTCCCCAGTTCTAAAATAAATGAAACACAAATAAACGGTAAGTAGTTATTGCTTCTCTTGCTAATTTTCTTTTGCATACAATAAAAAACAAACACAGAAGACCTAAAGAAGTTACAGGTCAGCCTAATATTTACAGAAAACCATGAGTGCCATACTACTTATGAAGATGATAGCATAATTTTTCAGAATCATTCTGCTAAATAAGACAATTTGCCATTGTCTGGATAAGTGGTACATAGACTTATGGCCTATGCAAACTCTGCTTTCTTTGCTAAACTGATCAATCATTCACCTGCTGGCATAATTCTCAGTTCGCTGGAGGTGTGTAATTAGCCAGATAATCAAACCCTTACAAACTGTCATACATACATATCACTTCTTCGTTTTGTCTCTGATGTTCGCAGTTATTATTGTTTTCACCTTGTACTTGACATCACGCCATGACCTGCAGTTAAGATGAGGCTTCGCTTTTTCTATACAAGCTTCACAATCAGACTTTCCAGGCACTTTTTCACTTTTTATGAATATATGAAGCCCAAGCCAAACAGCGCGTGTTTCTTCTTTGTTCCATGGCCTTCGGTCAGAAATTTTTCCAGAACGATCTATAGAAATTAAATATAAAAATATGTACATAAAACAATTTTGTATGCCTTACAACAGAGTTGTTTTGCCTTGTTTTGCGAGCAGTGCTGTAAACTTGAAGGAACACACCAGGCTTTGCCATATTTGGTACCTTCATGTATTAAAAAGCATAATACGCCAAATGAAGCCATGGTGCCCCATAAAGACAAGAAGGTTTTTTCCTTTGTGGACTTGACTGATTTTTGCATTGATCGAAAGCCTGCTGACTTGTTTGAGGGGTTGAATGAAATGATTTATTACTTTAGAAGGCCACTACAATGACTTTGTGGCCAGACTCTCACCACAATAGTAAAGCCATCTATCTGACAAGACACCAAATAAAGGCACTACAACCTGAAACCAACTTGCCCAACAATTTTTAGCTGTGTTTGTTTTCGCTGCGTTTACCTCTGTTTTCCTTCGAATGAGGAGTGAATTTAATGAGCTGTGTGGCAACTTTGCTCATGATACAGAACACATGTACCATAAAATTTGTCTCAAGATCTTGGTAAAAACCCTCTAAAAAATCCAATGATTGCAACAATCTAAGTGGGAAAACTGAACTTGTTTTATTAGCATGGCAGTGTAGGCAGAATTATTGTGTGCAGGTGTGTTGCATGGAAAAGCCGATGCCATTCTAACTCATTAGTGATTCCATTACAGTGATTAGTTACATATAGCTGGGTGGGTTTGGTTCTTCCACCTACTACTAAAGTTCATGACGGTTTGTTTCATAAAGCCTCACACTTGCAATAAGTTGTCTTGTTTCTTCTTTCCTTAAAGATGAAGAGTCAGTTGTTGCATTGAGCCAAATAGAGGCTGATTTGGCACAATCCATTTCAGATTCCCAATTCATAAAAGAGCTGCGGAGTGAGTGGTCTCATCTTCAAAGTGAACGTAAGCTATCCATTGATGTTCAATGTGATACAAAGAAAAATTTCAAAAAACCAAAACATGGGTGATTGAAAAAACTGAGTTTCATAACTCAAATAATAGAAAGAAAATGAGGTAAACTAACCACTGGTTTCTCCTGTTGTACATGTACCATGACAAAAGAAGTGATATTTGCAGAGAGTTTTTACTCCTTTAACTAGCCCGCTGCCTAAATTTATAAAAAATCCCGTAAATGAGGGCAGCAAACAAATCATGACGTCACTATACGTACTGAATCCCCGGATGGTCTGCACTGAGCAATGCTTTAATGAGTAACAACAAACAGCCGTTTGACAAAGGAGTACGTCCTGTGACGTCACTATTCTTTAGAATTTCTGGAGACAACTTTCAGGCACCGACTGCTGTTGTTCGGATTTTGTCTCGAGGCGGGGGTGAAAATAGGCTTGGAAACTGCCTTTGTAAACGAATAACCACACATTCTTTAATTCTGTCACAGTGTTTTCTTAGTAGATATAGGTGTATTTAGGGATGTAAAACTTTTTTTAAAGAGAGACTTCTAGCATGGTCCATCCTCTTTAATCAATTTAGTTTCATAACTCAAATAATAGAAAGAAAATGAGGTAAACTAACCACTGGTTTCTCCTGTTGTACATGTACCATGTGGACTTGTACTTGCTGGCCTGGCTGCTCCTGTTGATGCTCTGGCTGGATTATGCAATAAGAAATAAAAATTGAAGTCAGAAGGTCCACTTGTACTTTAATTAGTTTTGTGATATACATGTATACACATTTAGGTATCTTGCACCAGAGTGGTCTACAAATCATCCTCCAAAGCAAATGTTGCTATTAGGTGCTATTGCCCACAAAACTGAAAATGATGATACATGTACATGTACTGAATCAACCCATTGTTTTTCTCAATCACCTATATTTTGGTTATTTGTAACTTTTCTGTACATCACATTGAACATCAATGGATAGCTTATTCCTTTGTCTTTAGGATGAGACCACACATTTGTAACAACCACTTGATCACTTGTTTTGGGGAAATCAGTAGCTCTTTTGTGAATGCGGGGGGGATCTGAAATGGATTGTAGCAAATCGGCCTCTATTTGGCTCAATGCAACAACCGACTCTATCTTTAACAAAGAATAATCACAACCCCCCCCCCGCATTCACAAAAGAGCTGATGAGTTCCCCAAAACAAGTGATCAAGTGATTGTTACAAATGTGTGGTCTCATCCTAAAGACAAAGGAATAAGCTATCCATTGATGTTCAATGTGATATAAAAAAGTCACAAAAAACAAAATCTAGGTAATTAAAACAAATGTCCAAACACTTTTTAAAGAGGATGGGTCATGGTGATTGAAGTTGACGTTATTTTGTAGTTTTCTGCTTTCTATAATTGTTTACATCGGACAAACTTCTCTTTTGCGACACTAAATTGACAAAAGAAGTGATATTTGCAAGGAGTTTTTACTCCTTTAACTAGCCCGCTGCCTAAATTTATCAAAATCCCGTAAATGAGGGCAGCAAACAAATCATGACGTCACTATACGTACTGAATCCCTGGATGGTCTGCACTGGGCAATGCTTCAATGAGTAATAACAAACAGCCATTTGATAGAGGAGTACGTCCTGCGACGTCACTATTCTTTAGAATTTGTGGAGACAACTTTCAGGCACCGACTGCTGTGGTTCGGATTTTGTCTCGAGGCGGGGTTGAAAATAGGCTTGGAAACTGCCTTTGTAAATGAATAACGACGCATTCTATAATTCTGTCACAGTGTTTTCTTAGTAGATATAGGTGTATTTAGGGATGTAAAACTTTTTTTAAAGAGAGACTTCTAGCATGGTCCATCCTCTTTAATCAATTTAGTAAAAGCAAATATCAGTCACAACTAAAGATGATATGGACCCACTGAATGGTATTTGCTTTATTAAATTTTTCACCACAAAAGGGATTCGATCAAAGAAATGAGTGGCTCATGTGCAGCAAAGATGGACAAAAGTCTTTGACATGATAGCAGACACTGAATACTGAAACAACAGCTCAGTGCTCCTCATGCCACACTGGATTGTTCCCACAGGATTGTTCTTAATTTGAACCCCGTATTCACATGTACATGTATAAAGTTAACTGATTGTGAACTGAATCCTAAACTAAATATTTGTTGAAGGGATTTTTGGCTAAACGATTAAGTGTATGAAGTGGTGCAAGAACACCATTTAAAATATAAACAAGTTTTATACACAAAATGAAGCTTTACCTTGTTCTTCTGAGTCAGAGTCAAGACCTGGCAGAGGAATATCTGGATGAAAAATAGCAACAAAATAAAAAGTATATGTGTAATAAGAATAGTTTCTTATGCCAAGTAAGAAAACCAAAACCAGGGTTCTGCCAAGAAATCGTTTAGTGCGGAGGAAAAATACAGGGCAGGACTAAAACTTTTCCTAATGACTTTTTACATGCCTTATGGTAAAATACATAAATTAACATTAAACTGCAGTCTCTGATATGCAAAATGGACGTTTACTTTGAAAAGTTTGAAATTGAGTGGTAGTTGGGGGAAAAAAACAAAATGTTTTTATTGTAAGGGATGGTCGAGGGATCCCAAGTGCCGTAGGGTGTTCCAGCACCAAGCACTGTGGGCAGGCCCCAGCAAAATAGTAATACATTCATACTTTTGCATATGTGTCCTTGGGCAAGACACTTAATAACTATAACCTGCTTTCGTCAATAGGGGAAGAGGCCTTGACATTAACTAGAGCTACAATCTCTGGTCCTATAGTGCTGTGAAAAGACGGAGATGTTTGCCTTGTTTCACTGTGAGGGGCTGAATCTTTCATGTGTTCATCTAGCCTACACATTGAATGGCCTCCAGGCCTTGTAAAAATGGCTATGTCAATTTAAAACTACAAAATAAATAATAAAAAAAAAATAATAATAATAAAAAATAAAAGATTCTATAGGATATGCTGGCTGAAAATGTTCATTACACTTTTTCATTGGGATGTTGGGTTACATGTTTCCCAAAGAATTGCATTAAAATACTTATGACATCCATGAAATAAATAGGTATAATGTATAGTGTGACTGGGCTCAAAGCAACATCATTTATGTGCATACATGTAGTTCATCAATATAATGTCATACATGTATGGAAATGAAGTAAATTGAGTAATTTTACAAGAACAAATGATGAGGCAATGATAAACTATTATCTACTTTTGACTTTTTCAGGGAAAAGTTGTATCTAATATATGTACAAGTTTGTTTGCAACCTCTCAAGTACACACAAGTACAATCATGTATTCTGATCACTGAGCCATTTTAAAAAACAGAGCTGGAGTTGCAAATTACCTACATACATGTACAAATAAATGCACACTGGGGTCAGTGGTTGTGATCTTTGCATGGGGTTTGAATTCAACTTTTGATGAAAACCCTTATCGGGTTAAAACACTAGGCTACAATCTTGCAAGCTTAAAGAGGACAGCACTTACCTTCAAGATTTATTTCATCTAGCGATTTTCCCACAAACTGGCCTACTTTTCCACTGTCAACAGCTAACAAAAGTTTTGCTACTTTTGTTAGTTCCACTGTTGGAGCAGACAGGCGGTAGTAGTCTCTATGAACGTTGATACTGTGGCCTAGATGGTCTGCTAACCAATCCAATTGAGAGTCCTTGAGGTTGAGTATCTGACTTATTGTTGCTGTATATTTCCGCATCTTGGTGCTGCGAATTAGTTGTGGTTTCTGTAGATTAGCCTCCTTAGTGAGTTGGCGCAGACAGTCACAGCCCCGTAGGTTACTTTTATAACCAGGTCTAGCAAAGAAGTAGGAGTTTTCTTTGGGTACACCACAAACATCTCGGCACGTTGTCAACTTATCCATTGCCTGCTTGCTAACTGGTGGAATCAGAATGGGAACTTTCCTGCCACGTTTGCCACGTGTATACACCATATCTAAATCTTGCATTAGGTGCAATTCAAGTGGCGTCAGATGCTTCTTTATGTCGGAGATACTTGCCGTTTCCCACTTGGGCCGACTTGTGTATGACTTGAGACTGAATGGAAAACAATAAAATTAGTATTGAAATTGTTAAGAGCATAATAAACTGCTAAATATTGTCGGTTGTGCTATAATTCAAAGGTGTCGGTTGAACTCATATCACCATCAGATTATCAGGTAAGACCTTAAACAGAAAGTTAAGCTTGGCTAAAGCATAAGAGGGTAATTTGCAGTGTTAAAAATGAGCAGGGAAAAAAAAGAGAATACTTCATGAATATGAATGACAGATGGGACGTGCCCAGTACATGATAATTTGTACATTGGTTGCACATAATAACACAACTAATGTACAAATTATCATTGTATAGAATGACTGATGAAATCGAAAAAGGTATTTGCTGTTTTCTCAAAAAACATGAACACTAAATTTGATTTAATTTTTACAAGATACAGTTTTGTAGTTTTATTTTAAAAGCTACCTGCCTGCTTAGTTCATTTGTATGATAAGGTATTAAAGTATTTCATATGTACAAATGCAACCTTTGAAGTCAGTAACCTTTCAGATTTAAAATTCTTACAAAATATTTTGATTATTATCAAAGTTACATGCATACCTTTAAAGCTGCACTGTTGTCATGCAAATGAACCAAGCAGGCTCTGGACTTATACAAATGCCCTAATTGGTCCTCCAGTTTGTGTTTTGCTGATAATTTACATGCACGCTCAGATTCTAAATTAGCCAAGTCCCAAAAAGTTTATTCCAGCCTATTCAACCATTTGTGCCACAAATTGTCATATGACTCTGACTGTGGTGGGTGTATCTTGAAATAGATATGTTGCTCTTTAAAATTAAAACAACTTACTCAAGCTGCTCTGTTTCTCCTGTTCTTCGTTTGTTGAAGGTTGTGAGGCGAGCAAGGACCAACTCACTACATCTTCGAAAGTTCTCAGCAGATGCTTTTTGATTCAGGTTCACTGTTGCTTTCTTGATGTTTTCTTCTAGGAATGATGAGAAATGTTTTATGTCATCAGAGTCAGGAAGCTCTGTGACCTTGTTATACTTGCGTCGAGACAAAGTGCCAAGGACTTCTGATGAAATCTGTTCTGACCATTCAGCTTCCTTGAGCTTAAGGAAATTCTTGGCCTCCACCTCATCTTTCTTATTTCCAAGTCGCAGGGCTGAACATCTTTTGATTGCTGCCAGTTTAGACAAAATGTTGCCTAGTTTTAAGGCAACTGAAGGCCGCTCAGTTTCATCACTCTCACCTGCTGTCAAGCGAACACCACGTACCATAGTGTCAAACTGCAGGGGCTCAATAAAGTCCTTTACTGGAGTATCTGACTGTGTGATGTTATGTAAACTGATCAGAAGCCTACCAACCAGTCGCATTTCTTGAGCAATATAATGACGTCGCCGCTGTGGGTCCATTCCAAAAGAACGTCGCCCATGTATGTTACCTAGCTGAATTATCATTGGATCTCCCTTCACAACTTTGGTTATGTTGTCCTTCTTCATTTGCACAAGAACAGTTTTTACCAGTGGTGTCGCTTCTGCGAAGTCGTTCATGAGCAATGAACTTTCAAGCTTTATATCTCTGACACTTTCCTTGGTATCATCGGCTTTGTCACGCTGCTTGTTGGCAACACAGAAGTTGGTGATGTGCTTCCGCATGTCGCTTGTTCTATAAAAGCCAAGGCAATCTGGACAAGGCCCATAGTCTGAACATTCACTTTCTTCATCAGAGGGCCTTCTAACCAATATAAGTTCTCCTTGCTTTGAATCCTTAACCATTTTGTTATGGTAATAATTTCCACGATTTCGCAGGAGTTCAAAAGCTGTGGCCCTCTCTGTAGAATTAACTCCCATTGATGCAATTCTTTTTACTTCTTCTTTTCCTTTGTGAGCTTGTAGCAAGTGCTTGCTAATTTTTGTGACGAGTTTTGCACAAAAAAAACAAGCTTGATGTTTGTTGTAAACTCTTTGATTTGTATGTTTTTTTCTTGAGACTGGAGGGAAAAATATTGGCTCATTACTATCAGACCAATCATCATCAGAGAAACAGAGGGATTCGTCACTACCATCAGACTGCGGGTTATCATCACCTTGTCCTGCAATACAGCTCTCATCAGGAACAGAAGAGCAATCATCACCGCGTCCAACAGTACAGTTCTCATCAGGAACAGAAGAGCCATCATCACCGTGTCCAGCAATACAGTTCTCATCAGGAACAGAGGAGCCATCATCACCGTGTCCAGCAATACAGTTCTCATCAGGAACAGAAGAGCCAATACAGTTCTCATCAGGAACAGAGGAGCCATCATCACCGTGTCCAGCAATACAGTTCTCATCAGGAACAGAAGAGCCAATACAGTTCTCATCAGGAACAGAGGAGCCATCATCACCGTGTCCAGCAGTACAGTTCTCATCAGGAACAGAAGAGCCAATACAGTTCTCATCAGGAACAGAGGAGCCATCATCACCGTGTCCAGCAGTACAGTTCTCATCAGGAACAGAAGAGCCATCATCACCGTGTCCAGCAGTACAGTTCTCATCAGGAACAGAAGAGCCAATACAGTTCTCATCAGGAACAGAGGAGCCATCATCACCGTGTCCAGCAATACAGTTCTTATCAGGAACAGAAGAGCCATCATCACCGTGTCCAGCAGTACAGTTCTCATCAGGAACAGAAGAGCCAATACAGTTCTCATCAGGAACAGAGGAGCCATCATCACCGTGTCCAGCAGTACAGTTCTCGTCAGGAACAGAGGAGCCATCATCACCGTGTCCAGCAGTACAGTTCTCATCAGGAACAGAAGAGCCAATACAGTTCTCACCAGGAACAGAAGTGCCATCCATACAACGTGTACGAGAACCAAGTTCCTGATCAGGTGACATACTCGCAAACATCAACATGACAGTCTGACTTACCAACTCTGCTGTATCATCGGTGGCAGGTTGCACAGCCTCTGAATGGGAGGTTTCTAACCTCATACTGTTAGGGTTGCAGGAGGATGAATTAACTGAGTTTCCTGATGTTTCATTGTACATGCACGTATATGTAGGCACTGTGGCTCTGTCTTTAATTTCTATAGGTTGACTTGACCGACATGGTAGTGGAATGACGAAAGAGCACTCTGAACTTGCATCAGATTCTTCTACACATTCCCTGTCTTCGTTAGTCATGCCAGTAGCCTCAATCATTCCCTAAAACACAAATCACAATATTTCATCAGTTGATGTGTACCCTAGTTAATAGTCATAATGGACTCCGGATCCCCTTTGTACTAGAAATGGACTTGACTTACTTGAATGTAAAAGACTTGAACTTGAGCTTCTTGATTCCAAGACTAAAGACCAAGTTCAAATTTGACAAAATATTCAATTTCCTTCTTCCAAGAAACCCACTGATACTCTATGCAGCACACTGTGGCTATAATTTTGCTAACAATATAGAGTATGAGGTTCCCCCTATAAAGCGTTCTCATATGACGTATCGGCTGACATGTTTGAGTACAAGCACGTGCGCGTAATGCACAGAAATCAGTACCAGTAGGTGTGCGCAATGTGAACATGTTCTACGCGTATAGGAAAGGCAACGCTGAATGGTGACACGTGTGCGTATCTTGCCATAGAGCTGTGTACAAATAGCTCATGGCCATGTGCGTAGCTGTCCTCCAGCATGGCGGAAATGTGACGTCAATGAGAACGCTCTATTGGTTTCCAACATGATTCCCATACACTGTGTGTGTTCAAGACATACAGGGCCACTCATGAGAAAATTCCTAATTCTTGTGTTGCAGACATATTTGCAGTGAGGTTGTCGGGCAAGCTCAACCGAGAACTGACCCAACCAATATCCATCATGACTGAAAACCCACTTGACTGACGGCCTTACCAACTCAGCCAAAAACTTAAAAACTTACCTGTCAAGTTGGTTTTCGGTGGAGTTGGTTTTTGGTCAAAGTGCCTATGACTTAGTCAGTTTCTGGTTGATGAATAATCAAATGAGATGAATGCAACCCATATTAACTCTGTTATTCAGTCACATGCTCAATCAATAGGATGTTTTGTACAGGTCTTACGATCAGCCAGTGTCACTGATCATACAAACATCTGTTAACTTTACCTTTTTGTTCCATGGGAGTTCTTTTTCAGCAATTCCATAATCGTAAAGAATCTCTTCTCCTGCTACAATGTTTCGTAGGGCGAACAGGCAGAGTGTTGGTGTATTATCTATTTGGATCATCTTCATATGGGAATTCCTCTGCACCTTATTGCCGTGGTTCACAAGCCTCCCCAGAACTAAGCCCTCCTCAGGTTCTTTACTTGCATCCAAACTTGAAAAAAAAGGGAAACAAACTTTACAAATACAGACTGATTATGACTGCATAGATAATCTTTAAAATGTCCTAATGTGTACATTTTTTCCCTTGGCTTAGGAGTAGAGTTTGACTGACCAACAAATCAGTTAATATTTGTTTTAGAACACCCCCAAAATAGATTCTGCAAACAATGCCAGACTGATTACAAACTATGTGTATACTTACAATTTTTTGACAACACACACTGTTTTTGCATAGCCTACATATATCATTGTACATGATGTAGGGTTATTGTTCATTGTACACTACTTGATTTTTTTTAACTGAATCCAAACATTCTGTAATGCCTCATACACGTTAAGTTCAACATGGTTCAATTTGGTTACTTTTTCATCCGATACACATGAGTGATCAAACTCATATTTTGCTGTAATGAAACATTTCGGTTACTGGCTATTTTGTATTTTGTTACTTGTGTTTATGTACGTTATGATACAGAGACAAATGATTGACTAAGGTTTGATGATTATCATAACACATGTAAGTGTCACACAGTGTATGTGTCATTCCATGAAGGTGGAACATTTGGGACACTGTTACATCATTACCACCTATGAAGCTTTTTTACCACTTCACTAGTCTACTTGGTCAATCTTGCTTTACATAGTATAAATAACACCAAACAGGAATCTTAAAAAGGTTTTACTTGATTACTGTGGTGTAACATAAATGTGATACAGTGCCTGCACTGATGTAACGGGGGCACCATAAAGTGTGACATTTGGTGTCCCCATTACATCTTGACATATGTCCGTAATTTTCTCAGCCATGGGTACGTTAATAGCCATGAAGGAAGTTATTTTTTGTATGGATTTGGCACCAAGTTTCTGCTGCACATTGTAAATGTGTTTATTACTTCCATAATATTAAAAAATAAGTGCTACAGGCATGGTGTTCCTGTTACATCGTTACCTTGAATTTTTAAGAATATTAGCAAAAATATCAGGTGAGACGGTGTGGAAAGGATTTAAAATTTTCTGAAATACTTTCAATTACACCATAAAATGTGATGATTGATAAACATTAGAATCAACATTTGTTTTCAAACAAAAACTGAAATATTGAAAAATTTCACAAATTGTGTCCCACCTTCATGGAATGACCCATATGGAATACAGATCTGTCTACAAAGTACCATGCTATGGACAGATGCTGGCGACTTAAGTTGCTCATGATGTAAGGCAGTCTTTTCACTGTTGTCTTTGCATCGGCAAGCAAAAACAGTAAAACTAACATGTTACGCATCTTGACCGATCCATTAAGATCTGCCCACTAACAAACTGACTAATCACACACTTGAGAACAATGAGAACAATGGAAAAGGACCGGTCTGTGGGACGCCCGCTATTGTCTCAAAAGTCTCCCATTGGTCTAGAGCCCAGGATGGTTGAGGACTATTTGATTCAAAATGATTACCAGTGTAAGGATTGGATGGTTGAGCACTATTTGACCCTCAATGGTTTCTATAAGTACCCCACATGGTAACCAGTGTGGGGATTGGATGGTTGAGCACTATTTGACCCTCAATGGTTTCTATAAGTACCCCACATGGTAACCAGTGTGGGGATTGGATGGTTGAGCACTATTTGACCCTCAATGGTTTCTATAAGTACCCCACATGGTAACCAGTGTGGGGATTGGATGGTTGAGCACTATTTGACCCTCAATGGTTTCTATAAGTACCCCACATGGTAACCAGTGTGGGGATTGGATGGTTGAGCACTATTTCACCCTCAATGTTTTCTTTTAGTGCCAAAAAACAAACATCCCGTTTCTCATGTGAAACAGGAGCATGTATTTTGCTTTTCTGTTAGCATGTTTCTAAAATGTGCAAAACTGAACTTACCACATTCTGGTAATTTTTTGGGATAAGTCACTGTTTGGCAGATTGAAAAAATATCTGAAGCCTGTTGGTGTCACACACTCTCTTCTTTCTCCCTCTTCAGCAGAAATTAATTCACCATCATAAATTAACAAAAAATCTCCTTGTGGAATATCAACTTTGCAGAACACACCCCTGCCTGTATAAATGAAAAGGCAAGATTTGAAGAGTTAATAGATCAGCATAAACGTACATGTAACATCAAGCAAAATACGTGTTTGTAATTTTGAATGTTTATTTGTAATAAGTGCTGCTTGACACTTTTCAAAATGAGCAACCAAGTGGTAGGCTTTGTTGACCAGAATCAGTTTAAAATAGGTTTTTGCACAATAAAAAAAACATTTTATTTATTTACTTGTCTTTATTTATTTATTTGTTTATTATTGATGTTATTGTTTTTATTTATTCATTTATTCATTTATTCATTTATTCATTTATTCATTTATTCATTTATTCATTTATTCATTTATTCATTTATTCATTTATTCATTTATTCATTTATTCATTTATTCATTTATTCATTTAATTTATCTGTTTATCTGTTTATCTGTTTATCTGTTTATCTGTTTATCTGTTTATCTGTTTATCTGTTTATCTGTTTATCTATTTATCTATTTATCTATTTATCTATTTATCTATTTATCTATTTATCTATTTATCTATTTATCTATTTATCTATTTATCTATTTATCTATTTATCTATTTATCTATTTATCTATTTATCTATTTATCTATTTATCTATTTATCTATTTATCTATTCATCTATTTATTTTTTTATTTATTTATCTATTTATTTATCTATTATTTATTATCATTATTTTTATTAGGCTCCCCATTATTATTTCACATTATCACAGCATGAAAAAGAAAGATTGTATTTTCCTTTCTGCCGGTTACTCCCCAAATCGGGCTACACACCGTAGCCTTAGATCTCGTGGGTCTTCCTCCTTTTTTTTGGGGGGGGGGTTATGACATTGTGGTTAAATTTAGGCCTCGATCTTAAGAAAAAAAACGGGGGCAGGTCTTTGCTGGCCAAATCAGAGAAATTGTACAAGGGCATACTGGCCAAGCTGGTAGTGACAGTGCAATTTTTTTGAAGGGCATGCTGGCCAAACTCCACAGGGCATGAGGCCAACGGCCTCGGTGGCCTCGGTTAAGATCAAGGCCTGTAAATTATGTACAAAGAAAAAGAAAAGCACATGTACAGTGGACAGGAAAATGAATTTTTTGATTGAGAATTGGAATGCAGCAAAATATATCACAGAAATTTGGATATCTGTATAATAATCAGAGCTAGTCTAGAGTAATCTAGTCCACACCAGCTAAGTACAAGTTTGGGTCAGAGTCTGAGTTCTTCCCTTCAGGTCTGAGTCTTTTACTGTCCGAGTCCCTATTGTCTACCAGTGTCTAAATCTAAAGTGTATTATATTTTACAATGAAAGCTTGGCACTTCACATTTGACTGCAGGTAAAAATACATGTAGTCTTCCAAACATTCATTTCATGATAAATAAGATTTTATTTTAAATATTCAACAGAGACACAGTCTAGACTTGCATTTTAGAAGAAAAAAAAATCTTCCAGAACTCTACAGGAGTGCCAACAGACTCCCCACAATAATTGTTCCCACCTTGCGGACAACACTACCAGTGATCTGAATCACAACACATTTTGAAGGACAAGCCATTTTACACTGAATATTGGGAGATGCATAAGCAAACCAATAAATTTCATATGCCATAAGTACTGCTATTTCAAATAAGAAATATGGTATTCAACAAGTTTTTAATCTTTGCTGTTTAAACAAAAAGTTAAGAACTTGTGATGGTCTTGTTCTTCATTTTAAAGGTTGCCAAAATTGTTTCTTTTAGATTGGAGATAAAATATAAAACATGGATGACTTGACTTATCTGGAACTGGAACTTCTTATGTTGATATACTTAGAAAAGAAATTGTTAATGTTTAAAGGATGCTTTTTGCATTTCATGAACATAGGGTTTAAAGCATTTTTGATGAAAGACTAGCCCTATGACGTTACCATAGTTTTAAAGTCAATGTATCAGACACACTGTTGTACGAAATTCTACAAAAAATTTAAATCACACACACAGAGTGGAGACCAAAAATCGTATAGTGGAGACAACGTGCACAAACGCACCAGATTCCACACGTGATTCCACACATATGACCCCAAGCATGCCGTTGTTATAACTCAAGGGCACGTATGAGGTCAAGTATAAGACAAAACGAGGTTAGAGCAGACTGCCTAGACTCCCCAACTTTGCAAAAGGACCATAAATTGTGACATGACTCTATGCTCCAAAAGATGTGTTGGATACCAGGCAGATCTCTGGTTGACAAAATAATATGGTCCTTGTACAAACATGGTCATTGTGACATATCTAATTCACTCGGAGGGATGGGATTCAACAAAGGTAAATCGAGTTTCCTGTTCGATTTTCCTTGTATTTCCTTTTTTATTCGATCTTGAGACAGTCACGCCGTCAAGTCCCAGCCTTGAGTCTGAGTCCTTGTTCGAGTCAGGTGCTACAAGACCAAGCCCGAGTCCAAGTCCACAAAAAATGGACTCAAGACCAGCCTCGACCTCTAGCACTGGTGATAATCACATGTGATAATTTATTTACATGTACCTTTAGAAGGAGCTGTCCTCACTTCAAAAATATCTGCATCCTTCCTGGATTGTTTTGCCTTTTTTGCTATGTCAAGGGGACTCTGTTTGGTGCACC
The DNA here is from genome assembly GCA_911728455.2 of Marthasterias glacialis. Classification (NCBI taxonomy): domain Eukaryota; kingdom Metazoa; phylum Echinodermata; class Asteroidea; order Forcipulatida; family Asteriidae; genus Marthasterias; species Marthasterias glacialis. The sequence continues at coordinate 3,264,333 of OU452225.1, read as the reverse complement.
TCCTGGCAGATTTTCTTAATCTTGATGGTGATGTAGCAGTATTAACTCTGAAAATATAAAATCATCTGTAGTTGTGAACAAAGCTACACATGTAATGATTGCCAAGACACACACAAATCTTTTCAGATCCTGTAATACTACATGTATTATACAATGTTAAAGTCCTGAACTGGTGTACATGTGCAGAGTTTAAAGGAGCCTGGCTTCAATATCACTCAGTTCTGTGTGTTTATGAAAATAAAGTAATATCAAATAGTTCCCAGGCACTGCAAGAGTACTAGATGATGAGCATGGATGTTTGCACTAATTAATTGTTTCCATACCAAAACCAATGGCACCCAAGATTGTTTTTTTGTTAGCCCAAATACTTGTACCAAGAGTGCTTGGTTATCAAGCAAAAAGGCTTAACATCTTGTTTTTTTAAGTGTGGAAAAGCTTTAAGAAAATTATTTTACAATATCAGTCTGTTGTTTGTAAAATACAAAATTTCAGCACTAGACATACTCTTCCCAGTGCAAATTATATGATGTTGGGAATATGTTGCTACGCTTTGAGAATTACTGTTCATGACCTGTTTTCACGATGGACCATAATCAGCTTGTACTCAAATGCACCCATAATATTCATTCACATGCAGTATAGTAAATAGGTACTACACATGGTACGGGAAGAGGTTTCACACATGTCCCCATTTATGTCAGAACTAAGTGGGTGATTGATTCAAAGGAAGTTGGAGAACAAAAATGGTCTGACATGCTGTGTTATGGTTCCAAATTATCGCAATTCAAGAAATACATGTAGGCCTATCAGTGAAGTTATGTTTCCCTTGGAAAATTGTGATAATTCATATTGCAAAAACCAATAAATGCTTATTGAACAATGTTACAAATCATGAGTTTGAGTTCAGCTGACAGTGGAAATAACACATATGCCTACATGTATTTTGGGTTAATTTTCCTTGAAAGTAAAAAACAAATGCTCCTGTTTGCACTTACAGCAATCCATACAATCAGAAATGTTTATTATTCAATGTATAAACTACAAGTTACTGTGGGAAAACTTATTTTCTGCAAATTCCTATCAGTTCCTGGTTTTGAGAAGAACAATTTGGCCAAAATTGTATACAATTTAAAATATTTAATCAGAAACAAAACGGTTAAAATTATCCATGCTCTCGTTTGCTCGAAAATAAACGGACAAATTCAAGAGTGTTATATTTTGGGAAGAATAAAATTAATAAGTCACACTTTTACTTTGTGAGATGATGGCTAAAAAAAAGTTTTTTAAACAGCTGTTAATAATACAACAAAAAATACACCAGGACTAGAGATAACTCACCTAGTAGTAGTAGTAGTACTAGTAGAATATTAACTTTAGGATGAGAGACAACCATAAAACTCTATCAAAATGATGAATGCGCATATCAGGAATCCAACAGAAATAACGGAACAAAAATATGTAATACATTGAGAACGTTTCAGTCTCGATGTTAGTTGTTTACACTTGGTACATTTAGGTATAGTGCTAGTACTAGGCCCACATGTGGTACCATGTGTAACCTTAGCGGGCGAATCTGACGATGATTCCCACTCATTGTCATCAACGTGAACAAGAATACTATCCCTGTACGAGGGCAAGGAAGTTCCTAAATCATCTCTTGATTGAGAGACCACATGTAAATTTCTCTCTGTAGGCATTTTATGCATGTTTCAATTACATGTACATGATGTAGGAATTGTAGGCCTAGCTAACGTTAGCCCCCCAAAATATGCAAAGTGCACTACAGAAGGCCTACCCCAAAACACTAACAATCAGTCACTGAATACATGTAGCTCTACAAATTACAACACATAAAGTAAACTTACCGTTTACACCCACGTCGAGGCATGTCAGAAGTCTATCTTGTGGGATTGTTGGTACAAAAAAGAAGAACTGCAGTTGTTTTTGCTACTCCGCGTCCACCATTCCCGCCATTTTGCATTAGACTGCATGCAGACAACATGCCTTACTTATGGGGAACCAAAATGCCAACAACAGAGGGCGCCATACATGTATGAACCTGGTGTGTGAAACTGCCATAAACATACTGCATTCTGTGCTCAATTAACAACACGCTCACAAAACCCTCATGTGGGGTATCACTTTGTTTTCATTTTTAGGGGTTATTCAAGGTCAGTGTAGACGACCCAAGGCAATTACTTTGTGGGGTACCAATTTTGTTCCCCACAAGGTCATCGTACCCCATATGGATAAGCCCCACTTGGCACAGTACCCCATAAGTTGCCCTGCGTGAGAGCACACACACACACACACACACACACACACACACACACACACACACACACACACACGAACAAACGAACGAACGGACGGACGGACGGACGGACGGACGGACGAACGAACGAACGAACCAACCAACCATCGAACGAACGAACAAACAAACTGTCAACGTCCCTCCCCCCCCCCCACCCGCACAAAATTACCGTTGCCTTATTCGTTATGAACGAACACAAAATCCTGGTAATAGATAATGTATTGGTATAATTGTTTTGATTTTTAGAATGCAGTATGGGGATGTATGGTGCAGACTGTAAGCAGACATGTCACTGCCCAAATCAAGGGACTTGTCTTAAGGATACGGGAGAGTGCAACAGTGAAGGAGGCGGGGGTAGGTCAAATCGACATATGATTATTACTTCGATGCAAGAAACCATTTTCTCTTAAAATAAGAAATATTGTTTTCCTAGGTTCAGTAGATACTAAAAATCGTTGTTCAGCACATCAGGATGCAAACAATTTATTTTTTCTTAATCATGTGAAGCTTCATATTATAGGAAGAACTGTCAGTGTTCGAGTAAGATACCTCCGTATCGAAACGTTTTCTGATTTATTTATTTATTTATTGTTTATGTATTTTTTCAGGATGTGATTCTTCATATTACGGGGAGAACTGTCAGTGTTCAAGTAAGATACCACCCTATCGATACATTTTCTAAAATGTTTCAAGTATTTTAACATAGTTCTAATGCATAAGGGTGTGATGGTTTAGAGATCATCTGTTGAGGCTCATGTCGAATGTCTAATGCGAATTGTAAAAAAAGTTCTTAAACTCTAGTCCTGCAAGTAGGTCTAGCTGACTCAGGAATTCAACTAAAATATTGCTCTTCGTTATTATTTTAAGAGGGACACACTATAATTTTAATACGTTAGGGGATTGGTTTAAAGTTTTGACCAACAAACGCCGATCATATCCCTGTCGTAAGACCATCTTTTTAATTTTGATTTCATTCAGCAGTTAAAGATGTCTGATCCATGCTCTAGCCGATATTACCTTGAAAAATGAATCCAAATGTTGACTTGTTAATTTTGTAGGATGATCAAAGTATTTTATTTTGAAAGTAGATATCAAAAGAAAAAAATCCATCAAAGAGTAATGATAGAGCATTTAATTTTAACACACACAAAAATGATTTTGCGTGTGTATGTTTGTGTGTGTGTATTGAGCACAATAAACACATCCGGCCACTGTCTGGGCTGACGTTTTTTTTTTTTTTGTTTTTTTTTTTTTTTTAATGCATGTGCGTTCATTGGTATAAACATATTCCGAACAACAATCCATGGGATGACGGACGGACTGGAGCATTTATTACCAATATTCATGTTGATCACGCAACTTTAGGCAGACAGATAACAATAATTTCGTATAAGCTAAATATATTATTTACTAATTTATCATATTTCTGAAGCAGTTTAAGACTCGCATAAAAATAGAAATTCATTTACAAAATGCTCTCTAGTGTAAAATGTCAGTGTTTATGACAGTATTCGCAATAATATCATCCTCACAGTTAAAATGACCAACATTTAACCGTTCAAACTTAAAGCGTTATAGACGCGTGTATGCAACATAGGCAGGATGCATTATGTTTGCACACAATCGGCAGCTGAATCAAATTTCCAATTTGCATAAATTAAGCCGTTTCAAAAACAAAATATTTTAGCCATAAACTGTGATGTTATTCGTTATAAAATAACAAGTTTGTTCTCTTCTTTAATTCCTTTGCTGAAACAATTCATTTACAAGGTAAATTCGGCTTAGGCACGGATGATAAAGGTTGAATATTTTTTAGTGATGTATTAATACTATATAATGTACACTTGGTTAGCGGTAACACCTTGTGATTGTATCTACTTTGCTAGAATTGTTCTTGTGAGAACTGTTATTATCCTACTACCGCGGAGTAGATTTTGGGATACGGGGAGACAACTTAGTTTCGAAAAGATCTGTACCTGGCGAGGTAGGAAATCTGCTGGAACCTACTACTACTTTCGCTCAGTGGATCTAGGGGACTTCTCGGATTACTTCACCGCCGCGGTGTCAGTTCACTTTTCGACAAGCTTGCTCTAGTCATTGTCAAGACTGGTCTCTTTATAGGCATTCAGAGGTTTCATTGTAGAGTCAGCACTGCTCTGATTGGTTCTTTGAAAGAAGAACTGTGGTTGATGGGCTTAGAGGCATTGTGTGGGCTGCCCATTGTGTGCTGGTGCCCTGTGTACTGAGGCGTATAAGCGAAAGTAGTGGTAGTCCAGGCTGATTCCATACCTCCCCAGGTATACCTTAATAATCAGAACTAAGTTCCCCCCCCCCGAATTCCGAAAGTCTTCTCTGAGGTAGTAGAATAAAAACTACAGTACTGGTGCCAACTGGATGATATTTTTAACCTCAAGGGCAGCAAAAAGAGGAGTTATCACCCTGTTGTTAGATTACCCCAGATTAGCGGGGATTAAGGTCATACCGATTGGTCCCTTTGTGCCTCTACGTGGACTCCCAAGCTTGGGCTCTGTCATGAATATGTCTGTGACGAAATGCAGCTATGTGCATTGACCTGTAGATAATGAACTCATTACACCCTGGTGATACCTTCAGCTCAATACCTTGTTGTACTGCGAGGTACAACAAGGGATTACCGCATGTTAGATTATGAGGTCCTCCCTAACAGTTCTCACAAGAACAATTTACTGTATAGCAAAGTAGATACAATCACAGTGTGTAACCGCAAACCAATTATACATTGATAACTCACCATGCAATTTCTCAAAACCTATAAAAATAACACTTAATAATATTGCGAATTGCGTTTTTCTTAACCGCTCTCCATTCAGCTAATGGTGAAATACAGGTACTGGGTCTACAGGTACTTTCTGAACAACTTCATACACTGAGCATTACTTGGCAACCCGACTCGTGTCCCTCTGGTTACGTCGTGGGATATGAATTAATCAACACGAATAATATGGATCAGTGCAAGGACATTTCATCACCACAGAGAGTAAACTACACTCGCGGTAGACAAGCTACTAGTCATCTCATTGACGGTTTGAAAACAGCCTCAACCTACAAAATTTATATTATACCTTTTTATAATGGGATTAAAGGACCTCAATTGTCAGTCTCAGCGATAACTACAGGTAATTACGAAACAAATGAGTATTTCTATCGCCTTTATTATACGTCAATACGGGGGAACTGTTAAAAAGTAATCTTGACGGCGAAAAAATTCAAGGGAAAAACGTACACAATTTGAAATTCAATTTCGAAAGTATTGATGTTTTTACTCAGTCGGTGTCTGGAGTGATAACACCACGAGTCCGTCGGAAATTAATATTCATTGGCAATCAGTGGAGTGCGCCAGTGGATACAAGGTGGAGTATTCCCAGACACTTAAAGACGGCTGTGAGCCTACACCATCGTCGGTATATACCCAACACCAAGATTGCACCTGTCAGACAACATCATCAACTATATCTGGTCTTAATCCATACTCCGTCTACATTGTGAGAGTTCGAGCCCTTATAAATAACACTTACAATCTACCGGCTACACTACAGGTCGTGACTGGATTATCAGGTACATAAACAGTTCTAAATTCAGGGTTAAGTTATGCAGCAAGTAAATTTATATTCTATTATCTTGCAGTAATCTTCCACCTAGCTTTACTCCCCGTTAATGGTCTGGCCTCTTTCTGATATATTGAAAGTTAATATTTGTTTAATGTGTGCTATTGTTTTTATTTTATTTGTTTACTTTAATTCTTTATTTGTAATTATTATTAATATATATATATTGTTTTATTGGGTACATTTTGTGTGTGTTCAGCGCTTTGACGTCTCTGTGGGTAAACCATAGAGCTTATCCATAAATCAATATTATGGGTATTTTGCTAATAATTTTTTTTTTTGTTTTTTTTGTTTTTTTTGTTGTAGGTTTTCGGTCAGTAGTTCGAACAATTATTGTTATCGTTCGTTTCTGTAGGTGTTGTTTTTTTCTCTCTCTTTTTTATCTTTAGTGGGTCAGACAAAGGCCCGAACAACTCATTATTATTCGATTTTCTGTCGGTTTCTTTAGTTGTTTGGGCATTAGCCCGATAAAGCCCGGCAAGCCCAACGCTCCAAAATTTAATACTGCAGTCCAATATAGATAACAATTTGACGCTTTGCAGCGTTGTTTCCAAATTACCCCCCAAAACCCCACCCACCCTAACCCATCAGATTTTACCTGATAACTATAATTATGCTACGAAAATTGCACTCAAATTGCACTCAAATGTCACGTACTTACAATTATTTTACAGCCCCTTCTACTTTCCCGAGTGACGTCATGTCAACCTCCGTGGATCAACGGAGTCTGAGTTTTTCCTGGAGTGAGCCACCGTGTGGAAGTCGAGGTGGACCCATCACAGAGTACACGTACAAGCTGACTCAAGTAGGCTCAATGGATGACATTGTAGTGAAGCAGTCTAGTACGGCAAGTTCAATGGTAACAATCGATGGATTAACACCATATACAAATTACAGCTTCCAGGTCGCAGCTAACACCAGTGCAGGTATCGGGCCATTCAGTGTTGCTGTTGAAGTTACAACACTAGAAGGAGGTACGGATTTTAATTGATTATTTGGTTATTAATGCATTTAATACGAAAATAACGCATACAAGTTACCGTAAATGTCCCATTCACACACACGTGTTATGCTTCCTAAAGATTGTGTAATATTGCTGACTTCACAAAGGGTACACTTTTCAGTAAATATTGCAGAAAAATAGAGGATTTGTACTATAAGTTATAGTACAACACAAGAATACCCAAAGAATATTTAAAATTAACCACAGCCTTTAACTGATATTAAGTCTGATTAATGATTTCATACAGTTCCACCACCACCAATGAACATCAGGGTCAGGAGCGCGGATGACACTTCGATAACAGTCGAGTGGACAGCGCCTGATCCTCCTCATGGAATCATACTCAACTACGATATCTGTTACTGGGAATCCACTGCAAACGAATCATCATCGCGTACAGAGACAGATATTGTTGTATCATTATTAAGCTATCTAGTAACAGGGCTAATGACAAACGTTACTTACTCCTTTAAGGTAGGACCCTTATTTTACTTATGGCTAATAGTACAAAGGACGTTTTTTAGGTATAAAGGAGAGTAAAACGCCAGTCGTTCTATATCAAACGTACGATATTCAAAAGCTTCTTAGGGTTCATGCTTGTCTTTTTAATTTATTGTTCGTTTATAATTCGTGGTTCTTGAAGGGTGATGTCTAAATAATGGCGAATAAGTAAACCTCGAAGTGATTAAGTATGTAAACATGCGACGTGTCAACGTTGCCGGTAAAGATCGAAAATGAGTAAATTCAATGTGTTGTCCATTTTACAACAAAGTAAATTATCGGCCATTAGCCACACACGAATAAAACTAAGAAAACTGGGTTTTGTCTTTAAATGTGTAGGTTCGAGCGAAGACCTCTGTAGGTGTTGGTAAGTGGAGTAATGTCACCACTGGAACTACAATAGTAGGCGGTAAGGAATCGTATAATCTTGAAATGGTTTTAGATATAAATAACTATAAATAATTTGTATCGTTTCAATTGAGGACCATTTTTTGTTCTTTTCTTTCTTTTTCAGTCCCTGGTCCTGTTGTGAATTTTCGATCTACAAATCAAACAGAAATATCAATTACCGTGGAGTGGGATCAACCGCTGAATCCTAATGGACAAATAATGAAATACTTAGTATGTACAAATAATTAATACTACCACTAACAAACTTATACAAACAAATAATAATAAGGTTAAGCACATCATTGTGTTGGTATTCAATTATTTTTAGAACAAGGGTCAATTATTGTTAAAAAAAAAAAGACGTTAAATTGACAGTGAAATGGAGCTGACACTCTTTCTCATAAATCATATACTTCAAATAACTACCTAATCAAAGCCACGTTTTACTGACTAGGTTGAGTACAGAGCTGTAGAGAAACTTCACCAGGTGGATTTTATTGCAGAGAATGAGCACAAGAGGATGGAACTTGGTATTGAACGAGTCACAGTAAATGATCTCGAACCGACCACAAAGTATGAATTCAAGGTTTCAGCTAAAAATCAAAGGTACACAGGAAATGGAACAATACTTGATGTGTACACCAAACCACTGAAAAGTAAGCAAGTTAATTATTTTTCTAAACAATCTTAATTCAGAGTTGGTGGGTGTTTTTGGAGCTCGAGTCATTTTTGTATATATATATATATATATATATATATATATATATATATATATATATATATATATATATATATATATATATATATATATATATATATATATATATATATATATATATATATATATATATATATATATATATATATATATATATATATATATCTATCCACTTTCCACTATCCAGTATCTATCCACTTTAATAGTCCTAATCATAGTGTTAAAGATGTGGAACTAACTGTCATTGAGGCCTGCAACGGCGACGATTCACATCGTAAACTCAGAGAATCCCACTGGATTCACAAACTCCGAACAATCCAACCATTCGGATTAAACATAAACACAGGTGTTAAATAATTCCTCTTGGCAAATAACTACTTTATTACGATGCTTTTACATTATCATCATAGTATTCTCATTATAGCCCCCTCTCTATTATTCAATGTTTACACTTCTACTGCTTTATTTAGGGAGATTACCCTTAATCACCTCCATCATGTGAGTTAATAATCCTGTACCTTCATGTCAGCCGCATTTCCCACCATGCAGCTTTCCTCCTTTGTTCACTAATCTCCTTTTTGTACTAACCGACCACTGGACATCCCATTGTCCACACTGCTGCATTTTGATTGGTCATCAACAATCTCTTTGTCTGTATTTAATTAACTTTGATTGGTTGTCTTTTTCCCGCCTATTTTGGATACTCTCCATCTGTTTTAATCCCAAGGTTTTCGTATAAATGGATCTGTTTTTATGTTTGTGCTTGTTTTTGCCTCTGACGAAGGTCCGGTTTGGATCGAAAGCTAAGGCCATCAACCCTACTAGTTTTATATATATATATATATATATATATATATATATATATATATATATATATATATATATATATATATATATATATATATATATATATATATATATATATATATATATATATATAATTTTTGTCTCCTACAGGTCTTTATAACCCGTTTTCTCCACAGATTTGTAAGTTAACCGTTTTGCTTTTCAGGTCTTTAAATTTTGTCTCCTACAGGTCTTTATAACCCGTTTTCTCCACAGATTTGTAAGTTAACTGTTTTGCTTTTTAGGTCTTTAATTTTTGTCTCCTACAGGTCTTTATAACCCGTTTTCTCCACAGATTTGTAAGTTTACCGCTTTGCTTTTCAGGTCTTTTATTATTTTTTGTCTCCCTCAGGTCTTTATAACCCGTTTTCTCCACAGATTTGTAAGTTTACCATTTTGATTTTCAGATATTTCTTACCCATTGTCTCCATATCCGTTTCCATTGTACCCAACTTTTCCACTGTTTATATTTCATTGTTCACATGGAATTCCCCGTTAATGCTAAATGTCTTTTCCGTCAGTTACGCAAACTGAAAGAAAAGAATGTGCGTTACTTGTCACATCTTGATAACTACCGTTTTTACCGTCTATCCCGTATCCTCCCAAAAGGCCTTCAAATCAAATGTGCCCCATCCTTTGGGGACCTTAACCCCGCATTTCAGAAGAAATGGAATAAGACACTAACAGACACGTCTTTCCATTTACTCATGTTGTTGGAAGTACAATGCCAACAATGCATTGATGACCAATTGCTTGAGATTACTCAGATTGAATCTCAACTGAAAGATTCATGTTCCAATCTTGAGTATGAATATTTCCAAGCCATTCTGTTGTCTAACATCAACCACTTAAGGACCAGCTTATTGGACAAACAAAACAAGAAGCACCGTAATGTACAAGCTAACCACAAGAAATACATTCTAAGGCGTTTCCACAAACAGGGGTTTAGTGACCCTCCTACTGAAGGGCCATCAGTAACCACACAGCCTACTACAGTTGTTAACCTGTCTGACACTATCTTAACTGATCCACAGGTAAAACTGCTCTCAAGGGGCCTTAAGTTTTGCCCCACACCCAGAGAACCCAACCAGCTGTCTTTACAACAAGACATTGCCCAATTTAATCGCAGGCTACGTTTACGTGAATATTTTCATGTAGACCCCTCAACAGATGATGAGTCATCTGAGGCCACTCAGCCTGCTCGCAATCGTTTCAAAGAAAAGAGCAATTGGGTACCCCCAAAGAACCGAGATGTAGCTTTGGACACCTACATCAACTCAGTTAACACTGAGGTGCTTAAGGTTGCCAATACCAGGGTACCTAATAACCTCCCCCAAGAGGAACGCAAGGCCTTAACTCAACTTCGGCAGTCACCTAACATAGTGATTAAACGTGCTGACAAAGGGTCCGCAGTTGTAGTCATGAACACAAATGACTATATAGCTGAGGGCCTCAGACAGCTCAGTAACACTGATCATTATGTTGAATGTGACACTGACCCCACTCATTCATTCTCCAAACAAATCAGTGACACCCTCGTAAGCATTCACAATGCTAAGGGTATCGACAAGGATACACTTAACTACCTTCTCCCACAGGATCCCAGTACAGCACGCTTTTATCTTTTACCGAAGATACACAAGCCTAACAACCCAGGCCGTCCCATTGTATCTGGCAATGGCAGCCCCACAGAACGTATCTCTGAATTTGTTGATAGCTTTCTAAACCCACTCGTACCTCGCATTCCCTCATACATCAGAGACACCACTGACTTTCTTTGTAAATTGGAGGGTATCAAACACAAAATACCTGACTCTGCTTTTCTGGTGACTCTAGATGTATCGTCACTGTATACTAACATACCTCATAAAGAAGGAATTAAGGCATGTGGTTCTGTACTCCGAGCCAACAAACAAACCCGCCCCTCTGTGAGACACCTTACAGAACTCATCAGCCACATCCTAACTAAGAATAACTTTTCTTTCACAGAAAGGCACTTCTTACAGACACAAGGTACTGCCATGGGTACTAAAATGGCGCCTTCATATGCTAACTTGTTCATGTCTGACTTAGAAGACAAACTATTGTCCTCCGCTCCCAACCGCCCACTCGTGTGGTGGAGATTTATTGATGACATTTTCGCTATCTGGTGTGGTAGCCAAGATAGCTTGGAAGAATTCATTGATCATATAAACTCATTCCACCCCACCATTAAATTCACTGCCGATTTCTCTGTTACCTGCGTGAATTTTCTAGATGTGACTATAACTAAACCCCCTAATGGTATTGTGACAGATGTATATAGCAAACCCACTGACACCCATCAATATCTTCTCTCTAATAGCTGCCACCCTAGCCATTGCAAGGAGGCAATTGCCTACAGTCAAGCCTTACGTATAAGACGTATCTGCTCCACAGATACTCTATACAAAAGGCGTTCATCTGACCTAAGGCACCACCTTGTTTCTAGGGGCCATAGCAAACGAAGGGTTCAACTTGCCATCAACAGAGCTTTTGGCATACCCCGCCATACTCTGTTGACCAACACGGGCACCAAGAGAACCCCGACCAATAGAGTTGCTCTGGTCACTACTTTCCACCCTAGGTTACCCAAGTTGTCATCTATAATCAATGACAACATGCCAATTCTCCACTCCTCCAACAGGTTGCGCTCAGCAATTTCTGAGCGCCCCATGGTCGCCTTCCGTCGCCCTAAGAGCCTAGGTGACATTCTAGTTAGAGCAAAACTCCCCCCAGGTACAGGCCAAACTCCCTCCCCACAAGACATACAGGGTTGTCACCACTGCACCCGCTCTAAGTGCAAGACTTGTATGTATATCAAACCCACTGTACAGGTTAAAAGCCACAGCACTGGCTTTACCTACAGAATCAAGACCAACTCCCAATGCCAAACCCCAAATGTCATTTATGTCATATCATGTAAGAGATGTGGAGTACAGTATGTGGGAGAGACAAAGACCAAACTTAGTCTTCGCTTTGCGAACCATGTCTCCTCCATAAAGACCAAAAAACTGTACCCAGTATCTATCCACTTTAATAGCCCTAATCATAGTGTTAAAGATGTGGAACTAACTGTCATTGAGGCCTGCAACGGCGACGATTCACATCGTAAACTCAGAGAATCCCACTGGATTCACAAACTCCGAACAATCCAACCATTCGGATTAAACATAAACACAGGTGTTAAATAATTCCTCTTGGCAAATAAGTACTTTATTTCCATGCTTTTACATTATCAATACAGTATTCTCATTATAGCCCCCTCTCTATTATTCAATGTTTACACTTCTACTGCTTTATTTAGGGAGATTACCCTTAATCACCTCCCTCATGTGAGTAAATAATCCTGTCCTTTCATGTCAGCCGCATTTCCCACCATGCAGCTTTCCTCCTTTGTTCACTAATCTCCTTTTTGTACTAACCGACCACTGGACATCCCATTGTCCACACTGCTGTATTTTGATTGGTCATCAACAATCTCTTTGTCTGTATTTAATTAACTTTGATTGGTTGTCTTTTTCCCGCCTATTTTGGATACTCTCCATCTATTTTAATCCCTAGGTTTTTCTATAAATGGATCTGTTTTTATGTTTGTGCTTGTTTTTGCCTCTGACGAAGGTCCGGTTTGGATCGAAAGCTAAGGCCATCAACCCTACTAGTTTTATATATATATATATATATATATATATATATATATATATATATATATATATATATATATATATATATATATATATATATATATATATATATATATATATATATATATATATATATATATATATATATATATATATATATATATATATATATATATACTGTACAGGTTAAAAGCCACAGCACTGGCTTTACCTACAAAATCAAGACCAACTCCCAATGCCAAACCCCAAATGTCATCTATGTCATATCATGTAAGAGATGTGGAGTACAGTATGTGGGAGAGACAAAGACCAAACTTAGTCTTCGCTTTGCGAACCATGTCTCCTCCATAAAGACCAAAAAACTGTACCCAGTATCTATCCACTTTAATAGTCCTAATCATAGTGTTAAAGATGTGGAACTAACTGTCATTGAGGCCTGCAACGGCGACGATTCACATCGTAAACTCAGAGAATCCCACTGGATTCACAAACTCCGAACAATCCAACCATTCGGATTAAACATAAACACAGGTGTTAAATAATTTCTCTTGGCAAATAACTACTTTATTACGATGCTTTTACATTATCATCATAGTATTCTCATTATAGCCCCCTCTCTATTATTCAATGTTTACACTTCTACTGCTTTATTTAGGGAGATTACCCTTAATCACCTCCCTCATGTGAGTTAATAATCCTGTCCTTTCATGTCAGCCGCATTTCCCACCATGCAGCTTTCCTCCTTTGTTCACTAATCTAATTTTTGTACTAACCGACCACTGGACATCCCATTGTCCACACTGCTGCATTTTGATTGGTCATCAACAATCTCTTTGTCTGTATTTAATTAACTTTGATTGGTTGTCTTTTTCCCGCCTATTTTGGATACTCTCCATCTGTTTTAATCCCAAGGTTTTTCTATAAATGGATCTGTTTTTATGTTTGTGCTTGTTTTTGCCTCTGACGAAGGTCCGGTTTGGATCGAAAGCTAAGGCCATCAACCCTACTAGTTTTATATATATATATATATATATATACATATATATATATATATATAATTATATATATATATATATATAATTATTTTTAATTTTTAGATGTTTAATTATTAGTTTATTTATATTTGTTTGGGGGTTGTTTTGGCGAAGGTTGTGTAGTAATATTGTTTGTTATGTATATAATTAAAGACAAATCATGAGAGATGGGTCAGTGTTTTGAAACAGATATCTTTCGATTATTTGGAAGGAATAAAACACGACGAAATGCTTCTTTTTAAAAAAAAAAGTTTGGTCAGATCAACAATTAATTTTCTCTACAACTTTATTATTAATTTACACAGACCCACCTGTGCCCACGACGCCAACAGCCAACCAAAATGAAGCCACATTCAGGACCGTTACCATCAATTTAACACCCTTCGCCAGCGACACTCCCATCACGTAAGCAATATTTAACATAAGTAATCGGGTGTTGTTTGTTGTTGTTGTTGTTGTTTGTTTGTTTGTTTTGTTCTGTTTATCTGTTTGTTTGTTTGTTTGTTTGTTTGTTTGTTTGTTTGTTTGTTTGTTTGTCGTTTTTTGTTGTTTTTTTTCACAGAATGAGATCTACAGTTTCCTCTATAAACAATAAGCATACTGCTCATAATATTTTTTAGACCTTTTTAACTATTTGAACAATAATTTAAATTAAAAAAAAACCTTCCGATTAGGTTGGGATACCAAGTTGGCGTTTATCTATGGTGTCAGAGCAGGCTAAAAAGGAATTATTACACCAAACAATCTCTTTTTGCTTTTAGAATAATGTTTATTGAAAAAAGATAAGTTTACTTTCGCGCATGTTAAAAAAGTAATCTTTATTTGAGTCGTTTAATTAGTACAAAATACAATATCGAGTAGTTGTAGAAAACGTTTTTTTATTTTATGTTTCAATCTGAAAGTTCATACCAGTAACACTAATCCTTCAGAGCAATAGTTCCTTTAAACACATTCAATGTCGAGTAATTGTATCATTCTAAGCCCCAGCAAAACAATCACCACCGATTGCAGCACTTGGGGAATTGAAATACACTGTTTTTCGTTATTTTCACTTCAATGCGACTACAAAATGTGATGAATTTTTCACAAATTAGTACTTCCTTGAAACTATATAAAATGGTAAGGATACATTGATACTTTTCGATCATAATTCAATTTTACAGATCCTACGTGATCCACGTAAAGAGGGTGACATCCCAGACTAAGAGGGCAGCGTTAGATCCCATCCATTATGAAGACTCTAACAATGACTACATTGCAGCTGAAATCCCAAAACAGATGGTTCAAAACTATTTTGTAGTTGGGAATGGCGAGACTAATGGCGGCTATTACAATGCACCACTGGATCCTGGTGCAACGTATAGCATTAGTGTTGGATCAGTCAGCAGAGGTAATGGGACGGTAAGTAAGACAAAACATACACAAAACAATATTGTGTCCCTTCAAAGATAATCTGACAATTGCTGTTATGATTATGCATTTCGCTGACTGTATATTATGCACATGATGATGATCAACACACAATTGATCACGTTATTAAACAAAAATTACTAATTTATGAGGAATATCTGACGTCCAAAACCCATTACCAAAAATGGTAAGCGGTCATGGAATATTAATCCGGTGAGATTAATAGAATCTTACAGGTAAGATTTGAATTATGGAGCTCTGATTTTTTTCCAGCTTAGAAATGAACCCCCGTGTCCAGGACGTCACTAAAGTATTTATACGAATGTGAAGGCCTCCAGGGCTACCTCGTGTTCATTCTATTGCATTGATACGAAAACTTTTAAACTCTTCTTTGGTTTCTCAGGATGTATTTGTGACGTATTCTGAGCCAGTAACCGGTAAGTCCTTGCCTAAGACGTCCATTTAATTATTTGTTTTGATTCAATTTAAACTCTTGTTTGGTCATACAAACACCAACCCGTATTGAAATGCCTGCCGGTGTGGGCACTTGTCACGTTTTGCCAAAGTTATAGCTTGGTTCAAAAGTGATGTAGAATGTCACAAACTCAAAGACAAACTTATACGTAACAACATGGCTGTACCATGTTTATGCAAAACACGGTACGTGCGCACACAGAAACAATGTTTCTTTTCGAAACCACATTGGCTTGGTCTCTGGCTTAGGTTCCGTCAGTTATTTAGAAAACGTGCGCTTTCGGTATGGTGCTTTAATCAGGCGAACGGAGCGTAACCCGGAGCCTAAGCCCAAGCCGTCGTTTCGAAAAGGGCCTAATTTTGTATTTGTTTATTATTATTATTTTTTTTTTTTACGTTTTTTTTTAAACTTATTATTATCAATATTATTATTTTGCCATGACGTCTTCGGTCACACCTTCTTTAGCAACGACGCAGTCACCTGGCACTCCTGCGGGGACAATTTTTGGTGCTTTGGTAGCTGTTGTCATCATAATCACTATCCTCATTGTTGTCATCGTATTCTACCAAAGGTAACTTACTGTAAATTAATCGTATCAATGATAACATTTCGTTTTATATATTTTTTATTATTTTTATTATTATTAATGTTGTTATTTGTGAATCAATTTTCAATGCTTTGTCAATGAAATGAAAAAGTTCTCAAACTTTCAAAATATCCAAATCAACAAAGATGCTGCATTACTCTGTAGTTAATAATGTTGTGTTTGAATAATCATAATACATGTTTGGTTCTTATTTTAAATCATACTAACGCTATACGAAATATGTGCTTACCATTGGTATGGGAAACTCTGTTCAACATAACTAATTCTTTTCTCAAAATAAAGAAGTGGACTAGACTGATTTTGCTCTAAATTTTGGTTCATCTCATATATTTAAAACTACTAACACTCTCTCTAGCTGACACTTTTGTTTTACCAAACATTTCGTTATTTTGATTGTTTATGACTTGTTAGGACCCATGTTAACTTTTAAATTGTGAAAGTGTGTTAATGTTACTGACATTGATCAATTTGTCGTGTTCTTTGTGTATTGCTGCAATCTGACGGTTCGAATTTAAGGCTTTTTAAGGTATACATTTTAAACTTGAATTTTTCCCAATATTTTAGGAGGAAGCAAAATAACCCGCCAGGAAAACCGGTTGAACTTGTCGACGTAATGAGACCTAATGATAATGCTGCACCAGGTACTTATGGGGGGGGGAAGTGCAATGAATTTGCTTTTAGTAAAAAAAAAAAAAAAAAAAAAAAAATCCAAACAGTTATACTTATGGGTTAACCACGGCTAAACAGTTCAACCCACTTGGGGTTAAATCGCCTTTAATCTAATCGGTAAATATCAACGATTTACAGGTTCGATTGTGCGCCCCTTTTCATGTTCAGGATTTCCATATTGAACGATCCCGTTATACGGAGCCCCTAAAGGGACAGGTAAAGAAAAGAAAATGAAAATGTGAAATAAACTGAAAACTGGTTTTTCTTTTAAATCAGTATTTCCTTCACCCTAACTGTTAGTTCGCTTCCCCGAAAAAAAGGGGATCGATTAATAATTTTGAGCAATAGATTTACCTGGTCAGTCTGCTGTTGCCTAGTGTTTCCAAAAGTCTCCCATTTGAAGTTATCACATTTTACTTCTAACCTGTTATGCCCTTATTAATTGGATTGACATATAGTTTTGGTTATTTACTTTGTAGTGAACGAAGAGTCTCCATCAGTGTGTCTTGGATCTGCCGCAGTAGACATTCATACGCCATCTAGTTCACCATCTTCGACTCGCAAGCCAAAAGTACAACTACCATTTAAAAATCCACCACCGATTCGTGTTGAGAAGCTCGAGGAGTATATTCAGATGAAGAAATCGGCAGCCGCTGATGAAGGATTTGATGCCGATTACAAGGTAGATTTAAATTGAATTATGAAAAACACTATGAAAAAGCCGTCTTCCTAGTTAGGAGAAAATAGTGAGGAAAAAAAGGTGCACTATTTTCGACATGTAAACGTGTTACAACGGAAATCAAAACCAGGCCGTTCAAATTCTACTTTGACAGTATTTCAGACATAAAAATTTCTATGGAAAATTGCTGCTGGTATGAACTTCATAATCAGTAAGCTTTCAGACTGATACCATTGCAAAAAATTATTTGATGAATACCATTCCTGTATTCTACCTTTTAACACTGTCTGCCCAACAGGTTTTATTTATTTATTTATTTGTTTTGTTCGTACTGATAACACCCGCAGGCACCCCGGGTATGGTTTGAACGACCACCCATATTCTGAAACATTCTAAAACAGACGTCTTAAATCCCACACCCTCAACAAACACATTATTCAACACTGTCTACTAAATTATTTGTGTTTACTCGTACTGTAGGCACCTCATTGAATCAGCAGAGGTATTGAATTTAAAATGTCGGTGTTGGCCCGAACCATCAGTTGTCTTTATCCCTAATGTAATAATTACTTCAAATAATTCAGAAACGTTTTTAAAAACATTCACTTGCTTTTCCACAAAAACCAAGCCGTGATGCCAGGGATTCCACTACCCCGCATGACACGGCAAGCTTTGCTTTTCTATAACGTCAGTGGATCTCAAAACTATTCAGTTTTATCACCTGCTACAAATATTTACATCAGTTAAAAAAATGTTTCAGGCACTAATAATAGGCTGAACAATCTAGGGAGGTATTAGGGTTAAATTCAAAAGGTGGTGTGTTCTTTCAAGAAACACAACGTAGTTTTTGTAAATTATGTTATCATCAAATGCTACTTATAAGACAAATCAACATATTGACAGAAACTTATTTTTTTATATACACGACAAATAGACTCGTCATTGAAGTTTGGTTTTGTTTTTCTTGTTATTTTTTGTTTTCTACTTCCCGTATTTTTTTTTCTTTTTCGTTAAATGTATAGACTCTTCCCGACGGTCAGTTACATCCGTGGACTGTGGCAAGAAAGCCTGAAAACAAGGCCAAGAACCGTTATGCGAACGTCATTGCTTGTACGGAGTGTTTGTTCTTATTTCTCAGTCTGTCGTGATGAGTTGTTGTTACTGTCAGTTAATCTCGTTTGTTGTCTTCATTTTTCTTCCTGAAATCAAATCCGTTTAAATGAAAAGTTTCTCAAGATATTGTGGTTAATGATACTAAACGATACTTTTAAAGGAATAATTTGTAGGGTTTCCATTCAAGCTTAAGCGTAATTTTTTTTGAAAAATCCAATATTTTACTTAAAATGCAATCCGTTTTGTAAAATTCAATGTTGAAAAACAATGCGAAGTTTCGATTGCAATTGTTTATTTATTCAAGAACAAAAAAACATTGGTTTGGTAAACACATAAATGAAAGGAGACATTAAAATTACAATCTTAAAAACAGATCAAAATTTGCAAAAAATGTATTTAATAATGATCAACAGGGACTATTTGAACGCATTTACTTTGTATTCACAGATGACCACTGTCGTGTTGTGCTGGAGCCGTTGGAAAATGATCCTCACTCCGATTACATCAACGCATGCTACATTGATGTAAGATTGCTAAAAGTATATGTTATTTTATAGCTTAATATTATTTTAAAGCATTACATAAAATAATTGTTCAGGTAACCAACGCTCACAGAGAGAGAACTGAAACCATATTAATATTGTTTACCTTAATTTGATGAATTGTTGTGAAAAACAAGGTTTAGCTTTTTGTCGGATGGTGTTATACGAAGAAAGATAAATACAAAAATAATTTTATGTAAGAAGCATTATTGTATTTTACAGGGATACAAGGCAAAGGACAAATACATAGCAAGTCAAGGTAATCTAGTTTGTAATTAACTATTATTATTAATGTCCATTGTCTGAAGGATCAAGCTGCAAATATTGGTTATAAACTAATGGATTGACAATTATCGAAAACAATATTGGTAATCTTTAATGCCGCAAAATCCAAATAGGCACATACATGGACGTGCACAAAAGGCGTTAAAATATAAACAGTCTTGTTATTGACACTAGAAACAGGATCACGTGATATGATGAATTTTTCACAAACTCGTCGGATGGTATGTTTGTGGTTAACTAGCAAATGAAAATGAAGTTAATCTTCGAAAAAAAAAAAAGAAGACAAATGTAAAACACCTTTAACTCTATCAGGACCGGGGGCCACAATGTGCACCCGTACCAATGTTTTCCCCTAACTTTTTAACGCAAAGTTCGATCACCGCAAAATGTTTTAACTTTTCCCAAAATATATCTAGGATCATATTGGCAAAAAAAAAAGAGTTTAGCTGTTGCCATGCCTACCTTTTTTTTTTCTTGAGTCACGCAATTTTACTGTTTTTTAGTGGTTTGTTTAATTTTTTGAGCATAATTTCCACTTATTTTTTATTTCTTTGCCAGAAAAGTGATATTGCTGAGTCACGTGACAAGTCTGAACTGGTTTTGGGAATTCAAAATGGCCGCCATGTTTGGCGGCCGTCTTGGATTTTGTGTTTTATCCTGTAATTAAGGGGTCAAATTATATCAAGTTTTGTTAAAATTGAAATATTTTCAACATGCTAATTTTGTTACTTTTCAGACCCAACAAATATTTAGATTTGTCAACAAAGTCTTATATATCTCTCTGGGCCCTTGGCGGCGGCCATTTTGATTTTTAAGTGAAAAAAAAAAAAAAATAAAAAAAATCTCTCAAAAATGAGATTATTAATGGATTATAATGCATACAAAGGTGACTCCAGTAACTAAATTAGGTTCGAACTTTATTGACCTTGTAAAAAGGTACAAGTTTGCCAAGTTTCAAACATTCAGACGCAAAATACAGCACTTAAGAGAAAAAAAATGATTTTTTTTACCCCAAACAGGCAAACGATAGGGGGAAAAAAAACAAAAAACGCCCTCTGTAGACGACTTTGTTATCTTTTTGTAACGTCATCATGTAGAACCCGGTGAAATGAACATTGTTGGCAAGTTTAATCAAAATCGGATTAAAACTTTGGAAATTAAGGAAAAGGACACAATGTGCCCCCCCCCCCCCCCCCCCGGCCCACCCCCGGCCCCGTACACAAAAAAGCCCGGTCCTGGTATGGTTAACCAATGGTCGCTCACTTCACTTTTATTCAGGACCTAACAAAGAATCCATCAAAGACATTTGGCGAATGATTTGGCAACAGAATGTGGATAAAATCGTCATGCTGACAAACCCGGTGGAGGAAGGAAAGGTAACTATAACTGCATTAATAATTTAACAGTCTGACGAATCAGTACTGGTATGTTTTATGCATTGACGTAGTGCATGTACACCAAAGCAACGTGTTTAGGTCACAGGAATACTACTCATTACGTATACTTTTTTCTTTTTCCTTATCACAGTTCACAAAAAGGTACGTGTGGGACTTGTTCAAGCTAAAACTGGGGAAAAGTCACAAATGATGGTCACGTAGGATCTCATGATTATTGTGTATCAATTATTGAGGTCAATTTTATGGGTACCAAACTTCTCAAATCTTTAACTCAAGAAAAAAAGGTTTTGAGGTTAGTTTACGGAGCATGGTTCACAAATGATAACATGTTTTTATTTTTTGTTTTCCTTATTTGACATACATTTCGGTTGTTAAATTAGATGAAGTGTCTACAGTACTGGGCAGATAAGGGATCATCCACCTACAATGGCATTACAGTAACAACCGTCGAGGAAGACATTCATCTTGATTACACAGTCCGTCTATTCAACATACACGAGGTAGGTTACTGCTGCAAGCTATAGCTCGTGGTTGTTGTTGCTGTTGTTGTTTTTTTATTTTTATTTAATAATAGTGTAACTTATTATCTTTTTGATAGACCCGATTTTCTTATGGTTTGCGTAAATTGTATTGGTTTGTTCTCAATGAGTCGGTGTCACTGCTGATATCTACGAACATATTTAATTAATTTAAACCTTATTTCAAACAACTCCAACGCAAACGTTAAAAATATGAATGGTTGTCTTTAAGTAGGTCACGAATGAAAACAATAATCGTCTGGTGAAGCAGTTTCATTACAATACATGGCCCGATATGAAGCCACCTGAGTGCCCGACGCCTCTGCTCAACTTCCTGCGTGTGGTCAACGCTTATCCAAACAAAGGGCGCACCATGATACACTGCAGGTACGTCAGCAGATTTGTATTGATTGGTAGTCTCGGCCACCCGCCGAAAAAACACCTTTGATTTCGTAGAGATTTTTATTATTGGGACAGTGATGACCTATAACATAGGACATAAGTCACCATGGCGTCTTGCATTTCTCAATCGGTTATTTTGTTTTACCTGGTGTGTGTTTTGCTACAAACACATTTCTAGTTTTTATTGGTATAATAATTGACCATTGGGGTGAATTGGAGTGCCAGTCAAGACTTAGACTTGTGTTACTTACGATCTGTGTGCGGCCCGCAAGTTGTTTTCACAAAGTGCATACCGCCCTGTGTCAATGACCCTTAGCACAAGGGTCAATCAATTACAGTACGAAGACAGGTGGCTGCTGTCTTTCAACACTCCTTACTCTGCAGTGGTTAGGGTCTGCCCAATGAAAGTCTACAGGCCTGTGGGGGTATACCAGGGGTGAGGATTACATGGAATCTTGGCTTTTTTGGCCCATTGAAAAAAATTATAGCCATATTTGGTGGTACCTGCTGAATTTTATCATGTTGTGGCTAACACAAGGGTAGATGATTACAACCGAAATTAAATGAAGGGTCTTCAAATGATAATTTATCGACTTACAGTATTTCGGACAGAAATATTTCTATGGAAGATCGGTACTGGTATGAACTTCATAATCAGGCTGAGACCAATAAAAACAGTTTGGGATGAATACTAATCCTGTGTTCTACCTGTAATCAGTGCCGGTGTTGGCCGTACTGGGACCTACATCACTCTGGATGCCATGTTGGAGCAAATGAAGCAAGAGGGACAGGTTGATGTTCTGGGCTTCATAAACAAGATGCGACACCGACGTATCAAGACAGTGCAAACTGTGGTAAGTTGAAGGCTCAATCATCGAGAATTGTTTTTTTTTTTTTTTTTTTCTTCTCTTGTCGCAAGACAGTAATTTTATGTAGAAACAGTACCTTTCCTGTTTGTGCATGTTCTTAAAATAGCTTGAAATATAAGGATCGACCTCGAATCGTCCTAAAGTACATTATATTTTAGTGGCAATAATGCCGTGGAAAATGTAACAAGAAATATTACAGAAACCGCTTACCAACAATGTACATGCCAGATTTTCGGACGATAGTTGGGGGCACGAACGCCTTGAATGTCGCGTGGCGCCAGCGTACGCAGCTGGTAGGTGATTCGCTGCTCCAGCGTCTTGCGTCGGTCGTCGTGGAAATCAGGACGCACATGAGCATGTCGTTATTGGAATGGGGATTTTTTAGTCTGAAAACAAATGACGGGATTTATAATAATCAGTAGCACATGTTTTCAGACTACAAACTGACTGATTGCATAGTTTATACTAAAACTGATCCTCGTTGAGGTATCGTTGTTGTTGTTGTTGTTGTTGCTGTTTTTTTGTTATGTTTTTTTTTTCCCGAATACGCCATCGAAATAGGTATGTATACAAACGTGCAAATATATCCCATCAAGACTAGCAAAAACAACTTATTTGGCTGATAGGTATCGCACCCATAAATGCAACATTTTTCATATTGTTTGGTTTTGGGTTGTTTTTACTGCTGTTCACACAAGTCCTAAATAATACGTTTTTATTAGCTTAAATTTTTAATGAATTTACTTGATTTCAGGAGCAATACAAGTTCCTCTATGACGCAATCCTTGAGGGTTATCTAACTGAAGACACCACATACAACATCACAGAATATCGTCGGCGAGTAGCTGCCCTGAAACCAATGGGAATAGAAAGACAGTTCGAGGTAAAGCTGTTGGTGTTAGACACGAGACATTTTGCGTACATACAACCCTCAGCCTCATCTGAGAATATCAAACTAACTTCATTTCATCCGATATAGAAGCCTTGCTTCATGTGCACTCAAGATTTTAAATGATCTCCCCAGTACATACACTTGACATTTTATAGATCTTCAAAAGCCAGCTTAAGACTCATGATCTAGTCTTATCTGCTTGCATTAGGTCCACTGCACTTGTCATCTCCACCAGATATTTTGTGACCTACTTGTCTTTAACATGGGTGGATCCAGAATTTCTTTTTTAGGGGCTGAAAATCAAGAACGATTAGACAGTAATACGAAGCACGAAATCCTTTAGAAAGGGGGTCATTGGGGCCCCCGAAGAGCCCGGAAAACAATTGATTCGCGATGCTCTGTGGTGCAATCTGAGATGAATTCCGGATATTTTCCCATTGATTTCAGCAATATTTTTGGAGGAGTAAAATTCAAATTCTATTGGATTGGTTTACTCTTACTTCTTGTATCTGACTCTGTCCTCCCTCCCCTCCCTCCCCACCTCTTCTTTCTCTTTTTCATTTTAATTACGGTGTTAGGGAGGGGATACAGCCCCCTTAGCCCCGCCCCCCCCCCCCCCCACACACACACACACACCTGGATCCGCCAATGTCAAGTTTCTGTCCCCCACGCAAAGCGCCTCGGGATAGATAACTAGGGTGATGGTGCTCAACAAATGCACGACTGGTTGATAATTGATTGATTATTTGATTTCTTTATTACCGTACGAAATAATTATGTTTTTTGCAGTTCATCAAATGCTTGTTAAATGAGTGTCGGTAAAACGTTGTAATATGCATATGCTTTTTACATGATTGAACGTTTTTTGTTTGTTTTTTTCATTAGGTTTTGGGCAAGCTCTGTGGCAAAAAGTTCAACAAAAAAAGCAAGTCTGGAAAACTTCCGGAGAATGTGTCAAAGAACCGATTTCCAGACTTCGTACCACGTGAGCAAAATTATCCTAATCACTTTCTTATCAGACTAACTAAATATCCGTATCATCGCTGATGTTGTATGAAAGAACAACCGAATTCTTGTAAGAACCAAATTAGTTTGAAAAGACTTATGTTCGTAGTTATTACTATACCAGGCTAATCAATGTTTTGATAATCGGAGAGGTTTTCATATACAGTACTCTCTAATGTGAAAAAATGAAAATATCACTCTCTCGCCCAAGTGGTATCGGTTTGGCTCTTTTTAAAGTGAAATTTACAGAGTATCAACCTTTTTTTAGTGAAATTATCAGAGCAAACTTTACTATGATTAAGTTAAAAATGAACTTTTTTTCACTATAAAAGGACTTGTCCGCCTAATGGGTCTTTGCAAGAGTGGTATGGCGGACAAGACGAGTGGTTTTTCACTCTCTTGTCCGACCTGAATGCAGCCCAACGCTGCACATATATGAAGCCAGGTCTTTTAGTACATTCAATATTCCACTGTGTTACCATCTCACCCAATAACACATTACGCAATACAGTCAATCTTACACAGGCATTATAAACAAACCTATCATTTGACCTCATACAGCTGACCGATCAAGGCCATTCCTGACGACGATCACCAGTAATGAGGATACCAATTATATCAATGGGACATATTTGCCGGTTGGTACTTTGTTCGTATACGGTTTGTTCCTAATAGTTGCAAGTAATACTTAGTGATCTTGGGAAACTGCTCCTACCCAAAATAAGTTAAAAATTGGGCACTGAAAATGTTCATGTATTGTAAATATTTACGGTATAAAGTATTTAAATTATATACCAAGAGTATTGCTTTCCTACATAGAAGTCATACGTTGTACTGATGAAAATGTATGTTGACAGGGCATTTACGGCTAACACAGATTTGTAAAGATCTTGAACATAATTACAAGAACTCAAAAATAAATGATATCAACCTGATAATGTATAATGTTTTTGTTTTACCCTAGTTACCATTATGACTATTTAGGTGATATTGTTGTGACCATGGCAGTTGTAAGAGACACAGTGATTCACCGTTGGAGACCAAATCATTATTATGGTTCGTTTGGGCCTTTTGTGGTTTGGCGTTGGTTTTAAGCATTGACCTGCATTTGTTGTATACACTCTAATGTGCTACACAAATAAATTAAAACATATATATATATTTTTTTTCCACTCAGGGCTACCGCAAAAAGAACATGTTCATTGCAACGCAGATGCCAATGCCAAACACCAAAGCGGATATTTGGCGTCTAGCGTATGACCACAAGTCAACTTGTATCGTAATGCTCAACCAGTATGATGAAGACGATGAGGTAAAGTGATATTTATGGAAGAACAAGGAACCTTGTCTTTGTTTTGTTATCATACATGTTGTTGTTTTGTTTTGTTCTTGTATGAAGAGGGGTCTCCACTCGACAAGCTAAACTTTGTTGACACCTCCATTCCTACACTTTCCATGAGAAAGTTATTAAAAATATAATGTATTATATATTATATTAGTTACTCAAGTTTTGGTGTAGGCTATGTGTGTGATGGAGAAAAAAAAGGAAAAAAAAAAGAAGAAAAAAAGAAGAAGATGAAGAAGAACCTGTTGTTAAATTTTGCTTGCCCTATACCGATGGATAAGCACTGTATACTTGGTGAAGCTCAAACACAGAACCCCGCAATATAGTGCGGGCGTTTTAATGTTTTGCTCAATTTCTCCGCCACCAACTTAATTAATGTGCGCTTCTCAGCATATGTTAACAGTTGACGTCTGTTAGATGGAGTTGATATGACATGGAGTGTAAAGGTTTACCTAATGTTTCCATAGTTCGGCTCCACTTAGGCGCAGGCCCCTAAGTTTTCGTCTTTTTGCCCACAAATTGTGAGGCCTGACTACCGAGTGACGCACACCAACAACAAATCTATCAGAATACTTAAACAGCACTTGGAACCAGACCTTCTTGCGCATTACAGTCCGTTGCCACTAGGTTGGCAGGTTGGCCCCTCTTCGGACATCCACAGCCAGGAGGCCTGTGATTGACGACGGACGTGTCCATTGTGCGTCCGTCGGGGCCCCGAGCCGGGGGCTAGGCTGGCCGGCTCAAGGAGCGGAGCAGGCTTCGCTTCAGCCAGCCTGGCTCCACAAACTTATTGCAAGGCTTGCGGCTGGGCCAAAATTGAATTAAAAAGTGTATTTATGAACTATAATTTACTTCTTTGAACATCAAAAACAGCTAATGATCGTATTAGTAATTGCTGAGCCGTAGCTCACCCAGCAGCGACTCGAAAGACGACCAGCGGAACACGCTCCGCCATTTTGTGGAGTCAAAACCTTGGTCCTACAAAATGGCGGACCGCTTTTGGTCACAAAGTAAAAAAAAAACGCACAATTTGAAGGCATATTCATGTGAAACTTTATATTCTACTGTAAAAACAATCTTTCCAACCAATGTATAATTGCTTTGTATAGCCCAAAGCACCCAATCAAAAGCAATGTGTCCCTTTAACTGTGTGTACTTCCTATGTTTATACAGACCATGTGCCAGTATTGGCCAGAGGCAGGACCTGTAGAATATGGGAACCTAGTCGTTGAGCTGCTAGAGACCGTTGAATACGATGGAGTAATTGGTAACTCGTTCAGCCTGAGGAAGAACAACTCACAGGTAAAGTAATTCCAAATAAAAGTCAAGCTATTAGAAATTTGTTTTGTTAACAATGCTTACTTTGATTGCATAATTATCATTGTTGTTCCACCTGATGTGTTGGCTGTGAACGACTCCGATTTTGTTATTTTTTTTTTCACAAACCTGTATGGGTGCAATGAACAAACACAACATTTTAGATTCCTACTCCTTATCGTTGTTGAGATATGGACCCCTGGAAAAAATAAGTCCCGCCCCTTAAAATTGATTTTTGTGTGTGTGTGTGTTTGTTGGCAATTTTGGAGGCCTATATCTCCAAATTACAACAAGATATGTTCCTACCAATTGGTACACAGGTTGACTGGCATCCAACCAACTAGAATCTGCCGTCAAAAGTAGTACACGCAATTTGTCTATCAAGGTATAGGTCTTTAGAAACCTACACTTTTATTAGCAAACGGAACAACTTTATACTGGTGAGGCTATTATGCCTCAGTGTACTATTGACCGGTTAATATGCATTTGCATTTAATTGTTGTCTTTCAGTCTGAAGCTGCAAGGACCGTCTGCCAGTTTCAATACTTGGAATGGCCATCTGATCAAGATGTCCCGATCTCTTTCAAGGGCCTGCTGAAGCTCATCGAACTCACCAAGCAGTGGCATAAAGACGACGAGGGCCCCATCGTGGTCCACTGCAAGTATGTACTGTTTACGTGTCTCCTGAAATTGGATTTCCGTATTTTGAAATAGACCGTATTTTTGACCGCATGAGGGCATTTTTAAGGGCTCATTTCCTTGCATCACATTACGAGACTTGGGATATATAGGTGGCAGCAGACTTACCAGGTAAATTGTCATTGTTCTGTAGGTATAAGCGTGCTCACGTTTCCGATATATACCTGGTAGGTCTGCTGCCATCTAGCGCCATCAAAAGTTTCTCATTACAGCTTTATATATTTTGACTGTCTAATGTGTCCATGGCCAACTAAATAATATAACAAAGAAAAAATAAGTTTGTTTACTTGTTTTGCAACAAGTTACTTTAGTTCACACACGCCCTCACGCGGTCAAAAATACTGCGAATAACAATTTTCTTTATACCTTTACTTAAGTTTCAACACAATCTAACAAAAACGAGCTTTGAAGGATATACGGGTACCTTTATGTGAAGATAATATAATCACTTACACTGTCACTCTGTAAACAAGAAACCTAGCGACAACACCAACTTATTAGTGAGTGGGGCCGTCGCCATGTAATCGAAATCCATGTAGTTTATCATTATATATATATCATTATATATTAGGTCAACTAAATAAGTTACTGTCTATCTCTATACTTACTAGTGATGGACTGGGTCGGACTGGTGCCTTCTGTGCCTTGATGACACTCCTGGAAAAGTTCAAGGAAGAAAGGGTTGTGAATGTACTCCAAGAGGCCATTACTCTTCGTATGATCAACAAAAACATGATGTACTCTTTGGTAAGTTCCTGACAGCTACTGACGCTAGACTGAAATATTTTAAACCTTTCAACACCAGTGCCAAATTGCACAAAACCAGAAAGCAGACGTTTTCTGCTTACGGAGCGATCTTTAGCTTAGTTTTATTTTATCAACAACGCTAACCGTTGGCAGAAGGCTAGCTGATTAAGCTTGCCGGTATTTTTTTTTCTTGAGCTGATGAGTGATACAACAATGCAAATTCACTGTTAAATATTCTTGATTGCTTATAATAAAGAGGTAAAGGGTTGATACCTTACTGGTTTCTAGAAGAGATCTTGATTCCCATCATTGGGTTTTAAAAAGGCGGCTTTTAAAAATGTCACAAAAAAGTGATCACGTCTTGGGAAACAGAACGGATCAGTGTTGGGACCATTAACTTGCACAGGATGTATCTCAAGTGGCAAAATTTACAATGACAATGGCAAACTTGTGGGATACTAGATGGCAGCAGACTGTTACTGTTGATATTTGATGTTTTGGGAATTGGTCTCACTCTCCGAATTACGTTCCAAAATCTCCCATTGGTAGTTGGTACTCGTATCAAGCAATTAAAACGTAAGTTCCAATGAGCTTTTGTACAAAGCATCCTACTTTCACGACTGCAGTCATCAATTCGATGAGACCTAAGTCACTATTTTTGTATCAATATGCTTTTTATCTCAATCTTTTTTGTTTATATTTATTCAATTATATACAATTATGGACAAAAGCAATGTTAATAGTTGTGTGGCATTAAACAAAACTAGGTTTAAGTGACGTACTTATACTACATTATCACAATGATTTTGACACATTGGGACAGCATAAAAAAAAAAAATTATAAGATATTTTTTGCAGAAAAGTTATGTTTTAAATTAATTAATTGTAAATACCTACTAAAATTATTATTAACACTCGGGTGAAATAGAAAAATTATTTCCATGTTTGTGTTGCATGTAACAGGAACATTATGCAATGTGCTACGATGTTATCCTAGCCTACATGAACAACTCGTCAGAAAACACCATCTACGAGAACCTGCATGGTTGACTCCTTTACTCCGAGACGAGGACTCGCCCAACGCCACAGAACAAAAGAAGCTTAGACATTTCCCTTGATGTTTTACCTTTATAAGATACAGGTGACACAAAAGAGTTGCTCTCGTTACAACTTTCCACCCTAAACTGCCCAAGTTTGTATCAATCTTCAAAGACGTGATGGATATCCTTCACTCCTCAAACAGGTCACTTTCAGCAATCCCTGAACGCCCCATGGTCTCTCCTTCGTCGCCCCCAAAACCTGGGTGACACTTTAGTGAGGGCCATTCCCCCACTGTGTTGAGACCATCCCACACTGTAATACACCCAATGTAGTAAACTATAATTATGAGATGTGAACTATACAGTATGTGGGAGAGACTGAGACCAAACTATGTCTTAGCTTTTGCGAACCATGTCTCTTCCATAAAGACCAAGAAACAGTACCCGGCCTGTATCCATCCAATTCAATAGCCCCAATTACAGTGTCAAAGATGCGGAACTAGGCTAACTGTGATTGAGGCTTGCAACGGTGACGACCCACACCGAAAACTGTGATTCACACTGGATTTACAAACAGTCAAGCCATTATTTTGGACTGAACATACACACAGGTTTCAAATATGTTCTCACTTGTCCTTGTTTTTAACTG
This sequence comes from Marthasterias glacialis, assembly GCA_911728455.2. Classification (NCBI taxonomy): domain Eukaryota; kingdom Metazoa; phylum Echinodermata; class Asteroidea; order Forcipulatida; family Asteriidae; genus Marthasterias; species Marthasterias glacialis. The sequence goes on along the minus strand of OU452225.1, from coordinate 3,233,561 downwards.
CACGCTTAAATCATCTTATAAAGTTACTTGTCTATAATCTCTTCCTTCTTATGTACACTTTATGCAGATCTAGGTTCTCCGTAATTTTGCATCAGTATGATTAAACTTGCCAAATCTGTCATCATTGACCAATCTCACTTTTATTGTTTAATCTATACAACAATGATTTCATTGTGTCTCCAATTACCTCGATATTTTGTGTGTTGTCCCTTTGCTAGCTTAACTATTCTCTATGAGTAATTAACGGTGTCATTTTACGGTCCACATTATCCACGTTGCGGCTTGCTCAATTGATTTGTTCAGTAATCCCCATTTTGTACTGTCCAGCATCGGTCATTCCCTTGTCCAATCTGTTTAACCGCTGCTGATTGGTCTGGTGATGCCCCTTTGTCAGTAATGTATTTATATAATTTGATTGGCTATCATTTTCGCTCTTATTTCTGCATTCTTTCCAATAATTCCATACACCATTTTTTTCTGTAAATTGATTTTTTTATATATTATGTCTGTGCATGTTGGTGGCTCTGACGAAGATCCAGTTTGGCCATCATTTCCACTAGTTTTCCAAAATACCAGTAATGAGTTGAAATTAACATATTTGATTTGTTCACTGTATAATTTTGTAACTTCGTTATTTTCTCTGTTGTTGCTTGGTATGTGTTTGTATTGTTTTGTTTTGTTTTGTTTGTTTGTGATACGTCTTTAAAAAGGTATTTTGTAGACAATATCTTATTATTACTTGTATGATACAGTTAACGGAAAAATACTTAAGCATGACATCAAGTACATATTGACGTGACCGCATTTTCCCCCATTTTCTTTGTTTATTTTAATTTTCATGTATTACTTTATGCGCTTTCTCATTACGAGAAACACTCTGTGTGATGTATGTGTAAATATGTTAGACAATTTTATTATCATTGCGTTGCCTTCTCAAATATCTATATCACTCTAAAAGTGCCCGAAGAAATCGGTATAGCTATTTTTCAAAAATGTTTTTCCAGTGTTCAATTCGATTCAATTCATTTCGATTCGAAAAGTTTATTCTTCCTAGATTAGACAATTTCAAAAGATTAGACCTTCCGTTAAAAAAGAATAACACAATAACAAGAAGTAGAAGTTTACGTTGACATATTCATAAAAAAATCATTCTAAGTCAATACCGATTTTATATTTATAGTAATTTTTATAGTTACTTTGCACTTACTAAGTGCCCAGCAAGTGCCAAGTGAAACTTCATGGCATTTCTCATTACGTGAAATCCAGAATCTGCTTTAATATACTTTAATACTTTGCTTTGAAAAAAAGAGTAAACACATTTCAGTGGACACTATTTACATAAGCCGCATTTCATATAAATATCCAGATAAAACCCAAAGTAGAAGTGACATATTGACCTATCCTACCAACTCATAATTCCTCAGTGAGCAAAACATAATAATAATAAAACAAACAACCTTGAACTTAAGTTAAAATTTAAGTTAAAACCTAAGTTAAAACTTGAGTTGCAGCTAGGTTTTTCAAGAACAAATACTAATTCGCATGCTCAGGGATAATAATGTTTTTGGATTCGGAGTGGTAAGCTTTTACAGACATTAACTGTTTATGAATTGAACTCATATCTACCGTAGTTCTTTCAACGTCACGTCGCGTAGTGATGTTTACCATGTGCATGTAAGTTGGTGACGTTTGAGCATAAGTTTGCAGATTTGATTGACTTCTATATGCAATTTTCATTTTGCCCAATCATTAACCCTATCAGGACCGGGCTTTTTTTATTTTTATTTTTGAACGGCCACCGGGGGGCACGTAGTGGCCCCACCCCCACCCTCCCCCTCCGTATTTCCAAAGTGTTAAACCGATTATGATGAAACTTGCCACAAATGTTCACTTCACAGAGTTCTACATGATGACGTCGAAAAAAAATGTCACTAAAGGGCTTTTTTGACTGTTTTGTGCCCATTTTTGGTCAAAAATAGTGTTTTTTGCCATTACTTCTGTATTTTCGTCCGAATGTTTTGCAAATTGACAAACTTGTACAATTAAACAAGATCAAGATAATTTGTACCTAAGTTAGTTACTGGAGTCACATTTGGGATCGTTATAACTCATTCATTTATCAATTTTTTGGGAAAAAAAGTTGTGTGTTTTTTTTCCATCTTTTTTTTTTTATTGAAAAAACAAAATGGCCGCCGCCAAGGGCCCAGGGAAAAGTACTAAGGCTTGACTGACAAATTTAAGTATTTTGGGGTCTGAAAAGTAAGAAATTAGCTTATTGAAAATATTCCATTGTAAAAAAAAATTGATATAATTTGACCCCCTAATTACAGGACAAAACAAAATCCAAGACGGCCGCCAAAATAGCGGCCATTTTGAATTCCCAAAACCATTTCAGACTATCACGTCACTCATCACTATCACTTTTCTGCCAAAGAAACCAAAAATAAGTGGACATTTTGGTCAATAGGTAAAAACAAAACAAATAAAAAAATAATAATAATACAAAATGTGCCCCCCCTCGGTCCTGTTAGGGTTATTTGCAATACATTTTTTTTTTTAGTACAGATACTCAAAGTTTATGTGTGTGTGTAGATGTGGTTGCGTGCGCTGCATACAAAGTGTGAACCTGATAACAAAAGGTGTCCACACTGTGTAGGAACTTGAAATACTACGTGGATTTACTCACGTCCACAACGTCTTTTCAGTGGATTATATATTATTTCTTGTTTTACTAAAAAATAAAGAATAATTTGTGTACAGCAATGAATCGCTCAAAGCCAAGTATTACACTAAAGGGACTAGGTGTCCGAAAATCAGTTCTCAAAACACTTTCAAATAGAAATGGCGGTGATTTGTTTTGAAACTGCTTGATGACAAAGGAATGTCCACACAGTGTATGTCACAAAGGATTCAGAGTGGTGTGTTTGGGTGTTTATGATGTAACCTGGAGTGCGGTCTCGGAGCCGACAAAATAAAAATATTGATTGTATGCTTGTAATGATGTTAAAAAATATATACCTTGAATTCCGTGTAAAGGAAAGTAAATCTACAACTATTATGTAATACACCTCTTCTTTTGGGTACGCTGTGTTATGAACCTCTTCTAGAAGGTCAGTATGTAATAAACCTCTTCTGAGAGGTATGTCGTGTAATAAACCTCTTGTATGAGGTACATTATGAACTAAACCTCTCATACGCGGTACATTATGTAATAAATCTCCTAAAAGCGTAGAACAACGCAGAATAATAGTCCAACTTTTGGGAAGAATGTTTGTCGCCAAATTAAAATAATTTTAAATTAAGTTAATCAGTAGCATATTTTGAAGGGTTTTAAATGGTTCATTTGAAATTTTATTCGTAATCAAGAACGAACAATAATATAAATATTAGTTGGGTGTTTGTATGCCTTTACAATGCTTGAAAGATGTATTTTAAATGTTTTAATTGGTTCTTTTGAAATCTTATTTATAATCAAGAACGAACAAGATTATAAATATTCGTTGGGTGTGTGTATGCCTTTATAATGCTTGAAAGATGTATTTTGAATGTTATAATCAAGAACGAACAAGATTATAAATATTTGTTGGGTGTTTGTATGCCTTTATAATGCTGGAAAGATGTATTTTGAATGTTTTAAATGGTTCATTTTAAACCGTATCTATAATCAAGAACGAAAAAGTGTATACATATTAGTTGCCTGTTGTATGCCATTATAATGCTTGAAAGATGCATTTTGAATGTTTGAAATGGAACCAAGAGCGAAAAAACTACATATTAGTTGGATGCTGTATGCCTTTATAATGCTTGGAAGATGTAAACGCTCATTTGGAAATTAAAGATTGAAATAATTATGGTTATAGTATCTTGGTTAAAATTCTTAAATTCTTACTTTTCGAGTTACGACGATTGTAACACTGCTTTAGACCTTAAAGATATTGGGTCAATTTGTTTGCCCCTTAACTCCCAAATTTTGGTTTAAAATTTAAAAGAGCTATGATTATAGATTTGAGAAAGTAATAAAAGTACTGCACGAACAAAAAAATCCGCCAATGAAACGAACAATAATACTGCACGTGTTTTGTGCTTTGTGCATGACTTCTGTGCCGAAGTTTGTGTCTTTTTTTTTTTTTTTTTTTTTTTTTTTTTTTTGATCCGCTTCCAAAATATAAAACAACATGTTCTGTCACGATTCGCTCGGAAACAAACAATCAAAACAAAGAAATTCTTTCTGCAAAAATCGGACCATGTAATTATAAGAGTTCACAAGATCGCCATCAAACTCAAAAGCAAACAAGATTCGCTACAATAAGATCAATCCACATTGGATCACAAACATTTATTAAAAGCAGTATCTGTGATAAAATTACACTTATGTTTACGTCTGTGGCATTTTTTAAGATGGAAAATGCATAATTCCATGCTGCTTCTGGTTCCCCCCCCCCCCCGAATATTTTCCTAGCAGTCGAATGCTGGAAATTGTATCTTTCAAGGGCACGTATATACCTGCATTTTGATTGGTTACATCTGTCTCCTTTAAGTTGCAATGAAAAGTCTATGCATAATACCGACGGACCAGAATATTTCTGAGGTTGGAGTCTCGCTTTGGCAACGTTGGATTGAATTGAAGAAAAAAAAGATGCGTTTTATTATGCTAGAGGTTTTTTGTGAGTAAATTCAATGATGTACCTCATGATACAACTAATACTTTTTTTTATTTTTCTACTTGCCGTCAGTCTGTGTACAACTGTTCGTTTTTTCCCTTTTTTGTTCTCCTTTTTTTCTTCTTGCTTTTCATTTTTGCTATGGGTCCCTCTTCAATATAAAAGGTAAGGATATGCAATTACAATGGTATATTTTGACATGTTTTGTTTTGTTGACCAGTACTTGGTTCCTCTTCCCATTTCTCCAGTTCCAGAGGTGATTCCAGTAACCAAACTAGATTCAAATTAAATTGATCTTGTAAAAATTTACAAGCTTGCCAAGTTTCAAAACATTCAGACGCAAAATACAGAAGTTATGGGGGAAAACACGATTTTTGAACAAAAATGGGCAAAAAAACGGTCAAAACGCCCTCTAGTGACGATTTTGGGAAATTGTTTGACGTCATCATGTAGAACTCGGTGAAATGAGCATTTGTGGCAAGTTTCATCAAAATCAGTTGAACACTTTGGAAAATACGGAGTTGGGCACTATGTGTCCCATCCCCCGGTCCCCGTACGTCCAAAAAAGCCCGGTCCTGTATAAAACAATTGTTTTTTAGTGGAGTGTGGGGTGGTACGTTTCCAAATTAATACAGATACAAAGGTACTGTACTACATGGTGTATCAACAAAAAATATATACTCAGGAAATTAACTGCAAAATAAAGATGTGAACATTTTTCGAAAAAATCTTCTCCTACATTGGTTGATTAGAGAGTATCATGCTGTTATTAAATTTGTGATCAATAACATATTATTTTCATGCCTGAGTGAGCAGGAGCTATTTTCCTAAATCGCCCCCAAAATGGCTTGCGCAAACACTTGCTTTGTTCAGAATTGGATCAAAAGTCCAGAGAAGCAAGTATGGTATGTGCTTCAATAAATATCATTTACTTTACCCATTTAGTCCTCCACGTGACCACCATTTCTTTCCACACAAATTCGTGCCCTTCTCAGCATGTCAGAGACAGCACGCCTGATCATTGCTCTGTTTTGCTTGAGAGCATAAAACCTACCAAAAGTCTTTGACGGAAAGTGGAACAGGCTCAACACAAAGGCGGCCTGCTATTAATACCAAACTTGGCCTCGAAGATTTTAAACATCAAGCTGAACAACTGGTGTCAAGATTGGAGGCCTCCCCTACCGCCCGCCCCCCCCCCCCCTCCCCCCATACACAAACACGCACACACCCCTACACACAAAAAAAAAAAAACAAAAAAAAAAACAAAAAAAAAAACACAAGATTTTACTACATTTAATAAAAAACAGTAATACTCTTCATTGGCCCTCGTTTTGACTAAACGAGCTCACAACTCTCAATCCCAACAAAAAGTCAATCGCTTTTCACACAAATACCTCAACCATAAAAGCCCACAACAATCTCGGTCAAAACTACAGCAGCTACCAAGCATGAGTTGCTTCGAAAAAGCTGGACGTCGACCAGCGAAACCTGTCAGCAGAAGATAGTACCATTGTTCTATCATCTTGACATCGGGTCTTGCCGTGCAGAAAAATTCCCCATAGATTTGTAGTGATCTAGCATTTTTGTCAATGAGTGTTATGTTCTGTTAGTCGGTCAACACAAGAGGGCAGTGTTTATTGTTTACATCCAGGCCGGAGAGTTCATGTTCACGTAGGGTTTCGGGGGTCGATGGATGTTTACGGCGAACAAGCTAGGTCCTCATAGGAATGTTTTTGGTTTTCGTAATTGCTTATAAATTCTAAGGTATTTCAGAGTAATAGTCTCACTGGCAGTTGTTATATTTATTTTCCAATGGGACTGTGTTCGTCGATGGATTTAAGTGTTTTGGACGTCGGTTTGTTTGGCGCGGTGGAATATACTGACAGGGGCCAGGGTGAGTAGTTTCCGCTGGGAAAGCAAGCGGACTTTTCATGGAGGCTGAGGAGTTGGACATAAGCGAACTGAAAAAAAGGCCCAACTTTCCTAGAGCTTTGCCAAACAATTGGAGCAAGGAATCACTGTGGCATTTGATGCATCGGCAGGTGAGATGATTAAATACTTTTGAATGTGAAATAGTTACTTATTATTGATTTTAAGTCATGTCAATCTTCGATCTAAATTGTTTAGGTGTTTTTGAGTAAGGTTGTACTAACTGTGGTACATATGCGGATGCATGTATTTATTAATGGCATAGTTTTTTATCACGTGTGCATTGGATAATGTATTAATGTAGACAAATGGTAACTACTGTTCCACTATTTGTTTAACGTTACGGGTTATTTGAAGTTGATTGCACTGTGGTATATCATTAAACAATAGGTTTTTCTCAGAATGGACAAACAATAAAACAACAGCAACAGGGAAATACAAGAGAAGAGTGCTGTCATCTAGTCCTTTACTGTTTATTGAGTTCACTACAGATTAGTAAGGTATTTTTTTAATCTAATGTAAGTATGATGTTTTTGAGAAATGGTATCGCTTCTTTTGAAACCCCAATGTTTGTTGTTTTTGTGACGGAACAGGGTGAGACTATTGTAGCCGTAGGACGGTTGCGAGTCTACTGCGTCTTTTGGGCGGCGATATTATGCGTCTTTCTGCGTCGCGTGGGGTCTGCGCACCGTGTGTTTAAGCAGGTAGCACTGTGGGGTTCGTTCTTCTCTTCTGTTCGGCCTTCTGCTTGCGGATCTGCGTCTGCTTCTGCTTCTGCTTCTGATTAAATCCATGTCACGACATACACATTTAATTTAAACGGATAAGTCACTGTGTTTTTCTTATAACCAAAAGCCGACTGTTGGTGTGACTATGTCGGTCACAGCATGTGTTTGCACGTAGCTCAGATGACGTAGTACCCAATACAGGTCACGTGATGACATGTTAACATTGGTTGCGCAATCGGTCTATTAATCCTACTTAATGCGCAAAATTTACCTTCCCCCCCCCCCCCCGCATGTTTTAGGCTCCATTTTCTAATGGAAACAATATTTGTTGTGAACTAAAACATTATTTATACAGACTCCAACTAAAGCATTATTTCAAACAAAAAGTAGGAAAGTTTCAACTTGGTACAGATCAATGTTTTGGGACGCTACCGTAGTATGACCATGTTACAGTACATTTGTACTGTACAAGGGTTTTTCAATTGCACTATTGAATTGAATACCATGGTACTGTAGATACTTTCCATAGTTTTACCATGTTTGTTTTGAAGTAAACACTGGTAGCTTATGAAATGATTGTAGCTTTATACTTATAATTAAAAGCTTGGGGAAAGTGTAATTTAAGGATTCAGTCCAATATTTTATTTGGTGCTCGACATGTAGCATGGTGTAACCCCCTCCCATTGTTTCCTCTTTGGATGCTCTAAACTCATGATTTCTTTAGGGGATTTTACGGGGGTTCTGTGTAAGCTAAGGGGAACAGTGTGTGCCTCACTATTTGAAAGTTTCATCAACATGAAACAGACATTTTTACGTAAGCCGTGTATAATGGTGACAGGTCCCCTGTCTTTATCATGACCCTAATTTCATAGAGCTGCTTCAGCAGGAAACATTACTTCACAGTTTTCTGCTAGAAAAAAAAAAAAAAAAAAAAAAAGGAGCAGGATATCAGTCATAAATAGTACATGTGACATGGTTATTTTTGTTGGTAACCTTAACATTCTGGTAAGCAGCTCTTTGAAATTGGGCTTTCTGGTAATTATATCGCCAGCAGTGTGTGTACATGTGACCCGATAGCCCTGGCGATAATCTTCTGATAGTTTCAGAACAATGTTTTGTTTCTCACTACGCAGTGTGCTAGTGATGTATTTATTTGGTCGAGTACAGGTATCCGAGTCCCACAAAACTTACTCTGACATCCGAGTTCAAACCGAAACAGCTTCATTTAATCACAGTCATCAGCAAGATCAGTAAAGCGTATGTGATTGTACGGTGTTGAAGAAGAGACATTACTTTAAAAATGATAACAATTATTAAATAATAGCAACTAATAATAAGAAATAATAAGAAAATATAACACAAAACAGAAAATGCGAAACCTACGTTTTTAACCAGATCAACCAAACAATTACCACAATATTACCTATGAAAATCGACAGATCGAAAAAGTATAAACTGGTCAGTATTGTGTTTTTTGTCACTGATCATAAATTTTGAAAATGTATCAAAGGAAGAGTTTTTGATGTTGAATTTGGTCCAATCATTTTTTTCGGCATGATTTTAAAATTGTGCTTCAGTAAAACTAGATGCGTATACATCACAGTTCCTCTCACAAGTTTTCAGTCATTGTACCAAATAACACAGAAACTGACCCAGCGCCATTTTGCAATTAAAAGACGAACCTACCGTGCATAAACTGCAAAGTACGTACAGTACAGTCTCATCATTTGTGGATACGTTTTGTTTAGCTATACACTGGTTTTTACTTCCAAACTGAGCTTGTGTATCAATTCAATGTATTCATTGCCCATACACAAAACTCACAATAACAGGGAATTCCCCGAAAGAAACTACTGCGCGACCTTGGCATTGATTCATTTATCAACAAAGACCAGCATTAACAATAAAAGTCCTTTGTTTAAACCAGTTTGGAAACGGTTTGATGTTTACATTATATACGAGTGACTCTTTAACTGGGCTTTATGCTCAAGATCGAATGATTGCAGCGTGGGAAAGTAAAACTGAAAGAAAGGACTCGACAAGTTCCCGCTGGATAACAAAATTAATACGAAGATGTTCTACGGCGATGTTTTAGTTGTATTTTGTTGCATTTTTTCCCGTGAGGCACCAACGTTTATACCTCTGCAAGACAGCACAGTGCTAACAGACGGAAGTTGTGTACACCAAATCGGTGCTGTTGGGTATAGAGTAATAATATGTGTAAAGTAAACACCGAATTGAAGAATGAACGAGTTTTATGAATTCCTTTTGAGAAAAGGCAGCACATTGTGTTGAGCACAAAAGTCTTTTTAGGACTAGCGTTTTCAGACTAGTTCACGTGCGTGCCGTGCCGTCAACCACGACCTGAAAGGTTCATTACACCCACACGTAGCTGCAGTACAGTTGGCCTATCCTATGTGTTCAACTCTAGTACCGGTGGTGAACAGAATCTACTGGATTATTGTCACCGAAATGTAGAGGATTTTGCACACAGTCACCATGTCGTTACCTGTTGTGTATTCAATGCTTCTATTGATTTATTTCAATCTCAATAACGGTAGGTAAAGAGTTTGGTTCTGTATAAAATGGCGGAGCAGGAAGTAAACTTTCGGTCATATTTAAATTCTACTGTATTGTGCGACAACCTGTTGATGCCAAGGTCGATGAATGGCCAGAAGTGGCGGATTTTTTTACACAGCGGTCACCATACAGTTTTATAGTGGCCACCACATATTTATTTAGCAGTCGCCACATATTGATCATAATGGGGGCATACAGTGCATCACCAAGAATTGTCCAAAGAGAGGCGATATTTCCAGTAATTTGTTTAGTCCTATTTTGTTGAAAATAATAGCGAGAATTTATTCAACATATGAATTAATGCATTGCTTACAGTATGTCAGGTAAGTGATGGGATTGTACTTTTGATGATGCAAGAATGCAATTTGGAACACAATAAAAGTATGTCACGAGAAAGAAAATGTATTTTACCCTGATACAGCCTATCGATGGCCAACCAAATAATGCAAGTAGTGTCATCGCAGTTTTTAGCAGTAAGGCGGGGCAGTTTTGTCCTTTTGAAAAAAAAAAAAAAATAAGAGTAACAAGCCATGGCAGCCATTTTGACAATTTTGAAAATTGTTTGTTTTTCTATCATTTTTTTTTCCAAAAGACAAATCTTCGATGTCTAGCCAAAATGACAAACTCTGATTGTGTGCCAAATTCCATGTTTGTATCATCAAAAGCACAATCCCTGCCAATATTTTTTTCCTATCTGCCCCACTACCTGAAAGATTCATCAGCATCAAACAAACATTTCTACGTGAGCCGTGTATAGTGTTGACTGGTCACTTATCTTTGTCATTAGCCCAATTTCATAAAGCAGGAAATATTGCTTCACAATTTTCTGCTAAGCAGAAAGAACCAGGAAACCAGTCATAACTTGTACATGTGACATGGTATTTTTGTTGGTAACCTTGTTCTGGAAAGCATAATTATTTTTATGCTCAGCTACTTTTTGTGCTTAAAAGCAGCTCTATGAAATTTTGTCGTCTAGTAGTTATATCGCCTGATACCCATTAGCGTGGCGATGATCTTCCCATAGTTTCAGAACAAATATTCGCTTCTCACTATGCAGTGTGGTATTGAAGTATTTTTTGGCCGAGTACAGGTATCCGAGTCCCAATAAACGTACTCTGACATCAGAATACAATCTGAAACAGCAGATTAAAAGTAGGCCGAGTACGAGTATTTATCCAATTCACAAGACTTTACTTTATTGCCAAAGAATAGTGTTTTTGTTGCGCTACTTGGGAGTCAGTAACCTGTCTGTTAGACTGAAGAGTACGTTTAAACGCTCACCATTATCTTTACACGGAATTGACTCCCTAAATGGCCGACCATGGGCAGACGGTAGCCGCGTGTGACGTCAGTGCAATGGTCATTACGAGTGCGAGTACTTTAAAGTGACTAATAGGATACTGCAAAATGAGGAATAAAACACTTTAATTTGTTTTTGACTTATCAATGAATGTTTTTTTTTTTTTTTTTTTAAATGAACAATTGTTTTTATATTATATTGTGTTTTTCTACGGACCTTAATTTGAGACCCCCCAAAAATGACTAGTTTTGTTGATAATTCCCCAGAGCACTCGATTGCATGGACAATTCCGTTGGTGGTTGAGGCGATAAAATGATCTTAGCGCCCCCACCCCTTTACTCCCACTCTCCCATCTCCTCTACTATGTCTTCGCCCCCCCAATCTCTCTCCCACTCAAAAAGGTGCATTTTAGCGCCCGTGCCTCGATATTGCGCGCCTCACATTAATGTGTAATGTGCCTAACATAATTGTTCTTAACAGCATGGGGAATTATTGTAAAAAGAGTATTTTTGTATAATGAACTTGGTAACAGTTCACCAATTTGTGTGTTTCTTGCCCAAGAAGTCAACTAACTCCCGCACTATTCAACTGTAAATTAAATCCAAATACAGGTTGTGCCCTTGAGCTGAATGGCAGTCTGGCATCCCAGAGTAGCACATTTTCTCTACATGGTACTTTGTATGCTGCAAGTAGAGCTGTGGATGGAGACCATTACACACAATCAGTAACACGTAAGTTTGCTCAGTAAAATTTAAAAAAATATCAGAAAATAGAACGAGGATCACTTAAATAAAAAAAAAGATGAGTGGTTCCAAATAAACAACGTCTTTTGCTTCTCTAGTCGTAGTTGAATCGTAAGCTTAAACTAAAGTACCATGCTTACTTCAGGCGCGTTGCCTGGACTTTCTGCACAGGTACAATTTGTACACAACTCAATCAAAGAATATCAGAAAACAAAGTCTTACATTTTATGGAGATGATAACTAACGGTATTTGTTGACTTGAATAAAGGGGGCACACCTCAAGACGTGTTCAGCCGTCGTTCATGTTTTATGTTTTATAATTGTGGGTGTTTCTGGCCAATTTTACTAAAATTTCATTTAATTGAACACCTGTCTCATTCAGTTAAAGGCCGAGCAGTCTGGTCAGGTCTATCCAGTCCCGGCCTGCCCAGTCACAACACTTGTGTCCTTTAGCAATACACTTTACCATAATTGCACTGTCCTTAGGATGGTACGTTAAGACGTAGGACCCGTGTACTAGGACGGGTGGTGCACGTAAAAGAACCAAGAACACTTATCGTGAGAGAGTAGGGGTTTACTTCACTGTTTCTGATTCAGACAGCAAGCACCCTTATGTACAGGTTACCTCAGGCTTCCGAGCTACAATGAATAAGTTTGCATTCGAGGCATCCTCGGTTTCATTACCGGAGATTGATTATTGTCATAACAATAGTTTATAGGATTTGAGGCATTGCATGGTGAGGTATCCAGGTATATTTGGTTTGCGGTAACACCATGTGATTATATCTACTTTGCTATATACAGTAGATTGTTCTGTGAGAACTTGTCTTGCTATTATTCTACTACCTGGGGGTAGGAAATCGGCCGGGACTACTACTACTTTCTCGCTTAGTAGATTGGGGGGACTTCTCAGATAACTTCACTACCGCGGAGTGAGTTCAATCTAAACAATAGTTTAGATTGATTTTGAAAAGTTATGTATAACGTAATTATAACAAAAATAAAACATAATAATTTAATTTCGCTACCTGAGCATTTCATCGTCATTTAGATTCAAACATTACCGAAAAAGGTGATTCAAGTTAAAAGTATGGTATTGTTCATTCAATTTTGTCTGAACCAATGTAAGGGTTTGATCGGGCATTCATCTGAAAGGGTTTTTTTTTTTTTTTTTTTTTTTTTTTTTTTCAAGCATTTTTATATTTTTCTCTATGTAGTCATTACATGGCGGCGCGTGACACAAGAAAACATTGGAGAAATTACTCATGAGAAGTGCGCCCGATGAATGGTGTAACTATTCTCAAGCACACATTCCCAGATGTCTAGCATGTCAAGAGATCGATGAATGAAACAGTGATCAATGCATTTAAAAAAAAAATACAAAAACAGAAGGAAACTGAACAGTAAACGACATTATCCTATCGAATGTTTGTCATTAAGTTTTTAACGCTAAGTTTAATCTCTGCGGAATTTTCCCAAAATACATCTAAAATCATATTGACATAAAATTATTGATACTGATGGCTGTTGCCATGTTTGACCTTGGGTCACACAATTTTAATGTTTTTTGTGAGTTTTTGACTTTTTTAACATAGTTTCCACTTGTTTTTTCCCCTGAAAAGTGAAAGTCGCGTGATAGTCTGAAATGCTTTTGGATTTTTTGGCGGCCATCTTCCATTTTGGAAATCAGGAGTAAACTTTATGGTGAGATGGATTGAGTTGATGTGATCAACAAATTATTCCAAGCTATCTTGACTACCACATAAGATAGAGAAAATATCGTGGAAATCTCCACTGGCCGAGTGAGTGGTTGGGACCAGAGGACAGCAGTTCGTCTTCTAAGTCAGACATAAACAAGTTGGCATACGAGGGCGCCATTTTAGTACCCATAGCGGTACCTTGTGTCTGTAAGAAATGCCTTTCTGTGAAAGAAAAGTTATTCCTAGTTAGTATGTAACTGATGAGTTCTTTAAGGTGTCTCAAAGAGGGGTAGGTTTGTTTCCTGGCTCTGATTGCAAAACCACAATTCCTTCCTTCTCTGTGGGGCATGTTGGTACACAGTGATTATACATCTAGAGTCAATAGAAAAACAGAGTCGGGTATTTGTGACCTGCTCTATCGAAATGAGGAATGTCTCAACAATTTTGATTTTGAGTTATGCATACCATGTTAACAAGTAACTCACTAGCTTTCCAGCAACACCATTATTATTTCCGTAGCTTATTCCAAACCGAAGTTATCTGGCAATGAAGAAAGTCAACAAGACAAGACCACTTCCATTTTTTAACGACGAGTTTATTCAGATAATCGTTTTTCCTTAATAGCTAGATGAGCGCGCGACGCGAACAGCCCACACACACGAGAGACGATTCTCGACATAGCTCATGAATAATTCATCCTGTAATAAAAGCCGGGAGGAACTAACTTCAGCCCGTGGAACCAAACAACGGCGATTCGGCCCCCCCGCTCACACGTTGATGGAGCAAGTCACGCGGTGATTGCGTGTTCCATACTGTACACAACACACACGTTCAATGTGTGTACGATCATTGTAACCAGCCCATGGTTACAATACTATGTTCGTGTAAATTCATGGAAGTTTACGTCGGAGTAGGTCTACACCACCATGGGTTAGACGCGGTTTTCGTGAGGCATGCAAGCCACATTTCACTTGGTAATACCTTTTAACTTGGTAACTATTATTATGTCAGCGTGCTTGAATGGATGAATAATTCAATTAAAACATTCCTGAAGAAGAAACCGTTTGTTGTTCAAGCCTAAACGGCCTCGGCCTAAATGGGTTGGCCTTTTTAGTTTTAAAATGGGGGGGGGGGGGGGGTGTCATGTTTTTCACATGTAGTGAACCAGAACATCTACATGTATGTCTACTGTATGTGTGTATGTGTACTAACAGTTACATGCCCATCTATAGGAAACAGAAACACCCCGTCTTATGAAAACATTCAACGAAAGAGATTCTTGGAAGTTATTTCAATGTGGTCTGCCTTTTTATGCAATGATGTTATCAGTACAATCATAGAGCAAGAAATCACAAGCCCCGCCCCACCCCTTAAAAAAATCTTATTGAGTTTGTTTCCCCTTGGGTTAAAACTACAATCATACCCATACTTCTTGTAGATGACCCTTCAACTTGTACATTGCCTTCACTGCTTACAAACAAGATACAATAAAAAAAAGACTCACTGAAGTACATAATAAAATAACTTACATGTACAAATTAATTATTAATTTCTTTATTTCCGTTTGTTGTTATAATAACTATTCAATACAAATCATTCATTTTTATCCAATTATTTATAATTGTTTTTGTTAACATGGTTTTCCCAACAAGGGAACTTAGTTGGCAAACTCACAAATGGATAAAACATCAAGCTGGCATTAATACACCATAAAAATGTCTTACAGTATTGCAGTCTAACAGAAACAAACTTAAAAGAAGAGATTTTGTTTCCATAGGGGTGGCTCAAAGAAATGTAAGGAGTAAAGTTCTGGGCCCAATTTCAAAAAGTTCAGGCAAAAAATACTACTTGACATTTTTTTGTTTTGCTTAGCGAAGATTGAGTGAGGCTCTATGCAAACTTAATGCAATTTAGGCTGGTGACCTGTTTCTACTAAGCAATACTGTTCTGTGCTTAGCAAGTTTTGTGCTTACAGGCTTCATGAAATTGGGCCCAGGTGATCTACCTCTACAAGCCTGGCTGATGGAGGTATTGAACAAGATTCATTAAGTGATCATACCCCCATTACAGGAGGAATGGTCCTGTACTAAAGGTGGAATAGCATTCACCAAAATAATACAAAAATCTACTCGATGATATATCGACAAGTCATTTTAATCTCAATCAACTAATCAACTAATTAGTTCTTTACAAGAAAGTAGTTGTATAAATCATAATGGTACTCACCGGGTACTCTATAAACTTATTCATACCCATCCCAGTACATGTATCAAAGTATAATTTCATTTCATTTTAAAGTCATTAGTAAAGCTATGCAAAAATTATAAATAAAATTGCAGCTTTACAATAATATTACATAAACAACAATGAATGTGAAAAATAAACTAATTTTAACCCTATTGAGATCTCATTTCTGTATAGTCATCACCATGCACCCGGACATTGCTAATTTTGTTGTTTTATGGCCTGTTATTTGCAGGAAAAGATTCAAGAAAATCAATAAGAAACAGAAATACATGGTTTGGTTTTAGAATGCATTCTTTGTTAACATGGGAAACATTGGAAAACATCAATTTGGTCCCACAAGTTTTCTTTGACCCTCTTGTTTGAGCAAAAGTTGGTCAAATGTTGTGGCGTTTGTTTGCCCAAGACGCTTGCGGCCGCTTTGATCTCTAAAGGGTTAATAATTAAGTAATTTCAAGCGATAGCTGGTACTCTTTGGCAAAGTGTTTTGTTTTTACAAACTATTTCTTAAAACCAGTTTTCTCCCACACCAGAAGAGCTATCCCAAGGAAAGGCGAAAACCTCAGAAAAAGAGAAAAAAACTGAGGATAAAATTCCCTTACCGGCCCCATTGTTTTATGGCGACCAAGTTTTCAACTCTAAGGATAGCTCCTTCCTTTCGTGGAAGAATTTTAGCAAAAGAAACTAGTTTGTGTAAACTTTTAAGTTAATGATTGGCCAAAAAAACTCCAAAAAACAAATTTGCCAAGAGTTTTGGATATCACTGAAATTATGCTACATAATTAAGCTTTCCCTTCTACTTTGTTACTCTGAGTTCATAAAATTGCAGAGTTCATGAGATTGAAAATCATGTTTAAGAGCAATTTGCTGAAGGACACAAGTGGTGGGACTGAGATTCGAACACACATTCTGATGACTGATCCACCAGAACTTGAATTCGATGCACTAGACCCCTTGGCTGAAATACAACATAAGTTAATAAAAGGTGGTCAAAATTAATTGAATCTTTACAAGGTGCAGTATCAACAACAATGGTACCAGGGACTCTATAAACTAATTACCGTATACACACTACACACTTGGAGAAATAAGAAGGTGGTCGAGCAGCTAATTAATTAAAACTTTACCAGAAAGGAGCAGTATCAACAACAATGATACTTACCGGGGACTCTAAAAACTTACTCATATAATACACACTAGGTCTTTCTCTGCTGAAAGCTACTTAAAGTGAAAAAGCTGATGCAAATTACAAACCTGGATTAGTCTTAAGAATATTGATGGTGCACTTTGAAAATTAAATTAGTTATTTTAGTCGTTGTACTTTCTGCACTGGGACGTCGACGTTCTCTTCGGTAGCGCGGATATTGGGCTTGGGGACTGTTGGCCTAGGGCATGTTCTATCTGCTCCCTCCTCACTGCAGAACTCTCTAATTTTGTCGTACAAATACCACTGTCGTTTCGCGTCCAGTCCGGGTGGTGTAGTCTCCTCTGGAAGTTCAGCAGGCGGTAGCGTGTCAGGTGTGCGAAGGAGGTTGTATTGCTTTTCTTCCTCGGATGGTCTCTTCGAAGCATATACAACCCCAGGCTCCTCAGATGAAAACCTTCAGAATTAAATAACAAAGAAAATTGTTGGAGTGTTGTAAGTGTTTAAATTTTGTTATTACAAATTTAAACACTTGCCTGTGTGTGTGCCTGTGGGTCACATGCATGAGTGGGTAGCTACATTTGTAACACTTGGCATGGGGGTAGAAACTGGAGTCTTATCTGTATTTAGCTGGGCATTGGAATGTGATATAGTGGTAGTTGTGTCCATGAGATTACAAAGTTAAGGTTCTCCTTTAGTGTTTATATTAGGGCAGTGAAGTTGGCCATCAGTTTTGAAGTAATGTTTCTCCTACAGTCTCTCAGTATTGGCCATACTAATTTAATGCATTGTGATTGGGAAACTAATAGTGTTACTTTTATTTGTTTGTGTTTAAGACTGTTCTCACTGGAGTCCCATTCAGCATAACAGATTGCATTTGCCGAGTACTTAAGACTGTACTCTTTATGTAAATGGAGCAGGTGTTCCTTTTTGAGAAGATCTTAGTCCATTTTTATTGTTATCGCTTTATTCAGTGTGCCATTCACAGACAGAAATGGGTCAGCAGAGTATTAAGGAATAAAATAAGGGGGAAAAACCTACCGGAAATGCTGCAGACTCTTGATGCCGACGAGTGGCTTGAAGTACCCCCCAAGAAAGGTCTGCCAGTCATAAGATGGGACGAAGACTTCCTGCGACTCGCTGCCAACTAGTTGGGCCATGTTCAAACCGGTTGCTGTGCTGTGGATGGTCAAGCGCGCTATATCTTCGAGGGATGACACTGGGGTGCGACGGTATTTCTGCTTAAGAAGGCCAAAACACCAATCCGGACTAAATTTGGTGTGACCAGCCACCATGAAGTTGAGTGAAATGTCCTTGTGAAGTCCATGTAGAGTCCTCCAGATGAGATAAAAAAGCATGTACCTATTTTTATTCTGTCCTGAGCAGTTGTCGCAGTGCAGACTGAGATGCTGTTCGCCAAGTCCATGATGTTTGAAGAAGTGATGCAAGTAGCTGATTACGGCGTTGCTCCCTTTCGTTGACGTCATCCCTTCATCGATGAGGTAGTTGACCTGTTGAGGAATTCCCTCGCAGCAGACTCCGAAGATGCCGCATTTTCTTGGTGTCATGAAGTACATGGGCCCGGGCTGGAGAGGATTTGATGGATAGTGAACCTGTTGGGCAAAATCAAAAGAATAGTGCATAGTGCACTTCCTAGAGCACGGCGGGTTATTTTGACCTAATTGCATGTTTCCATCTGCGATGACGACTTTGGCGTCAGCAACCTGCTTCTTGTATGATGTGCGCTCTTCTTTGACGTGTTGAAGGTGGGCCTCCTGCCTCTGCAATGTAGCGGTCTTCCTTTCTTCTTCGCAGTTGATAGTCCTGTTGATGAGGTTGTTGTTCTTCTGGCATTCCCAGCAGAGGTCGGTCATTGGTCGACAACATACGATCTGTGGACATAGTTGTTTCCAAAGCTTCCTGAAGGTGGTGAGTGCTGCTACTCTGAAGCCTAAACAGTAAGAAACAAACCATCGTCTTAGCAGATACTCCATGGAATATTAAAATAACAACAACGATTCAAAATAGAGATGTGCTTCAAAACCCAGTCTTCTCCATTAACAAAGGCAAGTCAAATAAATTTTTTAAAAGAATACTCTTCTCTTCACAAAAGTATGAAATCAACAATTATTTGCTTGAATTCGTGTTTTTCAAAACAGAATGACAAAATTCATCGTGCAGAACTTCAACTACAAATATTCTGAAATGAAGTTGTTGTTTTTTTTCAAATTTGTTGGCTGTTCACATTACTACCCCTCCCCCCCCCCCGAACATGGGTAAAATCACTCCGAATCTACCAGAACGAAACCCATAAATAATTTTTTTTTAAATATCTCTGCTGAAGCTTGATTTTGTAATCTTGTCAATGTTTTTGCACCTTTGGGTTATTGCAGGCAATTTATTTAGTTGCGCCCCATTATTGTTTTTCCTAAAAATAACCCTGGCATTTAAATGGATTTATTAAATTTTATTTAAATCTTTCCCCGAAGCCTGACAGTATGACGACTATTAGTGAACACACTTATTATTCATTTATATATTTTGTTTTGCCTACCCGTTGTTTCCATAGCTGGCTTGTAGTAGTCCCTCCAGATGCTGGACTTCGAGTTGGTTGATGGCAGAAGACGAAGATCAGATCTCTTGAAGCCAGAAACACGACCAGGAAGACGAAGTGCATGTTCCTCAGCAAAATTGTCGATGAATTGAAAAACTCGTGATGTATCCTCGTAGCTTAAAACTCTCCTACTCTCTACTCGACCACCAGACTTCTTACGCCTTGGAGTAAGCCCTTGCTCTCGGTACCATTGTTGCACTGCACTTACCTTATTCTTGCTTATGCTAAAAAAAAGTGTATAATAAGACAATTCTTAGGTTTTTTGTAGTTGCTTTTTTTCATCAATTCCAAAATACTTCACAAAAGTGTCACCTCATATTAGTAGAGCAAATTCTTTCTTGGAAAATATCACAACATTATAAAATTATACTCACGCATGAAGGAAACGGAAGGTCTTTGAGCAAACCCTCTTACTTCTGACGGTGTGGAGACTTCGGGTCCTCGTGCGCTCTTTAACATGCTTGTACTCGTAGGATACTGTTTCACTCATGTTCATTGAAGTATGGAAGATCCCCAGCAGTATCAGATCTTTTTCTCCTGAACAAACATGAGCCAATAAGCTATTCAATATGTAGCTTTATGATACTTTTAAGAAGTTACATGATGAAGATTATAGAAGAAAAAAAAAGAAGCAAACTATTTTAATAATTAAATAGACACTGGACTTAAGTAAACTGATTTAGGATAGGCCTACTCATATTCGTAAGTTGCTTACAAACTATCATCTACGAGTACAAGGTTGTTTTGTTATCGTCTCTGTCACCTCTAGTGCTTGTGGCGGCATTAAGCACGCTCCTCTAGTTTGTATGTAGTAGTTGAAAATAGCGTTGTAAACCCATAAATCTAAGTAGTATAGAATAATCATTTAAAAGTTTGACCAAGATAAGCTTTTTATTTTATTGGCCCAATGACCAGGGCCCAATTTCATGGCTCTGCGTACAGTAAGCAAAGAATCGGCGCTTGCGGAAGCAGAGAATTCTGTGCTGACGTCAAGCATATTTCACGGGTTAACAGGAAATTTTGGCTTGTGTGCGTGCGTACTCCACATTACTAATACTAGCCTAGGCATTCTACGCTTACACAGCTAGCGCTTGCCTGTAAACAGAGAATCGTGATCGTAAGCGCAGAATTCGGCTGTAAGCTGAGCCATGAAATTGGGCCCTGGGCACTAATGTTAAGCACATTGATACATTATTGTAAAATGTGCCATATTAAACTAGTAGTACTTATAAATTATTATTTTTAAATTTTTTATTATTATTGTCCATAACATAAGTAAGAATAGACCAACACTGAGATTGAGAATAGTTCTGACGAGTCATTATTATTAACACTGTTTTCCCTTCCCAGTGTAGTAGTCTACTATCCCCTAAACAGTAACATGGATTTCCTGAACTAGAACTCAAGTTTCTACAATTCAACCATGTCCACCCCATCCACCCCATCCAAGATTTTATTAACTTTGCTTGGTTTTACTGTACCTTCTGTCAATCCCTGAATGTCTAAGCGAATGTTGAATACTTCCTCGTCGGTGAATTGCTGGATACACGGTCTTCCTTCAAAAGTAGAACAGTCACAGCTGAAGTCCTGGGCTCTCTGTTGCTCCACAGCGGGATCCTCGGCGACTGCTTCCCCCAGTAGGTGCTGCACACGTTGAAGCTCGTCTGCAATGGGTGGGTCGTCGTCGTCGTCCCCATCAACATCATCATCCGCGTCTTGGTCTGAAAAAAAATCGACACTCGCTTCCAAAGCTCTGGGTAATCCTAGAAAACCCGGAGCTTCGGCTTCCTCTTCCTCACTCTCAGCACTGTCATCGTCGGAATTTTCACCGCCATCACCTACGAAATAATCCTCCACTAGCTGTGCAAGGGCAGCTTCATCCGAACGAGATAGGCCAACGATGTTGGCATCACGAATGGAGTTCAGCGCTCTCTCCATGTCTTTACTTCGCCCGTCAGCCATGCTTAGTTTAGTGAAACTTTGAACTCAAAATTAGAACAGTTAAACTCTTTAATAAACTACAAATTCACAACAGGTAAGAAAGGTAACAACAATTTAAAAATGCAAACGTGAAAATTTTTCCTTTTGCTCACTAAGTAACGACTGACAAGCGTTGCAAATTCACGAAATCACTCAGCTAATTCACACGAGGTCGGTATAGGCTACACGTGAGATCGCGGGGAGCGGCCCGGAGGCCGGCTACAATCCTTCCAAAAGCGGCCGAAAGTTTTGGGACGTCATCGGGTAAACATCGAAACTGCGC
Source organism: Marthasterias glacialis (assembly GCA_911728455.2). Lineage (NCBI taxonomy): Eukaryota > Metazoa > Echinodermata > Asteroidea > Forcipulatida > Asteriidae > Marthasterias > Marthasterias glacialis. Next base: position 3,211,655 of record OU452225.1, on the reverse strand, counting down.
ACGCTCGTCGAATGGTTTTACACCTCTCATCCAATCAGTGATCTCCATTTTTGATAGCTGGAAAGCCCGCCTAATTTAAATAACCAATTTTCAGCCGCAAATTACAACTTTTTTCGGCCTCCTGACTATAGTATCATACAAAAAAAAGGACAGTTCAGGTCATGACCTTTCGATTGGTACCAAACTCAGCCGTTCAACGTAAACGGAAGTGATCTTACTTTGCAGTAGAAAAAGCACATTATTTTCACGATTTTGAAGGTAGCTGAGATCGTCTGGAGGGAAAATTACTGCGGAGAAACATGCTCATGAAAACTGCTTTTTTATGGATTTATTCATCTTTTCAAATAAAGGTAAGACCACGACAAGAAAGATCAAGATTTGATTTATCTAATACCACAAAAATTGCGGAATCGGTTTTTGTAGTGTTTTCTCATGTTTTGAGATGTCAATATATTTTGTATGGCTCATTACACAGAACGTCATTTTTTAGACATTCCTCATTTCGATAGAGCAGGTCACATTTGGTAATTGATGCCCTCTAGCTTATACATAGGAAGTCCGTGGTAACCTGCACGAAGGAGGGAATACGGGGTACTAGGGGTTTAGAAAGCTATCAAAAGTGGGATCACGAACGCGTTAACAACAAAGAAATAATAAAAAAAAATAATAATTTACTCCAATTTGTAAAATTCACGCAAAGATAAATGACTGATATTGAAAATGAGTAATTCGAAAAAAAAATAGCTGGGATAAGCTCTTCTTTGCTATGTTTAGTTCGGAGAAAATGTTGGCAATTTTTACGTTGAAACTGTACATGTACATGTGCTACTGTATGACACAATAAACCGCACGTTGTTCATATTCTCTTCTCAAGGCACGCACTCCACGCTTTGTTAGTCTTTTACACATAGCTTATTTAAACCTTTAAAAATCAACAAAAAATCAACCGTTTGAGATATGAACTTAATTCTTCGACAAATGTAAAGATTAGGGAGGGTCTTTCTTTGTGACCCATTGAGTGACCTCTGTGTCATCTACTTCCGGTCAAACCGGAAATATCTCTTTATTAGAATATGCTAAGTGCTTGGAACATGATTTTTTCACCATTACCAAGGATATGGCAGACATATTCCCTTGCACATTCCGAACCGGAAGTAGCCCCTCATTTAAAAGTAAATTGAAGTAGGAACATGATTGTTCCTAGAAATATCAAACTAAGGGAAGGCCTTTCTTTGTGAAACATTAAATGACCTTTGTGACCTCTATTCCGGTCAAACCGGAAGTAGTTCTTCATAAAAAAATGCTAAGAGCTAGGAACATGATTCTTTCACCAATTACCAAGGTTAAGGAAGGCCCTTCTCTGTTGTACATTGCTTGACCTCTTTGACCTCTAATTCCGGTCGAACCGGATGTAGCTCCTCATTTAAAAATGGTTAGATGTAGGAACAAGATTCTCTCACCCAAAACTTACGTTAGGGGAGTTCCTTCATTGTTCTCCTCATTTAAAGGTAAATAAATGTAGGAACATGACTGATGTTCTTGAAGTACTAATCAGATATTATTTCATAAAGCAATATTTCATGTTCCTATTTTCAAATTATTTTAGTTGTGTTAACTTTATTTACATCCAATAACAACTCTATCCGAACACCCAGTTTTTGTTCTTGGAACAAAAATTCATGTCTAGTTTTTCTTTTTTTTCTGGGCTTTCTTAGTCGTCGAAACTTGTCTACAAATTTTCTCAAAAGATATTAGTGAGTAGATGAAACCGTGAATTTTTTGGAATGATGACGTCATTGATGACGTCATGACGTTAAATAAACGTTAAATAATTCAAAAAAATCATAACTCAAGAACGGCAAATGCTACATTCAAAATCTTTAGTGCATATGAAAGGTCTTGTAATGTTGGACGAATTGTATGCACACCGTGACCTCATTTGACCTTTACTGCGGTAGAAACCGGAAGTTCAAGTAACAAATCATGTTATTTGGGCCTCTAGAGCCTAAGTGAGTAAAAATATCAACAAGCTTTTAATGACTAATAATTTTTTAAGCTCAAGGGCATTCTAGAAATGTGATTTATGACGTCATAGCTACGTCACAACGAAATTGGTACACGAGGTCGAAAATATTTTTATTTTGCTATCTCAAAAATTAAAGCATGTACGGACTTGAAACTTACTACATACCTAGACAACGGTGTGCACATGACAAAGAATTTTTTGGAATGATGACGTCATCGATGACGTCATTACATTAAATTGAAGTTTTATATTAAAATACTCATATCTCCAGAATCGGATATGCTACATACATGATCTTTATACCATATGAAAGGTCATAAAGTATTAAATAAATCTTACACAGGGTGTGACCCCATTTGACCTTCACTTCCGGTCGAAACCGGAAGTAGTAGTTTTTTACATAAAAATCATATCTGAATAACGTAATTTTGTGTATTAATATAATAACTTATTTTAAAGCCCCTCAACGATTCTACAAATATTTACAACGTGTGACCTCATTTGACCTTCACTTCCGGTCGAAGCCGGAAGTATAAGTTTGTACAACAAAGATATGTATTTAGTAATGAAACATGGTACATTAATAATTGTTACATCAATTTATAGCTCTCTGACAATTCTAGATACCATGCACAAGGTGTGACCCCATTTGACCTTTAGTTCCTGTCAAACCGGAAGTTGAAGTTTCATATGACAAACCTTCATGCATAACGATAAAAAAGTACAAATAAATATTTCGCCCGTCAGCATAGCACAAATAGACAAAAAACTTGCAAACAATATTGACCTTAAAATTTTCAATTACGTAATTAAGCCGAACACCGTGAGTTTGTTCACAAACTCTAAATTTCTAGTTTTTTTTTAATACTTCTTCTTCTTCTTCTCACTGGCGATTGTCCACTTTCAATTGCACACTTCCGAAGGTCATATAACCTTGAAAATTCATACATAGGTAGTTTATGGCAAGGAGACGAAACCGTTTGAGTGACGTCATGATGACGTCATCGGGTGTCGAATTACGTTAAATCAAAGTTTATTATTTGAAAAAATCATAACTCCTGAAGTACACAATGGATTTTTACAATCTATACATCATCGGAAAGGTCTTTAAAAAATAATTAAATGTCTCACAGAGATGACCCCAATTTGACCTTGTCTTCCGGTTCAAACCGGAAGTTGAAGCAAAACATGCTTAAAAAGTCACAATTTAAGCTGTGGAGTCAATATGAAACAGAATTTGGACATGGTTTTAGTGTACGAAATAAAGTGTAGTTTAATACCTTTGAAAATATTACATTGACGACGTCATCAAATGTTACAGTTTGTTACGACGAGTTTAAAAATAAATAAAAAAATATTTCAAATTTTTTTTTTGAGCAAACTACATGTTGAATTTTTTAGTAATAGATAACGACTATAAAAGCCTAATTGTGAAATTTGAACAAAATTGGCCGTTGAATAACGAAGTTATATTTAAGGTGAAACGTGCCGTTTTTAGCGCGATCGCCGATAGAGTCTGTACAGTTACGTTACTGTATTGCTCCCCGCGCGTGTGCACTCTAGGCTTTTACTGCACGCTGTGTATATACATACACGCAACAAGTCAGGGCCCAATTTCATAGAGCTGCTTAACGGCAAGCAAATTTTTCTGCTTACTAAGCGTAAACGTATTTCACCAGCGTTTGCTAACTTAAGCACGTAAACAAACTGCCCACGCAACAAAAAAGTACCGTCTGCTAATAAGCAAAAAATACTTCCGATCGAAAAATTTATAAAATGGCGGACGAAGTCAACGGAGTAGCGGTGGCTAAAAAATCAACAAAAAAGGAAATTATCGATGGAAATAATAAAATTTTCTGATGGAATTGGGTCACGTCAGAAAGCGCCCCCTTTGGTTCGAATAATAAAGAGATATACAGCCAAAATGAAACTTTGTATTACATTGTTACAATGTTTGATCGATGTTTGGTAAAACTAAGTTTTCACATCGTGTTTGTACACATTTTTACGTGCAATATACGCGTACCTTACACACAAAATAACTAGCTGCCGATGATGTTTCATTACCGTTGCTGTGCACATTTTTAAGAGTACTGCTGGGACTGGACTAGTACAAAGTTAACTTACATTAACGACTCCGTGATACTGAATGGATCACAGAGGACATTTCTTTAGTCATATTTCTTATTTATCTTATCTTAAAGATCAAGGTGAGTCATAACAAAAATTGTGTCAGTCATGATGTCCGTTCCCTTTCTAAATTCTATTCTACAGTACTGCAAAGTTAACGCCGTTATTTTCCCAAGTTTGATTTGCTTTGGCAAAACGTTCACACCGTATGAAATATGACTGTTGTTAAATTCATGTCTTTACTGTAATTCAGGGCAATTTTCCAGCCATGCCTTCCGATAAAACTAGTCTATTAACAGGATAATTACATTGATTATCATGACAATATTGTGACTCTCCTCCAAATTATAGCGGCCATTTTGACACAACATGACTTGCTTAAGCACAAAAACGAGTGTTTAAGGCTGTTTGTTGGTTGCTTACCGCTCTAAGCAAAAAATCGTGCTTAATAGAGGCTATGAAATAGAAAATCTGTTTAACACGCTCGTTAAGCACAAAATTGGCTGTTGAGCAGCTTTTTGAAATTGGGCCCTGGTCTTGTCACAGTTCATCGAACTTTGCGGTGTGTTAAGTTCTGTGTGTGTAATAATGCCAATGCAAAGAAAAACTGTTACGTCATGCCAAGTTCAGTGTGGAAATGTTTCCCTTTATGTCATTCTGGTGGCTTAATTGTGACAGGGAGAGGAAGAGGAGACTTTACTGAGATGATCACATGCTCACGTGAGTTGTTTGATGTATAATGGTGGAGAAAATGCAATTGACAAAGTGATCGTCTTTCGTTCTATATATACCGATCACGTACGTGCTTACGTACGAGAGTCACAAGTGTGCACCAGCGGGGCCAGAGGCACTTTACCCCCGCGAGAGTTGTTGTCGGGATTCGCTGAGTAAAACTGTTTAAAAGGAAAGTTTAAAAGTAAAGTCATCGCTTTTCAAAATGTCCGTGTATTTCTTTAGCCGTGCACACTTGTGTTTATGATGTTTATCAAAGTGGGGTAGTTTTTATAAAACTTTGGAACTTTTTAATACAGATAATGAGCTCGGAATTTGAATCTGTCAAATGTCAGATTGACTGTACAGTACACCAGTGTTCGTGAAGTTACAAAATAAGACCGTTAATTTGATATAGCGGCACCAACGTTCACTAGCGATACACACTTTGTTTTATTGACACTGCATAGATGCCGAACAAAACGGAGGGCAGCAAGGGTTAATGTTTTGATAAAAGGCAATATGAATACTATTTTGAACACACAACCTGGCGGCAGCCAATTGCACTGCGTGGAAAAGGAACACTTTGGAAAGCACGAAAACATTGTTTTTCCTGGCAGTTAAAACCAAAAAGGTAACTTGTTTTTCCTCCAGGAGTCGAGTTACAATAAATGTATGTGGTTCTTTATAATTCTTAGTGACCTGAGTTGACCTCGCTTCCTGACCAAACCGGAAGTCCCCGTGAAATACATATGATAAAGCTCTTTTTAATTATTTCCATATTAATATTTAAAGGTTTTATTTGAATTCACTTTTAATATATCAAACAAAATCAAAACCATGTGTTATACGGTGTCTCATAGAGACCATTATGTTGCTTTAAATGTTAATTCCTCCAAAATTTTCTTCAAATAAATAACTCAAAATTGAAATTAAACTGAACCTTGAAACTGTGCATATACTTGAACCTCAATATGAAGACGCAAAATAAAACGATGACGTCATCAGATGTTGAGTTACAATAAATCAAAGTTTATTAATTATATCAGAACTCCTGAAGTGCACAATGGATTTTTACAATCTACACATCATCGCAAAGGTCTTTTGGAAAAAAATTAAATGTCTCAAAGAAATGACCCCAATTTGACCTTGTATTGCGGTTTAAACCGGAAGTTGAAGGAAACAATTGTTATAAAACCATAATTTTTAGTTCTTTGGTCAGTATAAAACGAGCTTTGGACGGTGGTTTCAGTGTGTGAGTAGGTAAAGGACTCTGCGTTTTCAGGTTTAAAACTGATGACGTCATTACATTAAACATCGCCCTCTGGTAACAAGTTTGAAATCAATGAAGCTGCAACACTAATTGTAACGGCTTTTTTTACAATGTGTGTATTAACTCATCGATGTTTAGAAGCAATTCGTTATTCCCGAACACCTAGTTTTTGTGATGCCTGTCGATTGTCCGCTAACAGAAGCATACTTCCTAAACTTGTATGAAGTTACACAAAATACCAAGGTTAGGGAAGGTCCTTCTCTGTTGCACATTACGTGACATCTCTGACCTTTACTTCCGGTCAGACTGGAAGTAGCTACTCATTTAAAAATGGTAAGAGCTAGGAACACGATTCTTTCAACTTATACCAAGGTAAGGGAAGAACCTTCTCTGTTGCACATTGCTTGACCTCTGTGACCTTTACTTCCGGTCAAACTGGAAGTAGCTACTCCTTTAAAAATGGTAAGAGCTAGGAACATGATTCTTTCACCAAATACCAAGGTTAGCGAGGATCATTCTCTGTTGCACATTGCGTGACCTTTATGACCTCTCCTTCCGGTCAACCGGAAGTAACTCTTTATTTAAAAATGGTAAAAACTAGGAACACGATTCTTTCACCTAATACCAAGGTAAGGGAAGACCCTTCTCTGTTACACATTACGTGACCTCTGTGACCTTTACTTCCGGTCAAACCGGAAGTAGCTACTCATTTAAAAATGGTAAGAGCTAGGAACATGATTCTTTCACCAAATACCAAGGTTAGAGAAGGTCCTTTTTGAAGGTAGTTAACAATCTTACAAGTTCATAATTTCGTTCAAAACCCGAACACCTAGTGTTTGTATCTACAAACACTACATGTCTAGTTTAATACTTCTTCTCTACTTTCTAAGCTTATATGAACTTGAAACTACACACACAGTTAAAATGTCAATAGGACAGGAAACCGTTAGGGTGACGTCATGATTACGTCATCGGCGTGTCGAATAACATTAAATCAAAGTTTATTTTTTCAAAAAATCATAACTCCTGAAGTACACATTGGATTTTTACAATCTAAACATTATCGGAAAGGTCATTCAAAACTGCGTAAACGTCTCATAGATATGACCCCAATTTGACCTTGTCTTCTTGTTCAAACCAGAAGTTGAAAATTTGTGAACAATTCAAAAATTCATATTTTAAGAAGTACTCATCACATGATCACAAATCTTACATCAGATTGTAGAGAATTCAGCCTTCTCAAACTTTTGCATGGGGTGACACCATTTTGACCTTTACTTCCGGTTCAAACCGGACGTTTAACGCAAATCGATTGTCCGTGTGCGTTCAAGCGATGCCCCATTGACATGTTCATTAACCACGCGACGTTTTTAGTCTCTTTTGTGCGCTCCACGCTTTTTTAGTCTTTAATGCAGGGCTTATTTAAAACTTTCAAAATTAACAAAAAACCAACCGTTTGAGATATGAACTTCATTTTTTGACAAATGTCAAGGTTAAGGGAGGGTCTTTCTTTAAAACACATAAGTGACCTCTGTGACATCTACTTCCGGTCAAACGGGAAGTAGCTCTTTATATAAAATTGCTAGGAGCTAGGAAGATGATTCTTTCACAAAATACCAAGGCTAGGAAAGGTCATTCTCTGTTGCACATCGGGTGACCTCTCTGACCTCTACTTCCGGTCAAACCGGAAGTAGCTCCTCATGAAAAAGTGGTTAGAGTTAGGAACATGATTGTTTCGAGAAATATCAAGGTTAGGGAAAGACTTCATTTGTAAAACATTAAGTGACCTTTGTGACATCTACTTCCGGTCAAACCGGAAGAAGCTATTTATTTAAAATTGGTGAGAGCTAGGAACATGATTCTTTCACCACATACTAAGGTTAGAGAGGGTCCTTCTCTGTTGCACATTGGGTGACCTCTGTGACCTCTACTTAAGATCAAACCGGAAGTAGCTCCTCATTTATACATGGTTAGAGCTAGGAACATGATTCTTTCACCAAATACCAAGGTCACATTGCGTGACCTCTCTGAACACTACTTCCGGTCAAACCGGAAGTACCTCATTTAAAAGTGGTTAGAAATTCCTCTCCTGTTTTAATATTTTTTGGGGGGTTTGACAAGTAACAAATTAGCATGTTGGAAATATTCTTTTTTTAATTAAAATGTATACACTTTGCCCCCTAATTACACGCTGAAAACACAAAATCGAAGATGGCCACCAACAATGGTGGCAATTTTGAATTCCCAAAAGCCTCCTTCACGTGATTAATCGCTAATAGTTTTCTGGCAAAACATTTTTAAAAAACAAGTGAAAATTATGTTCAAAAGGTCAAAAAAATCACTAAAAAACATTGAAATCATGTGACAGAGGTCGAAAAAATGGTTGCCATGGCAATAGCTAATCACAGGTTTCAATTATTTTTCACCACCATGACCCTAGATATATTTTTGGAAAAGTCCGCCAAAAACATGGTCGGGGGCACATTGTGCCAACAACCCTCCCCCCGGTCCTGATAGGGGTAACAGGTCAAGCATGACTACGTCTTGTATGAGTCAACAGTGCTGTTAAAAAGCGATTGTATTGTTAAAGGTATTTTTTGCTCCAACGAAAGAAAGCCATTAAATTGCTTGTCATTATAACCACGATTATAACTCACCTCTCTCTGGTTCTTTATCCTGATTTGCTGAAACACGGTCATGTGGGGTGAACTAATATAACCTAGTGCATGGAATCTGCACCACCGTGAACTTGACGCGCGCCAACACATCGCACGCGTTTCATTTAGGGGAAATTGCTGGCAAAGCGGGAAATAGTTTTAAGAACCCAAAATCTATTGACTGGTAAACAGCACCCTAAAGAGGTTTGCAATGCATAACAGTTTCCAGTTATGACATTTGTAAAACCGTGCGTCCTGAAAATATTTTTTTCCACATGACATTTTGGACTGAAGTGTGTTATAAAACACATATGGACTGGCATTATTCGGCAATAGTGCAGCAGCACGATGCACCCCTCGGGCCTGTGAGTGGCCAGGAGACGATCCTATTTAGGACTAAATATGACCCTCTCCTGGTCACTCAAAGGCCCTTGGGGTGCATAGACGTGCACTATTGTCCCCTTTGCCAGTCCATAAAATATAACTGTATAGTTGTATAATAAGTGTATAATATATCACTATCTAAAACAAGGTAAAGGCATACACTTTCTTTCATGTTTGTTTTTAGGAATTAGGAGACACCGTATTACAATCACAGACCTACATTGGGATGTAAAGAAAAGAAATATAGTTTCTATTCTTAAATAGCATAGCTCCTTATTAGTTAAATTAGCTATATGTTAATCTTTATTAGATTTTAAAGGGGGACAAAGCATTTTTTCACGCACTTTGTTGCTTAATATGTACATAATCTCGTATATTTGTATATTTTTAAAAGAAGAATAAATGAAAGTTATAATTGACAGTTTGGTGACCAATTGTCATTTTTTTCCTTTGTTTTCTTACATTTTGTTAATTTGTGACGTCAACTGACCTTTTAAACGCGTGCTTTCTTTACAGTTGCTACAGCGACCGAGTGGTGGAAAGTGAATCTTGAAGATATCTACTGTCTCAAACAAATAACCTATGTTAACGACCGTACTCAATATGGTGAGTCTTGCACTGTTCCCTTTTTGCGTATCGACTCTTTCCTCGAGACTCAGTGTGATGAAGTTAAACTTGGGACTGATATCATTATTTGTAGAGCCCAAGTAATCTTCGGGGAAATACTCCCTGGTCACTTTTTCAAGTGAAATATCCGGCGAAAGACTGTTTACGATCATGGCCAAACTTAACCCTTACGGGGTAGGGGGACAATGGGCCCCTTCCCCGTAACGTTTTAACGCTTACTTTGATCACCGCAAAATTGTCTGACTTTTCCAAAATTATATCTAGAATAATGTTGGCAAAAAATAATTGATACCAGTGGGTTAGCTGTTGCCATGGCAATCATTGTTTGACATTGGATCAGACAATTTTACTTGTGTTACTTTACGTAATCCTAACAAGAGTTATCTAATGACCTGTGAAACCAAGGCTTAAAAAAATAGAACATCAAGTAACCTGGGGTGAGAGAAATTCTAAAAGCAAACACATCATTAGGAGTAGACTTATTTGTCTAAAAGAGGGACTCTCTGATTAAATACACGAATAGGAGGTCATTCTGACAAAGTGAAGAAACTCAACAACATCGCTATTTCTTAATACTAAGAGAACTGAGTAACGTCGACACTAAGGAAAGTGGTCCAGACAATATTCCTCCAAACTGTCCAACTTCAGGTTGCACCTCCTGAACTGCCTGTCCCCTCGACTCGCTTGTTTCGCATATTTCTTGACAGTTGCACGTTACCATCAGCCTGGAAGCATGCTTAAACGGACACATTGCCTTCAAATGTCATGAAATGTTGTTGTTTGAAAATTTTCTTTATTCTTTTAAAAAAATTGTTCACGCAATAAACATCCATAATGTGTTGAAATTGGTGAGTAGTGATTAAACACAAAAACAATTGGTCTCTGCTGTTGTCAGCCCAATCAAGTCAATATTCAGTTCAGTTAAGTTTTCTTTGTTCTAGTGCTACCCCACAGAGGAATTTTTCAGAACAGGGAATAATTGAACAACAATAGGACCCCGTAACTGCCATATGTAAGGGTGTGTGTGTGTGTGTGTGTGTGTGTGGGGGGGGGGGGGCATTTATACAATGGAACAAAGGTCCCCACAACATTTTTCTTCGTCAAACCCTGTCCCCACAAGGTAATTCAATAGAAAAGGGAATAATAGAACAATAGGGAGTCCCCACAACTCTGTGTTAAAAATAATGTGTGTGGGTGGGTGGGTGTGTGTGTGTGTGTGTGTGTGTGTGTGTGGGTAGGCACACACACCGTTGTGGGGACATTTATACAATGGAACAAAGGTCCCCACAACGTTTTTCTTTGTCAAACTCTGTCCCCACAGAGGGATTCTTTAGAAAAGGGAATAATATAACAACAATAGGGAGTCCCCACAACTCGGTGTTAAAAAGACTGTGTGTGTGTGTGTGTGTGCCTTGTACGGTATGGAAATAAGAGAAAAGGATACGGGAAAGGAGGTTGTGAATGTTTTTAAACATAACTGACTGTGTGCAGTTTGTTAGCACAAGAAAAAGTTACATTTAAACTAGCAACAAATGGTGCACTATGATCACGAGGATTAGAGAAAGTACAAATCCCAATACGGCAAATCCCAATAACAGAAATGTAAAGTGACAACATAATACATTGAGGAACGAAAAATCGAAGTTTGGCGAAGAAACCGGTGTTGCGTGATACGGTTTTAGTGAGGTGGTGATGTGGTTAGTCCAAAAAAAATTGTCATCCTGTATCACTCCTACGAATCTGTTTTAGTAAACTCTTGACATAGCAATGTTGTTAATGTCAACGAAATCGAGGTCCTCAGGAGACATTAAAGACATGACAAAGAGCATTAAATTTGTCTGATTTTGGTTATAAGAGGTGTTTTTTTTAGCTTTGAAACACGATGAGACCTTGAAAATATCCGTATTTATACGGTGTTGATTAAGGTTTGAAGATTAGAATGACAGTAAGTGATGTTCGTATTGTCAGCAAATAAATTTAAGTGCAGAAGTAAAAAAAAAAATGCAAGTCATTGATACAAACGAACAAACGGGTCGTACGATTTAGCGTCAACTCGACAATTTCACGACAACTCAAGACAACTCGACAATTTAATTCAGCAAGCGAAAACTACCTTGAAACACGATTTCTTTGCCAGAATGTGTTAAATAATAGGTCTGGTCATCGTTTGTCTTAAAAAATAGACTTAATTTCCAAGAGGGGAAATTAGTAGTTTTTTTCAGTGAAATTAACCTGTCTTTCCGTCCATGTTTTTGTGCAAATGTGAAGCTACTGCGCAGCGGCATCAACACCTTCCTTTACGTCTATTGTTTATAACGTGTTCTTTAACATATCCCCTTCTACCAACTCAAAAAACTTCAGCTGTTTTTTTTTTTTTTTTTTTTTTTTTTTTTTCTTAAACGGTTTTATGCAATCACAGCCAGCCTTTGATAGGTTAAAATAAAACATTTTCGGGTTGTTCCTTGCAAAGAGCAAGGGTCCGTGGTTAGGGAGTACATTAGTTGTTTTGACTAACAGAGCACTTTTTTTATAAGCTTTGGAAATGAATCAATCAGCTCTTATCAAATCAACCGTCTCTTCTAGTGGGAGATCATTACATGCTAAACACTAGGAATACTGTACTTCAATGCAACAAAAACAATTTTCAACGGTGTAATTATTTTACAACTTGCGCAATGAAAATGCTTGGGGCATTAAGTGAGTATTTAGTTTTGATTAAACATAGTTGAACAGTTGATTTGAGTTTTTTCCTTACTTTTATCAAGATTGCTATGATTTGCCAAAATTGTCACTAAGAAACTGTTATTCTTAAACTTTAGAATGGTGTAGTAATACACAGTTCTATTATTGTCACATTCAGTGCTTACAAACCACTGATCTCCCATGGGTCCCAGTAACTTGATACAAACAGTTTAAAAAAAAACACGATGAAAAAAACCCCGATAAAATTAGGTTTTCCTTGCATAAAAGGAAGAGCAATACTTTAGAAAGGCAAAAAAAAAATAATAATAAAATAACATTAATAAAAAAATAACGATGTAATCGGTCGGTCTGTAAGAACAGTCAAGTAAAAAGTCAAAATAGCGAGTTAGTCAGTCAATGTTTAAACATTACAGTGCCATCAGTCAGTCAGTCAGAAGAAAAAAGTCAATGAAGATGTCAATTAAAGGGTAATGACTATACAATTAGAAAATAGATGATTATGAGTTAAGTTGCTTGACAAACCTTTGAACCGATGTGGACATAGGATTTTTTAAGCTTGCTGGAATTGTATTCCAGTCTTAAGCACTGCGATATTGAAAGGTCTTTTTACCAGATTTGGTTGTAGGAAGTGGTAGAATAACATTCCAATTAGTACTGGATCTTGTGTGATGTGAATTGTGTTTGTTGATCGTAGTTAAATTGTCACCAAGATAATTTGGAACTGATCCAGCTAGGCAATTGAAAACCGTTTAAACTCTATAAATTTCATTTGATGAAATAGCGAAAATAGTTTTCCCCACCCGTTAATTACATTTGGTTGGTTCTTTGTTGTTATTTATATTGCAGCTGATAGAATGCAAGGAGCTATTTTGCGGGCTGGTTTGAATTCAGACTATTTACAGAACATAATGATTGCACCTCCATTAACATCTGATCAAGCTATGACTGGACTGGCTGTTAATTTGACTGTGGATCCAATCGTCATCGCTCGATACGTTAGCGTAGAACACAGTCGTCGAAGTGTCATTATTGGCGATCTCATGGTTGAAGAAATCACTGAAACAGTATCAATGGGTAAGTTACCGATAAATTCAGCTAGTAAATCAATGTGTTTACAACTTCTATAGCGAATCTTATGCTATAGAGCTGTTTTTTTTTTTTCGTTTTTTTTTCTTTAATTTATTTATTTATTTTTTATTTATTTAGTTATTTATTTTTTTAATGTTGGACCCTGTTATAAGTTGAATTTATAACTCCTTTAAGGTAGTCCGACGAAATTTCCTTTAAGTTTAAACTTCCATATTATTGGCATTCCTCAAAGTATGGGAATGCAAGGTAATTAATTTTCCCTTTATTATATCTTTATATTCTTGTAACTTTTTGCTTATCACACTTCCATGGAGGAAGGGTAAAGTTGCTGTTCCCACGGTAGTTTTTGGCTGACCACAGCATATTTTTGGTCATATCCAGATCTTCCCAGGGACATTACGTAAGCCTCTCCGCATTCACACAATTTTGCCAACTCAGCAGTTTCCTTGTCTTAAGAAATCTTTCCCAAATTTGATCATCTTTTGCTGACCACGCGGTTCTTAGGAATTTTAGGCCACTAATCCTTCCCTGATTGGTCAGACCCAATCAGGACAACATTGTTTTAATATTTTTGGCCAATTAAAACCCTGAATCGTCAGAGCAAAAACGGCCTTCATGCAAGAAGAACTTGCTAGAAAGTGATAAGAGCCTTTGCACTTTGCTTAGTTGCCTTCATCTGTAGAAACAAGTGTTGCTTCTCTAAGTACGTTGTTCCTAAAACCTCTTCTTGCATTCCTTACCACGTGCTCTGTTGATACTGACACTAGTCCACAGGTCTCGCTTGGGAAGTTGACCCGGTTCAATTTTCCACCTTGCCCCGCTCTCACCCCTTTCTGGATTGTCATCTGTTTCCTGGAACTGGTTGTTGATCGTCGGACTCGGAGCCCACCTGAGTCGCCAAAAGACTTCGTCCATCCAAGACCCAGTGAAGCGCTAAATTGTTACAGTGGCTATTCTCTCTATTCAAGTTTTGACGCACCCCTTGTGAACATTGCAATTGTCTTTACACATTCTCTCTTAGTTGAGAAGAGTTGTTTTGAGAATTTGAGATTGTTGTGCGTCCGGTATCCATATGTTGAATATGCCACTATAAGATAAAGACATCATTTAATTTCACTTTAGTATGTATTATATATGTGTTGAAACTTCAGCGGTAAAGCTTTATATTTTCTTTATGTAACAAATTAGTGAGATATAATTTATTTCAACTTCGACAACTAACTGTTGTTTTGCACATTTCGCGTTCAACACTTTTTCGTTCGAGCTTCACGCATTGAGTGTGTGAGTTATGTGTTTTGAACTGTAACCTTATGACCCTAAATTTCCATGTTCGAGTTGGCGAGTTGCACTTTCACATTTAACAATCGTTACACTTTATTCTAAGTTATAATTTGCCAGTTTTAGTTTGATGAGTTCACATCACTGAAGTTCACGCATGAGTATTATGCCATTGACGAATTATTGTTGACGTGACGATGATTTATTTTGCCATTTAATCGAAGATTTTGAATAACAATATTAATGTTCCTAGAGGAAAGGATCCTTTCAATTTCTCTGTGTGTATGATTTTTATTCCGAGCAAATATCCAGTATTATCAACGAACCACCGCAGGTACTCAGAAATTGCTTGAGATTACCCTGTGACAATAATATTGATTTATTATTTTTTTAACTATTATTATTATTAATATATTTTTTTTATATTTATTATTATTTATTTTATTATTATTATTATTATTATTATTATTATAATTATTATTATTATTATTATTATTATTAATATTATTATTATTATTATTATTATTATTATTATTATTATTATTATTATTATTATTATTATTATTATTATTATTATTATTATTATTATTATTATTATTATTATTATTTTTTTTTGGGGGGCGTATTTTTGTTCAAGGAACGAGTTTTTAAAGGTGTTTGTCTTTACTTTTATGGAACATGTTTAGTTTTATATACAGTTTTAAGTAAAGTATAGTGCAAGCTAATGAAATGTTTTTATTTAATTTTATTATTTGGATGTTAATTTTCGATTTTGAAATTCTTCAAAAATCCATTATTTATAAATATAGGAATAGATTTTACTTTGGTCAGCAACATTCCT